>CM019180.2:93300-145444 GCA_009739505.2 Apolygus lucorum
AGTGGTTGTCACACTGATAGAGAGAAACATAAAAGGCATTTTCACACATTTTTGTAAATGTATCGATACGATATTATGTCGATACTTTTGAAGTATCAGACATTTCTACCCTAACCATCCCTAACTTGTAGGGATGGGTATCGATACTCGATATTTCAAAGTATCAATACTTTCGTACCGATACTCAATATTTTAGTATCGATACTGCACAATCCGATATTTTTGGAGATCGATACTTTGGATCCAATATTTCTAAATATCGAATGGGTGTTATCCGCGAGACTCAATAATCGATTATTTTCAGTATCAAACCTAACCTTCTCAGCTGACCCGATCAGCTGGTCGTGAAGGGGCGCCATTTTCACACCTCTTTCCAGCAAGGTCATTCTGTTTACATACCAAATATTTCTCGGTATGCAATCAGAATGATGGTGGTATATTCATTATTTTCTTATTTCTATTCTTTTAAAGCAATTGTGTAATCCTAAGTAGCGATCATTTTGCAAACAGCTGATACAGAGGGGTCTTGTCACTATTCAAGAACAGGGACATGTAAGGTGTCAACTGTCAAAAAGCAAACCAGGCTGACACAAACATTAGTGTCAATTAAAAACTCTCGAAATAAGTTTTTCAGAATGAAAATTGGAATATTCATTCGCCACATTTAACAAATGTATTACTACTTGGATGCCTATTTACATGGAGACAAGTGCCTATTTACATCCTTTTCTGACCCTACATTGTGATATAAAACCTTCCTACCTTTTGATGATTTTGATCGTATTCACCTTTAGAAAGTACTTAGTGAACACCAGAAACCTAGATTTTCCAGAATTGTTACTGCATTCTTTTGGGTCTCAAATAGTTATACAGGGTGTCCAAGTAACTACGCTCCCCCCACTTATTTTCTCTAATAGTGTAAGAAAAAAAATCGGATTAACGCTATTCTTCCTAATTTTTTGCTTAGAATTCAAAAATGACAAAATTGCGCAGTGCGCAATCGCGCAACCATGCGCAATCATAATCAACTTTGTTTTTTCAAATGAGAACCCCCATTTTTTATTGCAGATTCGGATTTTACGTCAAATTTTATGAACATTTTACTTCGACAACTTTTTTTTTGGACGCGCGCAGCCCGCTCAGCGAGTGCTCAAAGATGCGCAACCCCGGAGATTGCGCCAAAGTTGAGATGGAGGTAAACCTCAAGAGCGGCACATCACTTAGCACTGTTTTTCTACGCTGAATCGCGTGGTGATATCACTTTCTTGATTTGATTTCATTTTACCGTATCTACAGCCGAAAAAGTCACTTTTTGAGGAGGAAATCATCGATTTTCTTACAAAGGGTAATAATCATCCTAATAAAATGTAAAAAATTAAATTTTTAAAATTGTAAAATAACGGGAAACTTCTACATAATTATCACAAAATGTTGCAAAATAATTTTCAGTCTTCTAAAAATCATGATTAGATGAACAATGATTGAAACAATTAAGCGATAAACTCTTAATAATAACTCTTAATAAATTAAGAACTTTAAAATAAACTCTTAATAAATAATAACTCTTAATGTAAACTGTATTGTCTACCTGCACAAAGGAGTAATAATTCGAGAAGAAAACAATACTCGGAAAAGATTCCACGGAAAATCGACGATTTCCTCCTCAAAAAGTGACTTTTTCGGCTGTAGATACGGTAAAATGAAATCAAATCAAGAAAGGGATATCACCACGCGATTCAGCGTAGAAAAACAGTGCTAAGTGATGTGCCGCACTTGAGGTTTACCTTCATCTCAACTTTGGCGCAATCTCTGGGTTGCGCATCTTTGAGCGCTCGCTGAGCGGGCTGGGCACGCCCCAAAAAAAAAAAGTTGTCGAAGTAAAATGTTCATAAAATTTGACGTAAAATCCGAATCTGCAATAAAAAATGGGGGTTCTCATTTGAAAAAACAAAGTTGATCATGATTGCGCATAGTTGCGCGATCGAGCACTGCGCAATTTTGTCATTTTTGAATTCTACGCAAAAAATTATGAAGAATAGCGCCAATCCGATTTTTTTTTCTTACACTATTAGAGAAAATAAGTGGGGGGAGCGTAGTTACTTGGACACCCTGTATTTGAGATTACTTATCTCTGTATAGTTTAGAGGAGGTGTTTTGTTTCTACCTATCACGGACATACAGACTTTCACAAACAAGGAAGTACTGATCAAACCTACTGCGATAGATATAGTGATATAGGAACTTATAGGCAACTATCTGCTAAAGACGGTATTTTTCAAAGGTAAATTTTTTAAATGTTGTACCTACGAACTTCTTTCCTTGAAACCTTAAATTGTACCTACTTACGTGAACTGATATTCTGTTTATTGTAGACCTGTAGTTAGGTGTGTTGGTAGATAATAGATACCTACTCACATAGAGAACCAGAGACAAGTGCCTATTTACATCCCAATCTGACCTTAGGTTGCAATATAAAACGTTCCTACCCACTGATGGTTGATCGTATTCGCCTTTAGAAAGTACCTAGTGAACACCACAAACCTAGATTTTCCAGAGTTCTCACTGCATTTATTTTGGGTCTCATAGAAGTAATAACTACCGATTATGCAGTAGCTACCTATATACTGGTTCATTATTTGTCCAACAACATATCTCTAGATAGTTTAGAGTACGTTTTTTGTTTCTACCTACCACGCACACACATACTTCCACAAACAGGGAAGTCTTACAGATCAATCCTACTATGATTGATACACGAACTTATGGACGAAAAAACTAAATGCAGATATCCATAATGAACCAAATCCCTACCATTGTGAGAAAAGAATGTGTTTTTCAAAGGTTAACTTCATAACTATTGTAACTTCTTTCCTTGAAACCCTAAATGGTACCTACTTTCTTCTTTGCAAGCAAGTTATCTAAACAGACAAATTATAAACCTTTGTGTAACGATTTGCAGCGTTTTACACAAGGTCACTGTAATCATTGTCATAGAATCATTCATTGTATACTACCGTAATTTAGTGAAATCACTCATATCAGAATTTTAAGAAAATGGAGGAAATGTTTTTGCCTCCTACTAGTTCTTCACGTTTCTACCCACGGGAAAAATCCCTGAAGTTACTACCTAAAAATTAGGATATTTATGAGTAAGGTATTTCGCAAGCAAAGCACTTCAACCAAAAAATAAATAAAAAAATCAAAATTTAAAATAAATAAATAAAACGTATAAAATGTCGATAGGAAATGAATAAAAACACCTTTCATGAACTATATCGACACTTTATGTAATTGTGCCGATTCGACATTAATCTTCCGTATGATTATTTGAGATTCGATTACTTAATACTCAAAAGAATGAAGTTTCTATGATCATTTGGAAGGAAATAACATAGGCCAACAAACGGTGTAGTTTCTCCTGAAAAATTTACCGTTGAGATGAGTTAGGATTTTATCACATAATTACGACAGGTCACTATTCTTTCCCGATCGCAAATTCGTAATATATTTTTCTCGACCAGACATCATTGGACAGAAGTCACAGTAGAAATTCGAGACATGACCTAAACGACAATATGAGAAGGGGGTAACGAGAGGAAAGGAAGAATGTATGACTCGCGGCAGGTTCAGGGGTATTGGATAAGGTCAGTTACTACCTGTAAACGTATATTTGTAGAAAAGGGTGTAGTTCTACGTTGAGGATACGCAACTCCCTGTCGGGCCTCGCGTTCATTCTTTTCATCGGTGGACAGTACTTACGTGAGCTGACTCCCATCGTCTGTTTATTGTAGATCTGTAGTTAGGTGTGTTGATATAATGGAATAATGTACAACATTCAATGAAAAACACGGAATTTATTCAGAAACTTCATTGTACATTGAAACAATATACAATTCGCACAGAATTAACAATAGATAGTACCTACACCATGAACTTGATGTGAAGATTACAGAATTTTCGTGATGAGCAGTTGGTTTTGTGAGGTGAACAACATGATATTTCCGGGGGAACAAACGAATACCTAACTGATGAAAAAGAAAATTTGTACAAATGAAAGCTGAAATTGAGAACCACAACTTGGGATACGAGAGTCGAACGACAGCACAAAACACAAGTGGAACTAGATAATTTGAAGCTGGTTATAAAAGTGTCAGTTCATCGAAAATCATGGCTGTCAGGAACGCTGGGAAGCAGCGACGCCAAAAGGCTGATATTCTTCTTTTTTTCGGAAAGTTCTCTTGTCTTTCCACACTGTTTCTAATCACTTTTGGCAAACCAAAAAATTAAATACCGCTTCCGGGTTGAGAAGAGCAACTAATAACCGCACAGATTGGCATAATGAAAAACCTTCCATACAATCTTTGTTTACAACGGTGGGAACATGGCCGCCTTTCAGCGAGATTCGAATAACCGTTCTGTGTGACGTCACACGGATAAAAGCAATATCGATACAGTTCTTGCGGAAAATTCAACATAATAGTTAAACAAATGAAGAAGGTAGAGAGGCTTAAGGGTCATTACTCTTTGGTTACACAAATAACGTTTATACCATGGAGAAAAAAAATCACTGTGCTCTTGGTAATAAAAAATGAATAAAAATTGTTGAAAAAATTATGTTTTTTGAGAATATTGGATAATATTGATAAGTTCGACAACAGGTCTGCGCAATGCAAGCAGCCGATTGTTGGTTAATACTCAATAACTTAAAAAAAATGAAGTTAGTCGAATGAGAAAAGCATGTGGGCGCGGGAAACTGGATAGTTCCTACCGATTCCGCCAAGCCTGAGTGCAGCACCTACTTACCTCTTCACACACTTGCTATGGAGTTTTGTATAGCATCCACGAACAACACACAAGGACAGTTTAGCAGGAGAGTTCAAGAGAGAAGTTATTATTATGAACGGAAGTTCGGATGGTTGTTGATACCGAAGTATTTGATTGCTAATTATTAAACTAATCTACTCGTTGAAGACAGTATTGTGTTTGATTACGGAAGACCTTACAAGCATAAGAAGGGATAGGCAAGAATTAAACTCATAATTTTATTCAATCCTTTTTTGGGAGCCTTGAATTCTCCTTATTAACAATTGGAATTGATGGTGTATACTGCACTGATGAAGTCAACTTGCTGAATTAGGAAGTCACAAATGATCTGTGAGCAGCAATGAAGCACGAACCTTAAAACTTGGCATGATAGAGAATCTGTCTACATTTATCTTGGCGAAGCAATATTCGAATAAGATTTATTTTCACGCTTACTCCGAAAGTGCGAAAAGATCTGGACTATAAAAAACTTTATTTCTTCGCAGATTCGGAGGACGTCATGGAGTGGCTGTTTGGAAAAAAGATCACTCCGGAGGAGATGCTTCGGAAAAATCAAAGAGCGCTGAACAAAGCCATGAGGGACTTGGATCGCGAGAAAGCCAGGATGGAACAGCAGGAGAAGAAAATCATCGCAGACATTAAGAAAATGGCAAAGGAAGGACAAATGGACTCAGTCAAAATTATGGCCAAGGATCTCGTGCGAACCAGGAAATACGCGAAAAAGTTCATGTTGATGAAAGCAAATATACAGGCTGTGTCTTTAAAAATACAGACTCTCAAGTCTCAAAACGCAATGGCTCAAGCGATGAAGGGTGTAACGCGAGCCATGACCAATATGAACCGTCAGCTTAACTTACCCCAGATCAATAGGATACTGCAGGAGTTTGAAAAGCAGTCGGAAATCATGGACATGAAAGAGGAAATCATGAATGACGCCATTGATGACGCGATGGAAGACGACGAAGAAGAGAGCGATACCGTCATCACTCAAGTGCTGGACGAGCTCGGGCTGCAGCTCAACGACCAGCTTGCTGGTTTGCCTCAAGCCACCAACTCTCTAAGCGTAGCTGGTGCCGGTAAGACGGCTGTTCCGTCAGGAGGAGAGCTGTCCGATGCGGATGCAGATCTCCAAGCCAGGTTGGACAACCTCCGTCGAGAGTAAAAAGTAGGGCGGACTAAAATTTATATTTTATCGAAGCAAATCAATTGGTTTCATGAAGGTTCAGTTCAACAAGAGTTTGGTACATTCATTCCATCTTCACTTTTGGTTCTTTCTCTTTTTCCGAGAGAAGAATAATAAATTAAAATAATATTTACCATAATACTTATGATTGAAGTTAATTGGATAAGAACTGAAAACTTTTTTTACTACTAACCAAAAATAGGTTGGTTCCAAGCGATCAAATATTAAGTAACTCTGTATTCATACGTAATGGATAAAGGTCATTTTCCCAGAAAGGGCCAATCGTTGTCCAGAGAAGATTCCGAATGCCCATTTATGATTTAGGCGTTTAAAAAAAAATCTCCATAAACTATCAACTTTGTTCTACTTCGGGCAATCATTAAAATATGCTCTTATTCTCGCTAAAATATAGAAATTAAAGTTTAAACTGCTAAATGTCCAGTAATCTGCCATGTCCGGACCCCTAGGTAGTCAACTTTGCTTGAACACTGTGAATCACCTATGAAAGCAGCGGCCTGGATTTGTAGTGATTCTTTATTGCATATACCTGGACATGAAAAAAAATGGGTTTGCAGATTTTTTCAGAAGCAAATAAAGCGAGCAGGAGGATAAAATGTGCTTGTCTGGAGGTTTCTGTCTTTAATCTGCCTTTTTCGTGTTTTCGTATTTTGGCGGCTTTTTATCGTTTCCCGCGGTTTTACTACCACTGTAAGAGGTGAGGTTAGTCGTTAGGTTATCAAAGAAAGCGGCGGGAATCGTATTTCTTCTATGTGGAGGCGTGCACAGGTGGTTTCAGTTGCAAAAACGTGGTGTCACAGTCACTGTCTGTCATTAATCTGCCCTCTGTAAAACGGCAAGAAATCGATAACATTTTTTCTTTTTGGTCTCTAGTTCTTGTTTCGAGCTGGTTCCAGCGATATGGTTACACTTCAGCAGAACAGCACCAGAATGCGGGAAAAGCTGAAAAACCTAAGTGCCACCCAGGAACTTGTGTCTTTCATCTGCCTTTTTCAAAAGACAAAAAAAGACTTTTTTCAAGTTGTTAACAATTTAATTTGAATTTTCCGTTGCGATTTAAAAACTACATTTTTCGACCTCAAAACTGTATTCAGCAACCGTAAAAATCCCCTGGTACCAAGTTTTGGCTCGAAAAACCGATAATTGGAGATTACTTGGTTACTTTCAGAGGTTTCTAGGTTGCTATCAGAAAAACCGTGTTCCACGTTGGTTTAACCCTTTTCTACACCTGCGTCCCGCCCTGGTTCAATTTTTGGAATAACTCCCAGTTCATGGAGATGGGGTTCCGAGTATTTTCCTTTACGCGGAAACCACGCCAATGGGTTTCTTTCGATAGATTTTCTTCTTTAATTTTTAATTAATTAATGAAGCGTCCCACTGTGTGTTCTTTCGTCGAAATTCAATCAGTATGGTGTGAGGTTAATCCCTGATTTTTGGCAGAACTTGAGTCGAACTTTAAGTTTTTGAAATCTTGGGACACCGATTGTCCCTTTCTAGGAAAATGACCCATAAGGATTTTGTGTTATGACCATGGATTATTTGTTAGGAACTTGTAAAAAGGATACAAATTCTAATCCGTAGTCAAAATCCGTTTGGAAAGGTATTCAGTGGCGTGTGAGAGTCTGTTCGATTGGAAGGTATCAAAAAGGTATCCTTTTGAGCTCAATATGGTGTGCGCATGGGTCGGAAAAACTGTTTATTGTTATTTTTCATTTAAACTAGACCTCATTCTGCGAACTTCTCACCTACTAGCATGAGTAGATCTTTTTCTATGATTTTCCAAAGTTTCGAATTCGTGTGACATCACAGTGCGGGAGAGGCGCGTGACGTCATGAGAACTCGAAACTTTTAAAATCATAGAAAAGGATCTACTAATCCAAAAAGAGAACGGCTGGTCATAATGAGGAATTTCACCGAATTCTGTTTGCATTTTTCCTGAATAGTTAATGGTGTGGGATAGATGAAAATCGGGCTGATTTCGGAAAATAAGTCTCCTGTTATTTTTAGGAGACAATCAAAATTTTTGATTTCAAAACTAACCGGGAAAACGGACGTGAAGCGGGATCGCTCGCTGATTGGGCTGTTCGGATCGCCGTCTCCTCCCAGTGTTGCCCATTGGGGCGACGAAATCGTGTTTTCTAAGAGAAAAGTTATCAAACAAAAACAGGGAAAACCTAATTTTCCCCATCTTGCTTTTTCAATTTTTTTCTTCAGTTTTTCGATTTCGAATTTTACTGTTTCGTGAAATTTTGCATCTGGGGACTATAGATTTCTCGATCTCAGCGCTGCAAGCGGCCATAAATGAACTATTCCAGGATGACGTCATTTTCCCGGTTTTTTTAAACGTTCATATTTTCTACACTGTTTTGTTTATTCGTAAATTAGGAAGTACAGGCTGAAAGTTTGCCTTAGGAGGTTTTTCGAGTAGCTGAATCCGATTTTGGGGTCAAAAATAGGAAATTCCGACATGGTGAAATTCCTCATTCTCAGGATGAGGTCTTCTTTCGATTAAAAACCTATTTAAAAAATCAGGAGCAAACCCCATTATTGTGTTGAGAGAGGAGGATTGTATCACATCGATAGTAAAAGTGTAAAACCTCGTAAGTCGAGTTCGGTTTGAAACAAAAATCTAAGTCATAAATACCGAAATAAATACGAAATTTGTGCCCTGAAGTCTTACAAATAGGATTGACGTTCCACCAGCTTGCTAATCTCTCCATCCATTAGAGATACACGGAATTTTGGATTTTATTGGAATTGGAACATGCCTAATTTTGATGTAGGTACCGACCTTGGAAAACTTGAAAATTGTATAATTCCCACTATTATATTGGTGTCTAATATTAAGTTATTATATTGTTTTGGTATATTTGTTGAATTTATTCATTACTCCAGATAAATAGGCGAGTTTGTAAGACACGTTTCAAGAGCGGCACTTAAGATACCAACCTATTGAAGTACCATTTTGATTTCTTCGAAGCTTGAGAAGGGGAGGCTCTTTGTAGATTGACCTCCTTTTATTGAAATCATTCAAGTTGATTATCAATTTGCCCTTAGTTCATACATGGAACCTTATTATTAATGTTTTATCCCTAACTATGAATATGTAATTTTGAGTTTATTGACTTAATATAATTTAATCTAATTCACCCGTACATAATTTAAAAGTAGTTCTCTTACAAATCGTCGGTGAAGCGGCAACATGCAATAACTCAATTTTTTACCGAAATGAGTTATACATCAATCTTGATACAAAATTTCCCGCCGGATCCATTGGTGAAGTCAGATTGTCGAAAAAGTTATTTGTTTCGGCGTTATTCACATTATTGCCAACATGAAATAATTCATTTTGAAAAGCAACATGCGATAACTCTTGCTCGATGGGGACTGTAACTAGCTATAACTCAGAGTAAAATGAGGTAACATGCGATAACTCTTGCTCGACGGGGACTGTAACTAGCTATAACTCAGAGAAAAATGAGGTAACATGCTATAACTCTTGCTCGACGGGGACTGTAACTAACTATAACTCAGAGAAAATGAGGTAACATGCTATAACTCTTGCTCGACGAGGACTGTAACTAGCTATAACTCAGAGAAAAATGAGGTAACATGCTATAACTCTTGCTCGACGGGGACTGTAACTAACTATAACTCAGAGAAAATGAGGTAACATGCTATAACTCTTGCTCGACGAGGACTGTAACTAGCTATAACTCAGAGAAAAATGAGGTAACATGCTATAACTCTTGCTCGACGAGGACTGTAACTAGCTATAACTCAGAGTGAAATGAGGTAACATGCGATACTCTTGCTCGACGAGGACTGTAACTAGCTATAACTCAGAGTGAAATGAGGTAACATGCTATAACTCACTTAACTTTTTAATTAATTGAAAATATATGGTAAAATCAGTCAGAATTGATGAAATGGGTCTAATTGTTGATGAAATAGTCAAAAGTTTTTGTTTCGAGGGAGTAGTGTTGAATTTAGGCAGTTTTTTGTGTCTCCTGAAAACTTGGGAAAATTGAGATGTAGCATGTTGCCGCTTCACCGACGAAATATTAATTTTTTTAGTAAGGATTGGTATTGATGCATCGATTAGCAACAAAAAAACATTGATTAATCGAAAACTCCATATTTGTTGTTACGATAATAGTTTATTTATAAACCTCAAAAGCATCCTGGGTCTAGTTCAAATACTCGGAAAACCTCGAGATGTTCATGCTATTCTAACTATCATGTCTAGAACTATCTATTCATCCATTTGTAAATGAAATGATTGATAGTTAGAATAGCACGAACATCTCGAGGTTTTCCGAGTATTTGAACTAGACCCAGGATGCTTTTGAGGTCGAAAACTTGGATTACTCATTGCGGCATCATCCCATACAAAATCAGGGGAAAAATCACCTTGTGCCCTGGACATAGCAAGGTACGAGGGTAGTTTGGAAAGTAAGAGTACTCGATTTTTCCAGACTTTGCAAAAATTTTATTTAAAAGAAAATAACAGGGTATTACAGGCATACATCTAAGTTATTTTTCCACGTAATCGCCTTCTCGATCAATGCACTTTTGCTACCGTGAAATGAGCTTTGTAATCCCCTCGTCATAAAAACTTCCCGACACCTCCTTGCTCCAGTTTGTGACAGCTTTTTGAACCTCCTGGTCGGTTGAAAAATGTTTCTCACCAAGGTGCATCTTCAGAGAAGTGAACAGATGGTAATCAGAAGTTGGGGGAGTAAGGGGGGGTGGTCTAAAATGTCCCAACCGAAGGAGTCCAAAAGAGCCTTGGTGAGGTTTGCTGTGTGTGGTCGCGCATTGTCATGCAAAAAACAGACTCCCTTTGTCAGCATCCCTCTTCGTTTGTTCTGAATTGCGTTCCGCATTAATGGTTTCTCCATGTGGCAAATATTCGATCAAAATGATGCCTTTTTGGTCCCAAAAAACCGAAGCCATGATTTTTTCTCCGAATTTGGGTTTTGAATTTTTTTGTCAACGGTGAGGTGGTATGGCGCCACTGTTGGGATTGTCTTTTTGTCTCAGGAGTGTAATGAGCTACCCAAGTTTCATCGCCTGTCACGATGGAGTCCAGAAATGCCTCACCTTCCACTTCAAATCTCTCCAAAATGGCTTTGGAGCTGGCGATCCGCTTCAATTTGTGATCCTCAGTAAGCTGTATCGGCACCCACCGTGCAGACAATTTTCGAAATCCTAGTGTTTCAGTGGTCGTCTCGTACAGTAGGGTTCTTGAGAGCTGAGGAATCATTGCGGACATTTCGTCCAAAGTCAATCTGCAATCTCCCAAAAGAGTTTCCTCAATTTTCTGCACCAACTCGTCTGTCAAAATTGAAGGTCTTCCACTCCTTTGATCATCATGAACAGAAGTTCTTCCTTCCTTAAACTCACGGCACATCTTGTAAACATTAGTTCTGTTCATGACACCTTCACCATAAACGTCTTTGATGCGCGAAAAAATTTCGAGAGGCGTTCTTCCTTCCGCAACGAGGAAAAGGATAACAGCGCGCACCTCGCACTTGGCGGGATTTTGAATTGACATTGTTCGCGCAGACGCTCACCAACACCAGAGTTTTCGTACTAGCGAGGTGGTTGACCTCTCAATTTCTTCAGGAGATCCCCCCCCCCCCTACAACGCAGTGCAGCCAACTTAGGGAAAAAAATTGCCCCATCCCGTGAGAGCACCAGTACTCTTACTTTCCGAACTACCCTCTTAGAAAGTTTTATTGACAGGACGTTTTCGATTATTCACTTGGTTGTTCCATCGTGACGATTGATTTTAATAATAATCGATTATTGTGCTTAGCAAACCAGGAAGTGATAAACGCTGCTTATTGCGAGCATCAACCATCATGGCACTGTCTATCATCTCATGGCTAGCGTTCATGCATAGAGGCGTAGTAAATGACCCATCCTTAATCTGTAGAAACCCAATGAAAGTTACTTGATTATAAATCGATACTCCACTGACCATCGTGACATTTCCTTGCTATTGCTATTCTAAATTATTTCAAATGTTTGTGATATTAAGGTAATTTATTAATGTTTGTCAAGAATAGAAGTTTGGTATGTTCAACTTTTGTTTTAAAGCTTGATTCGGGGACAAAAATTGTAGCAACTGAGTAAAGTACTAACTGTGGTATAAAGAACTTCTTACAGTGAAAGACGATTTGTTGACCACATTCTATGCCTAACTACTCACTGTTGAGATGAATAAGTTGTGGAAGTGACCTAATAGAGGAGGTATGGTATTATGACGCATTAAAAACATGTTTATAATAATTCATCTTGCTAATGAAATTCGAGCAATCAATAAAAAATATTTTGTTAAAAAGGTTTGTTTTATTCTACAAAACATAATCTTACTATGCATGTAATGAGCGTTGCTGCTGAGTCTCAAACATATTGTTAAGTAATGCTTGCATTCCAGGCTTTGATTACATTTATATAGATTTGATTTGGTATAATGTAATTTAGAATAGAAAGGATCTTTCAATTTGTGAAGATGCCCACAACAGTGATGTCATAGTTCCCACCCCACCACGAACTTAGTGTCGTTGCCATTGCTGGCAACTCTAAAAACCACAGAATGGAAAACACTGTCAATTCGTGTTGTTGGTGTAATCATTAGGAACCATATGAAATTAATGATAATTGAAATTAACGGTAGGTACCTAATTATTGAATATTGTGTGAGAGGTTGAACATAAAACATCAACATCATTTAGCTTCGTTCCTGGGATTTACTACAATTTTATCCCTTAAAGGTTATATTTAGTTACCCAGCTAGGTCTCACCATGCCTCCACCGGAGACGTTCTTAGGTGCTAACAGGTCCTGATGAAAAATACCTGGTCCTCATAAACTAAGTTCGGGTTGAGCCAACTATAAATCTTCGAGTCTCATCACATAACAGCTCCTTTAAGTTAGGATGAAAATAAAAGGTTTAGACAACGTTTTAAAGCCTACATGCGAATTTGCACAGCTATTCAAAAGTTTCAAAACTCGTCCTGCGCTTGATTTTGTTCAATTTTATTGCATTGCTCACTTCAATGAGGAATTTATCTTATCAGGACTGTTGAAATCGCGCCAGGAGACTCATAGTTGGCCGTAAATAGGTAGCAAATGGATTGCTGATTGATCTTGATAGTAATTTTAATGCCGTGATTGCACGAGCGATGGGAAAGGTCTTCTTGAAGCAGCTCAATTATTTGATTGCCTCAGCTATGCCAGAGGCTTGTTGTTCACAAGAAGATTAAGTAAAGTAAAAGTAAGCAACCATTTCAGGTTGAATTTTCGTCCGACTGCCATTCTTGGCGTCGCGGGCGTCATCAGCTGTCTCCCTAAGGGGAGATCAGAATTTGTTCTGATGATTTCGCTCATGGCTTCCCAAACATCACCGCCCTGGGTTGGAACGAGAGATTGCCGATCGTCTAATAGACAGAAAACTCTCTGCTGGCGACCAGACTCGAACTCGCATCCCCGCTAAACGGTTCTTATCCTATCACCGCAGTCGGGTACACTGTCCACCAGACCACCGACGCCCACTCTTTTAAAAGATTAAAGAAGATTAAATGGTAAATTAAAAGGTGCGATCGTCTCAATCTAGATGAGAGGAAGATAACGCAAGTTTTATTTTTCTTAACAAGAAGAACGTCTTCTCACGCCTGATTCAACAAGAAAAAGCCTCAAAAAATGGATTAAAAAACACATCTGCAGAGTTGGGAAGTTTATAAGCTTCCTCACACAAAATAACAC
This sequence comes from Apolygus lucorum, assembly GCA_009739505.2. Lineage (NCBI taxonomy): Eukaryota > Metazoa > Arthropoda > Insecta > Hemiptera > Miridae > Apolygus > Apolygus lucorum. The sequence goes on from CM019180.2 coordinate 107,101, forward strand.
GGCCAAAAGGACGTGAAGGCATTGATGATAGAAAGAGGTTTAAAAGTAGTAGTTCGTTCCCTCTAGTTTGAGCAAAATTGGGACAATAACTACTATTGAACTCGAGGAATCGATGGTTCAAGAAAATCACATATTCGGATGCGTTTCATCACACAAGTAATGGGGGAGCGCCTTGAATTTTTTAAAATTTTAATCGAAAGTAGACTACATCCTGAAAATTTTGGCACCAACCGCGACCTTCTAGCATGAGTAGATCTGTTTCTATGATTTTTCAAAGTTTCGACCGTTTATGACGTCACGCGCCCCTCTCGCCAGGGCGGGACCCCCAGCCCACTGTGACGTCATAAACGGTTGAAGCTTTAAAAATTCATAGGAAAAGATTCAAACACGCTAGAAGGTCGCGGTTGGTGCCAAAATTCTCATAATGAGGTCTACCTTAGATTAAAAATAACAATAAACAGTTTTTCATACCCAGGCGCACACCCTATTCGGAAATGTCAATCAAATTGAAAGAGGGCTATTTTGAAAACCGTTTATAACCATAAACATTTCAAGAATATTGTTGAAAATTCTGACCATGTAAATTCTAAAAATTCATCAAAATTTGACCTCAATTTCGAACCGTCCAAAAAAATAATGGACCAAAAAATACATAAAACCATGATCGACAATACCCAATGGGGTATTTCGGTCAATTTTTTTAATTTTTTTTTTCAAAAGAGTATGGCTCAGGAATAACGGTAATCGGGTCTGTTCGTCGAGAAAATGTTTTTAAAAAATCAGAGAAGCTAAGGAAAGTTGAAGATTTGAATGGTGTGACGTAGCTGGCCAACTGTCTTTGAAAAAAGTATCCATGCACGGAAACCCTTAAAAGACCTCTTGGATACTACAAAATAGTACTCACACACGCGCGCGGCGTTGTCCTTGCCTAGTGTGTGTGCATTTATAGCGGCCCGCCTTTTTCAAACGTGTGATCTCTTTAATTAATTTTTCTACCTCATGTTATAGTATCATTGGGCTTAAAGTTGTAGTATGTAGGTTTTCAAGGGTGCTGAATCCAAATTTGAGGTCAAAAACCTGAATTTCCGACCCACCGAAATACCCCATAGTGCAAGTCACATTAACCGTTGGGCTAATGTACTTCAAGTTGCAAGTCAATTGTATATTTTGTTACCCATATCAATACTTTGTAAATGACTTTTAGTCAATAAACAAATTTCTTTAAAAAAAAAAGATACCCAACAAGCGATTTTGAGATCAACCCCCCGCGAAATTCTGGCGCCGTAGTGCACAACTAGATAGATTTCCGCGTCGAACAAAAAAAGAACCACGAAAATCGGTTGAGAACTAAGGCCTGGGCAGACGACACAAGTTGTTGTCACACATATACACACAGACATTCACCTATGGTTTTTTCGCGGATTTGGATTCCGAATGGTCTAAAACGGATTACTGTGTGGTTATTATTTTTTTTTTTTCTGTTGAGTGTTGTCCTCCTTCACCCCAGATCGATCGCGTAAGGACGCCCAAGTCTTACTGTGGGACGTCCTAAAAAACGGCTTGAATCATTCAAAATTAAAGTATGATCGATTTTTTGAAATTCCGCCCACCAGTGATGTCACTGCGTCCCATTCATGTGTGTTGTTGTCTATGCACTGGACTTTGAAAATGTCATGCATTATGAATTTATCAGCGAATTTTCAAAGAAATCTATAAAATGTTATGGTTAAGAAAATCGAAATATTATCTGTATGAAAGAGTTGTCAACCTTGTGTTTGTGGCACATAGCACGAATCGTTAAAATTATGCAGTCAACCCCTTGGTTAAAAAAAACTATCAACTCGAGTGACATATACAGGGTGTCCCACGTTAAAGACCGCAAAATTTCGGTAGTAGATCCTACGATTAATTTGTAGGAAAATGTCTTAGGAATTTTGTTTTAACTTGTTTTTTTAATGTTTGGAATTTTTTCACGTTTTTGACCTTGTCACTAAAATTACCACACCACCTTAATTGCCCATAAATGTTTAAAAATAAGAGCGCCATTGGAAAGGGCGTCAAATTTCCCATGTTTCTAGGGTTTTATCAAATTGGCAAAACTGCCTATTTTTTCTTTTGGTTCTTAAGGTTTTCCTTTTGGGTGGTTTTTCACGCACCTACCTGAACACAAAACTACGCAAAGATCTCAGCTTTCAAAGGTGAATAACAAACACAAATTTCTCCCCTAAATTCGATTTAAAAAATTTTTCAACAAACCATTTCCTATGAAGTAGGTGTTGAACATTGTACGTAGCCATTATGAAGAGATGAAGGGTATGCATTGAGAAGGTATTGGTGAATCAACGACCTAGCAGCACTTGGCGGAACTAATGATTGAGCTTGGAATGTTACAATATTTAAAAAAAATGCATGTCATGTTTGTGTCTCCTACATGAACGTGCGTGTAAACACTTTTCTTTAAAACATTGAAGTAATCATTCTAAAAAAATCTGTGACAACTTTTACTTCACCCACTGGTGAAAACTTCAACAGTAGGTAACTAGGATCTATCTACAGAAAACGCTGCAAATTATTACACAATGGTTTATTATTTTTTATTTTTCTATATAGATCTCTCGTCTGCGAAGCCACCAACCATCCAACATAAAGAAAAACATCGATCGCATTTCGGTCAGCTTTAATTTGAACGGAGATTAGGCCTCTTTTGCGATTCACACTCGTGTTTCTGATTTATCGTACGTCCAAACTTTAAATACTCGTAGTGAGCGAACGGTTTGTCCTACAGAGCTCCGGGCGGTCTCTAAAAATTCTATAGAACCTTAAATTGCAAATTTTTTGAGTTAGGGCGTTTTTAAAATTTCAAAATAGATTTTGGAACCCTTAGAAGTGACTTACATCAACCAAAACCTTCGGGGCACAACTAGACCCCAAATGGAGCCTACATACCAAATTTCATCAAAATCGGTCAATGCTAAGTGGCAAAAGTGCCGCGTACGGCGGACGGACGGCCAAATTTTTATTCGATTTTTGGATTCTACTTACCTTGAAACGTAAACCATCAAATTTTGAGGGGGTGTTAAATTTTTTTTTTTCTTGGTCGATTCCAAAGGTTCATTATTGAAAATAATAAACCAAAATACAGTTCCAGTAATGAAGCAGGAATTTCTAAATGAGTGAATTTTCATTTGGCATTTGTTCTAGGTATGTTTCTTTTACATGTTATATTTATCCTCGATAAAATAATTTAGGTTGATGTATACGAAATGTAGTGACAATCTCAGTGGATTATGGATAGTAGTAATTAGCGGGTTTGGATCTAATACGACGTTTGGATGCTGTGACTTGCACTTCGAGTCCTTTATTGCACATTCTGGTGGACATTTGAGCTATCGTGGTTGAGAGGGCTTGGAGCCCTAAAGGAGATGGAAAAAATCCCTGAGGAAAACTGGGCGAAGAAGGTTTTGAATTCCAGCTAGTGTTCTACATTTTTTGTAGAGCATGCTGGTTCCCACAATAATTTGAAAATATCTCTTACGCCAGCACCTCCATATATTGGCCTCCACTGTTACTATTTGCTGAACTTGGTACTTCTCTTGTGCTTCGACACAGACAGCAGTAGTGGAAGATAGGGCGATTTAACCCTTAATTTCCCACTTGTTCAAAAAATTGTATTTTAGGATTGCTGATGATTAGAATTGCTAGTTTTATCGGGATTTATGTGAATTTTCTTAATTTGATGAAAACTGAAGAATATTTTCTGGAGGGGGGGGGGGGGGGTTGGCTATCGTTATTTTAAAAATATATACTTAGAATACATTCTATCCAAATATGACTGGACGGAACCAGCAGCTTTTTATTCTGAAACAAATTAATAAAAACTAAAATGGCAAATAAACTAAAATTGTTAGCCCAATAAGACCTCCCCCTTCAGTAGTATCTTCAGATCAGACCTACCTCTACCATGAACTGGGGGACAGTGAAGATCAGTTTCATGAATTAGTTCGGATATATAACAAATATTCTGACAAATTTAATTTTAAATCTTACAGAAAAACAACCCGAGATGTTGATGAAGTAAGAGTTGTGGCTGGAAGCATCCAAGAATAGCGGAAAATTTCGATTTTTCAATGGTGTCTTCTTGGATATCTTAAGAGTCAGAGGGTCGGATGGTGTATTGTATAAACAATAGATGAAGTATCAAGGTAGCCACAAGAATATCGGTTTTGTCTTAAAAATGGTTGAACAGTGTTGTAGAATGTTTAAAAAATCGGACTTCCGAAAAGATACTTCAAGACATTAAGGGTTAACAGAACATATTTTTGAGTGAGCCTTCCTCTCTCTCATTCCTACACCAGTGTAGAATGAATAGACCTAATAAATAAACTGAACCATTAATAAAATACCTTTCAAATAAAAAGTAATATGTCTAGGTAATAATAATTTTTTTATTCAACAGGTTGAAAAATGTTGGCTGGGGGCCATGGAAACTCGAATCCTAATACGAACTACTTGAAGAGTCGTGGTCTTTGGGTGGCATACTCTATTGGCATGCTGGTTCTCCACTTGATTCTTCTCTCCATTCCTCCCTTGAGCATTCCTATGGCGTGGACTCTTACCAATCAAGTTCACAATGCTGTTAGTATCTTCCACTGAGTTCAAAATGCTACATCGACGAGCTAGTTGTACAATTTTTTTTCCTTTATTATTATATTGAAATCATCTAAAGATGATTTAAAGTGTCTTCGAAAGGTAATTGCCATAGTCAGGTTTCAAAGAATTTATACGTTGCATGTATTCTGCCCTCCTTAGCTAAAACGTCCTATGTCCATTTTTCAAGTTTCGAGAAAATCGCGTTTTAGTTTCGGCTTCTGCGCCACCCAAACCATTGAAGCTTGGGATATCGTTTTTTGACCATCACCTCTCAAATCTATTCCCCTGTTTTGCCAGTGTATAAACAAATCTTGAAAACTCGTTGCCTGGCCTGTATTAGGTCATTTATGGAAAACATTTGGACATAGGACGTTTTAGCCTAGTACCCATGGACATAGGACAGCTTGTAACAGTGTGACGCTAGCTTAAAATGTCTTATGTCCATTGAGTTTCGACTATTATTTAAAAAAATTAGTTCAAACTCAAGGTTTTTGGCGACAATCAATTTCTTTGAAGGATCTACCAAGGAGAGGTAGAGGAATCTACCATATCAAGGATATCACGTGAAGGTGATATGCGAGTTACTTACCGTAGGAAGGATTTTGAGGTTATCCATTAAAATATGTACGTACTAGTAACCTGCTGCAGCTCTAGATCTATTAATAATTAATAGATCTAGAGCTGCAGCAGGTTAGGTTATAATTATTATAACTGGATAGATGAATATGAGATGAAGTTAACCTGAAGATTAACTTGTATCAAGTACATTTTTGCTTCCGAGTCTACCGAAGTAGCGGAAGCTTTGTTTTCACTTTTCAAGGACGAAAAAAAAAGTTCTCCAAAATTTTCACTCGCGTTTTGCGTTTTAGACCTTCCTGAACAATTTTGGTTCCGTGTCTGTCTGTCTGTCTGTCATGAATTCCTTGTAACGCACATAACTATACGAAGTTATTGTCCGATTTCTATGAAATTTTCAGGGATTGTGCGGGTTGGTGTGTAGACGGTCCCCTATGAAAATCATCATCCTCGGACTGATAGAAGCGACTGCGCATGCGCAAACGTGAATTTCCTTGTAACAGCCATAACTTCCACATTTTTCACCTGATTTCGATGAAATTTTCAGAGAATATGTGGATTAGGTTGTAGACAGTCACCTACGAAAATCATCATCCCCGGATTGATAGAAGCCACTGCGCATGCGCAAACGTGAATTCCTTGTAACAGCCGTAACTTCCACATTTTCCATCCGATTTCAAAGACATTTTCAGGGATGTTACAGATTAGTGTTTAGATGGTCCCCTATGAAAATCCTCCGGGAACTGATAGTAGCCGATGCGCATGCGCGAACGTGAATTGCTTGTAACGGCCATAACTTCCACATTTTCTACCCGATTTCGATGACATTTCCAGGGATTACGCGGATTAGGTTGTAGATGGTCCCCAATGAAAATCAAGACCTTAAAATTTACAGTAGCCTCTGCGAATGCGCAAACGTAAAATCCTTGTAACAGCCGTACATTTGTCGCTCTCGCGTGTGACGTGAGAATCTCAAATCCCATTCAACCAACCCCTTTATAGATCAGTGAGCAATGCTCTGGACTCCCACTCAAGCTGAACAATTTTTTGATCCAATCACTACGCACTTACATTTTTCGTCCGAATTTGATGAAATTTTCTAGGATTGTCCAGATTAGCGTGTAGATGGTCCCCTATGAGGGTAGTGGAAGGTACTTAGAGACTGATGTTTTGAGATTAACTACTATGCATCGGATCATCTATACAATCGGGTTATGGATACGAGGAAGCTATGTGCCACACCCACTTGGCATTCTGACAAGGATCCATTCCGTGGATAAATAAATCACAAAATCTCGCTAGATAACGTTTTTCACAAGACAGAGGAGGTTTACTTAGTTACTACAGAGGTTTACCTTAGTGAGAAGATGACTTGCCGCTCTTTTGTATTCTTATCTGATAAGTATTGTTGTTGCTGTATACATTTTATTGGTCTTGAACAGGCTAGAACGTCCTATGTCCGTGATATTCTCACAACGGACATTTTAGCCTAGTACGATCAACTTTTCTAATGCCGTGTACTAAGCTAGAACGTCTTATGTCCCTGATTTTCCTCTCCATAGGACGTTTAAGCCTAGTAGGACTTAATTAGGACGTTTTAGCCTAGGATGGGTATGTGAAACTTGATAAATGGACATAGGACAAATCGATTATTGAAGCATTTTCTGTTGACATAGGGGGTTCTAGCTTAGCTCAAAAGGTGCGCCTGATCGAGAGCTACAACACGGTGTCCTCATCTCAAAAAGTGCAAAAATGGACATAGGACGTTCTTACTAAGGAGGGCAGTATAAGAGTGTGTATGTACAGTGTTACGATTGAAAGGCTGGCTTGGTCAGGTGTCCATGTGTATTACAGTCCCAAAAACGTCTTCCTTCTTCTACCTGTCACTCAAGCAAGGGAAAATGAGACCGAGGGTGTTGACTACCGACCAATGACGAAGTGGAAGGTGTGTTTATTACAGACCGTTCGTGGTCGGCCAGGGTTTCGGGATTGACTTCCAGGCAGTATTGAGATGGACCACACTTCAGGGGTCAGCTCTACAACTAATTTTCAACAAAAATGCCTCTTACCAATTCACATAACTCCCTTATTTCTCATGCAAATTCAAACCTGATTACAACGTTGAAAAAACACAAATTTCCAATCCGTTTTTCATTAGCAACCAGCATTCAAATTTCCCAATGAATCCTCCTCAACTCCTTATTTCTGCAAATGAACTTTTTTCGTGTTTTCGATCTTGTGGCACTCATAACTCCTCAAGTCATAACTCCCTTATTTCTCATGCAAATTCCAATCTGATTACACCGTTGGAAAGAGCGTTGAATTTCTTATCCGTTTAGTGGAAACCCCAATTTTGGGAAGCCATTTGTGAAAGTGAAAAAAAAGTTAGTCAAAATTTATAATGGGGAGTGCGCGTGGGTCGGAAAAACTGTTTATTGTTATTTTTAATCTAAACAAGATTTCATTCTGAGATTTTTGGCACCAACCGCGACATTCTAGCGAGCGAAGACCTTTTTCTACGAATTTTAAATTTTCGAATGTTTATGACGTCACGCGCCCCTCTCGCCAGGGCGGGACCCAGCCCACTGTGACGTCATAAACATTCGAAACTGAAAAATCGTAGAAAAAGGTCTTCTCACGCTAGAAGGTCGCGGTCGGTGCCAAAGTTCTCAGAATGAGATCTTGTTTAGATTAAAAATTTAAAACAAAATGAGGCGCACCCCCATTATTTTCGAAAACCTTCATTTTATAATGATTATTTCAAGATAATGATTCCCTCGTATTAAATGGCGCTATCGAGGTGCGCTCAACGGCAAAAACTACCCCAAGATCTGAGCTTGCCAACGTATGTTTAAAGGTTTTAAAAAATGAAAATCCTTATTTTTCTGTTTCAAAGCGTCATTTTGTGAAGTTTATCCAAATTTAACGAAAAACTGATTATTACCCCTGAAAAGAGGTGATCATGTGATGATGTGATCATTTGAACATCACATTTCAATACTACCCCATGGGGTAGTATTTTTCCGTTGAGCCCCTCGTGCGATATTCTCATGGGCAAAGAATAAACCTAAAAAAATGGTGGTTAAAAACAACTGTATAATGTTTAAATTTGACTTTAAACATTATACTTGGACTTTGTTTTTCAAGGATTACCTTCGCATTACTCCAGCCCGCATAAACGCTGAAAATTTCACCAAAATAGGACAGTACCTTCGTATTACTTTTGCATTTTAGAAGGGTTTGCAGACACACATCTGTTTGATAAACTGAAACGGATCCAAATCTGTTCAAGAAGGTCTAAAACGTAAAATCTGAGTGAAAACTTGATCTTGGAGGTATTCTTATTAAAATCCTTGAACGGATTATAAGTACGGAGGCTCGGACCTTTCCCAGTCTGACTCACCAGGCTAACAAAGATTTTGGAACAGGTAGTCGTCTATGTTGGGAGGTATACCCTGCGGGAAATCGGCCGGCCGCTTTCTTTCAATCGTAGCACTGTAGGTAGGTATGTGTTGAGGTCTAATTGGTCGAGACTGTGAGAGAGGAGCTAGCAAGACCAAACCACATTAACTCTTTATTTACTAATGACGTCACAGAGTGTTTATCTTGCAGCTTTTGAGGCAGAAGAACAAATAAGTCTACCATGTGGGTTTGGGACATAGCTTCCTCGTATCCACAACCTGACTGCATAGATGATCCGATGCATTGTAGCTAATCTCAAAACACCAATCTCTAAGTACCGTGCACTACTCTCATAGGGGACCATCCACATGGCAACCCGCACAATATCTGAAAATGTCATTGAATTCGGGAGGAAAATGTAGAAGTTATCGGTCTTGGAAGGATTTTACGTTTGTGCATGGGCGGAGGCTACTATCATTCTGGGGATGATGATTTTCATAGGGAACCATCTACACGCCAACCCTCACAATGAGGAATTTCACCGAATTTTGTTTGCATTTTTCCTGAATAGTTAATGGTGTGGGGTAGATGAAAATCGGGTTGATTTCCAAAAATAAGTATCCTGTTATTTTTGGGAGAAAATCAAAATTTATGATTTCAAAAAAATAACCGGGAAAACGGAAGTGAAGCGGGAACGCTCGCTGATTGGGCTGTTCGGATCGCCGTCTCCTCCCAGTGTTGCCCATTGGGACGACAAAATCGTGTTTTCTAAGAGAAAAGTTATCAAACAAAAACAGGGGAAACCTAATTTTCCCCATCTTGCTTTTTCTATTTTTTTCTTCAGTTTTTCGATTTCAAACTTTACTGTTTCGTGAAATTTTGCATCTGGGGACTATAGATTTCTCGATCTCAGCGCTTCAAGCGGCCATAAATAAACTATTCCAGCATGACGTCATTTTCCCGTTTTTTTTAAACGTTCGCATTTTCTACACTGTTTTGTTTATTCGTAAATAAAAAGAAAGTTCGGGCTGAAAGTTTGCCTTAGGAGGTTTCTCGAGGTGCTGAATCCGATTTTGGGGTCAAAAATAGGAAATTCCGACATGGTGAAATTGCTCATTAACTACTGGATGGAGTACAAATAGGAATTAGTGGGTGAATTGAAGCATTCTCCTCAGAATTGACCGTCAAAATGAACTTAGCAAACTGCACACTTGCTCGTAGCCACCCTATGTCGGCAGGTAGATAGGAGTAAACGAGTTATTAACATAACTGTAGATTCTAAACAAAATAAAAATTAGGTAATTCAGTTATATCTCTGACAACATGCCACTCAATCTCTGAAATATCCCGCCTACCCTTTGAAAAATAATTTATTCAAAACACTTACACTTAATTTATTCACTTGGTTTCATATTTTCAGATAACTTTTATAGTTTTGCACATTCTGAAAGGTGTGCCTTGGATACCCACAGATCAAGGAGCCACGAGTCTTCTCACTCATTGGGAGCAGATAGACGAAGGGCGACAGTTTACCAAAACAAGAAAGTTCCTGACTGCCAGTCCTGTTCTTCTGTAAGATTATATTCACAGTCACAATTGACCTTAATTATTACCTTAATACCTACGAGTGATGTGAAACTATCGATAGTTGTGCTATTGGCGATGTGAGGTTTGTCCGGAGAAGCACTGCCAAACCAGATCAGTATCGAACCAGAACCAATAGATATTGAAATTTGTCAGTAAACATAATATGTTTGTTTAGTAATGCATGCATTCCAGGGGACGTCCCATTGGATAAGCATTAGATCAATTTAAACCAGTTGGTAAGCGATAAAACTGTTTCACTCGATGTAATTTATTTATTTGTAATTTAGTACTTTAGACAAGAAATAGTGGTCTCCCCCCCCCCCCCCCCAACCCTTATCAACCATAACATTTCTAGTGGCATGGGAGCCTCGAATTTGTCTAATCATTTTTAAAGTTGGATTTATTATAGAAAGTTGTAATTGATCGCGGAAAAACTTGAATCTTTTCAACAGAATCGGCTCTCTGGCTAAGACGATTAGAGGGGTTCGTTGATGGGAGGGAGAGGCGGGCGGCGCAGGAGACAGCGAGGCCTTCGAAACACGTCAGATCGTCTCAGCCAGAGCGCCAATTCAGGGTCTGTTCGGAGAGGCGGTCCCGAACCAGTTTGGAACTGAAAAGGGGAGGGGATAGAGACGAATGGACTCCTCCAAACCCCTCCGAACCGTTCAAGACTGCCTCTCTGAACAGACTATCAGTTGAAAAAATTCACATTTTTCCGCGATCAAACATAAATTTCTATAATGAATCAAACTTTAAAAATGAAAATGATTAGACCGTTGGAAAGCTGAGCTTTTGGAACAACTTTTGGGGTTACAGTGGGAAATCGGGTGTGCGCATGGGTCGGCGGAAAAACTCTGTATTGTTATTTTTAATCTAAACTAGACGTCATTCTCAGAATTTTGACACCAACCGCGACCTTCTAGCGTGAGAAGACCTTTTTCTATGATTTTTCAAAGTTTCGAATGTTTATGACGTCACAGTGGGCTGGGGGGTCCCGCCCAGGCGGGGAAGGCATGTGACGTCATAAACATTCAAAACTTTGAAAAATCATGGAAAAAGATCTACTCATCCAAAAAGTGAACGGCTGGTGTCAAAATTCTCAGAATGAGGTCTACTTTCGTTTAAAAATTAAAAAAAAATCATGTGCGCCCCCATTAGCCGGCAGTTTCAGTTGAGCTTACAAATGTTTGTAAAAACCGTACAACATTTGAGTCTTACAATTTTTGAGTTTTTTTGACGAAATTCTCAAGAGGCATTTCCCCCATTTCCTGTAAAGGAAATTGGATGCGGTTATCAGCAAAAACATTCTAAAAACCTCAGGTTTCCATGGGTATAATCAAAAATTATTTTACAGTCGAATTTAGGGGGAAAATTTGTGTTTAAATGCGAAAAAACGTGGATTTTTTTTTTTTTTTTTTTTAACGAAACTGACGTTTTGACGGAGGATTCGGGGTCTCCTCCGCCGCCGCTCCTCTCGCCTATCATCCATCCCCGAATCCTCGCGTCAAAATTTGTGTTGTAGCTCATGTGACAGAAAATTTATTGCTCTTTTCAAAGGTGTAATCAGATATTAATTTCATCAGATAATCATTTTAGTGAGACAAGGTTCAACAAAAGAAAAAAATCTTTAAATTGAAAAAACAAGGGGTTAAAAGAAAATTGCTTGGAGACATTTTTTGTTGGAAATCTTTGTAGAATCGACCCCTGAAGTTTGGCCGTATCTTTCTCGGGCACCCTGTAGATGGACGTATTGCGCCAAATGTTCCCGGAGCGCTTGATCTCACGGTTCGCTGACATGCCTTGGCCTCCGACGTCACCTGATTTGACGAACTGTGACTTTTTCTGTGAGGTTTCCTCAAATCTCGAGTCTTCGAAAACAAACCTAGAATGTTAGGCGAGCTGAAGGATGTAATTAGAGCAGAGTCCACACGATTGATACACCCTTGTTGGAGAAAGTTCACCAAGAGTTGTGGAACAGACTTGCAACATGTTACGAGGAAAACAGTCGCCACATGAAATATTTATTTTTAAGGTTTGATTTCCTAAGTGGCGTAGTACTGGCTGTAAGAATATGAACACGCTGCAAATTATTACTCATTATTGCTCAGCTTGGCCATTGCCACTAGCTATCAACCATATTTTACCTTGCTTCACAATGAAGTTTATTTTGAAGAAATGAACGCTTCACACTCAATGCTTAAAAATAGGGAGTTGCGAGTGCCTACGTTAGAAAATTTTAATACTTGCTTCTAAGGATGCAAAACTGAGGACAACTCGAAGAAACGAACAACGATCGCATTTTGGTTAGCTAAAATTTCAACGTAGATTAGGCCTCATTTGCGATTCACGCACGTGTTTCTGATTCATCGTAAGACCAACCCTTAAGTTCTCGTAGGGAGCGAACGGTTGGTCCTAAAGAGCTCTGGGTGGTCTCATTCGGTTCTTAAAATTCGATACTATTTTTAATTGAAGAAAAAACAATACCTTAATAAAGCAATTTATTGAGCTAGGGCACTCTTGAAAATTTTAGCCTTATTTTTCAATCCTTAGAAGTGACAGACTTCAACCAAAAGTTTCGGGGCACAACTTGACCACAAATGGAGGCCATATAGGTAGGGGAAGGTCGGGTAAAACCGGGTACCTAATTTGTTTTCATTATTTGACTCTTCTGTAATTCTTATTTTGCCAAATATGAACTGGTTGTAATTATACACAACTATACTATTGAGTCCTGTTCCAGATATGAAGAAATTCGGTCTAACTTTTTCGAAAATTCAAATTTTTTACGAAATCCCAAAATTGCTATTTTTGAGGAAGGGGTGGGTAAAACCGGGTACCTTTGATAAAAGTCAAAAATATGACCAAAGAAAATTCTATTATGTAAAAATCATCAAAAAATGAGGAATTAAATATACTTCAAATTTGGGGAAATGTGACAAAAAATCACTTCATATGAATTTGTGGAATGCGATCAGTGCAGAAGGCGCAAACAAACGATTTGCCTTCGTCGGGGTCGAATGCAGAGCAGCTGTCGTGTGCTGTTTCGCTGCAAACGGAGCAAATTGACCGACTGTCACCCAGGGCCATTTCGGAGATGTGCTGGTTGCAGTGCACGCAGGAATCAGCATTGTCATCGTCGTTATCGTCGGTTGACATAATAGAACCCAAAAGAAGGGCATTCATTGAGTTGAAGATGGGGTCATACCTGGTACCCGATTTAACCCCGTCCTTTGGTACCCGGTATGACCCCAAAGATGGTCTTCTACCAATATGGCCGCCACCACAAAAGGAAAGCGTTCCTTTGCACTGCAATTAAAGCAAAACGAAGTTTAATGATATCTCAACACATTCTGACACTTACTGTGGGAATTCCAGACGACAGGACCAATGTGGGTAAAAGTGAAAAACGGCTCTCGATAATTTTCAATTACAACTATCGGAAAAATATTCGCACAAACTCCGCCTCCTCGATGTGGCATAACAATGCATTGCTCCACGAGGTGTGGGGATTAACATATTATTGGCAGGCGGCAGGTAGCAGCACAAACAGGGGGGATAAGTATGACCCCGGTATGACCCCAGTACCCAGTTTTACCCGCCCTTCCCCTACCAAATTTCATCAAAATCGGTCCATGTTAACTAAGGAAAATGCCGCGTACGGCGGACGGACGGAAAATTTTTTATTCGATTTTTGGATTCAACGCACCTTGAAACGTAAACCAACAAATTTTGAGGAGGGGGGGGGGGGGTTAAAATTTGTTTCTTGGTCGATTCCAAAGGTTCATTATTGAAAATAGTAAAACAAAAATCAATTTTTTTTGTGCTAAAAAACAAATGTGTAGTACCTACCTACTTATTAAAAACCTTCAGCTTCCCATGGACCACCCCAGGCATGGGCTTCCCATGGCTGCTATCCAGGTGGTTGGAAGAAGGCCAGAGCAGGGCTCCCACCCTCCAACCATGGCTGCTATCCAGGTGGTTGGAAGAAGGCCAGAGCAGGGCTCCCACCCTCCAACCATGGCTGCTATCCAGGTGGTTGGAAGAAGGCCAGAGCAGGGCTCCCACCCTCCAACCATGGCTGCTATCCAGGTGGTTGGAAGAAGGCCAGAGCAGGGCTCCCACCCTCCAACCATGGCTGCTATCCAGGTGGTTGGAAGAAGGCCAGACAGGGCTCCCACCCTCCAACCATGGCTCTGCATCATCCAGCCACCTGGACTTCCTGGTTGGTAATTATAGTAGGTGTGCTTCCATTAGATGATGCTGCAGGCCTGATGTCTCACAGTAATATTTAATGATTTTACAAAGTTTCAAAATATTAATATAATTGTGTATTTCTTTCAGATTTTTCCTCACGTGCTTCTACACTGTCTACGAACCTCACCATTTTGTTGCCAATTTCCTCAGTGTTTGCTTAGTAACTCTTCCAAAGTTGCCGCTATTCCACAAAGTTCGACTTTTCGGTATCAACAAGTATTGAATTGATATTTATGTACTTGTGTGGTGTTGGGGTGGTATCTTACGTGAACATGAGTGGGAACAGTCGTGTTAAGATAGCGACCTGTGTCAAGGTCACAAGAAGGGGGAAAACACCTGTAAAATAATAGGTACCTACTTATAACTGAAGGAATCGTGTCGCTTACTCATTCGATGTTTGGTGGAACCTACAGTCAAATATCAACTGGGTTCCAATCGCTTTTACTCAAACCTCTTATGACTTCCTTTCTCAAGTTAACTTAACGTAGCACACCAACCTTATTAATAGGAGCATGAAACAATTTGAAACTTCTCGAACTGTACAAATCAATCATCGACATCCTGTTGAAATCAATAGATTGAACTCAAGTATAATAGTGTGCCTGTCCGTGTATCTAGGAAATTATGTTGTTGAACCCTATCTCAAGTCCAAAATACTAGGTATAATGACAATAGTACTCAATACAATTAAACTTTTTTTTTATACACTTCATCGAGTTATCATTCTTCCTCTCATTGACGCTCAAGGAGGTAAAAATCAAAAGGTTTTTTTTGGTCTTAATTTGGAAATTTGTAGGAAAATCCTAAGTGAGCTGTAGAGGCAATAATAAGTGTGGTGATCAGCTATTTCTTCAGCACCTACGTCCATTCACTTCCTTGGCTCAGTGATAGCGAGCCCGACTCAGGATTTTCAGTATTGTCGGAAAGTCAGTAGATCGATTCCCGGTTCATTTTCATGACGTAACATGAGTATCTATGAATTGAAGAAGGTTAATTCCATCGTGGCGATCGATAATCGATACTAATTATAATCGATTATTGCGCATAGTCGATAAGCATTGAATAAGCTGGCCATCATGGAACAGCCTCTAATCTCATGCCTGTATGGTAACTGTTTTGATTGACTGGTTTTAATTATGAACAATAACATCCCTCTTCATGTCTTTGAGTTTTAGGAGCTTTGATTGTATTCTCGTCTTTACTTGCTGATATTAATAATTAAAAACTGGCAATGGGGTATTTCGGTGGGTCGGAAATTCAGGTTTTTGACCTCAAATTTGGATTCAGCACCCTTGAAAACCTATATACTACAACTTTAAGCCCAATGATACTAAGTTTGAAAAAGGCGGGCCGCTATAAATGCACACACACTAGGCAAGGACTATGCCGCGCGCGTGTGTGAGTAGTATTTTGTAGTATCCAAGAGGTCCTCCAAGGGTTTCTGTGCATGGATACTTTTTTCAAAGACAGTTGGCTAGCTACGTCACACCATTCAAATCTTCAACTTTCCTTAGCTTCTCTGATTTTTTAAAAACATTTTCTCGACGAACAGACCCGATTACCGTTATTTCTGAGCCATACCCTTTTGAAAAAAAAATAAAATAAAAAAAATTGACTGAAATACCCCATTATACAACAAATCTCTTTGCGCTTAAATAATTTGTTTAATTTGAGTACAAATTTCAAATATTTGTACTTGATTGAGTGAGAGGCAGAGATTCTCACCCGATAGGAGGACCAGACCCAAACCGGGTCACCGTTCAATACTATGAAGGCATGAAAAGTAAATATTGTGAAAAAGAAGCAGACTCTTCAAGCAGAGTTTATTTTTTCCCCGGAGAACCCTGGGAAAGCCCTGGCGCCAAACCTTTTTGTGGGAAGTTTCGGCAGTCTGAGGGAGAAAAGTTTTAGTCTGGAAAAAACCCACACTAAGAGTTCCATGGAATAAATGAACTACCTACTATAAGTTTGGACCAAGTAGGTGAGTTATTTATTCCATGGAACAAGCCATAATAGATTTGATGTGTTCCACTCAAATGTAGGCTGCAATGCAATGCAAACCCACCGAAGTTTATACAGGCTGGTGTAGGGAAAAGGGTGTTTTTGAGTGAATTTCTTTGGATATCCCTACGGACTCTATCTCGTTATTTCCTACCCAATTGTAATGTTTCACTGTTCCAGTTATCACACAGGATAGCCAATAACAAAAAAATAGTTGGTAGGTATTCAAGTACTTTTTGATATCCGAGTCCATCAAGGAAGCGGACATTGTTTTCACTTTTCAAGGTAGTCAGAATTATTATGGTATCCAAAATCAATTTTTACTCGCGTTTCATTTTAGGTCTTCCTGATCAATTTTGGTCCCGTGTCTGTCTGTCTGTTCTTGTGTCTGTGATGAAATCCTTGCAAAACTATACGAAGGTACCTATTGTCCAATAATGGGGGGTGTGCATGATTTTTTTCAAAATTTTCAATAGAAAGTAGACCTCATCCTGAGAATTATGACACCAGTCGTTCTTTGTTGGATGAGTAGCTCTTTTTTGACATTTTATGTCTTTACTATGGCACATTTCTATGATTTTTCAAAGTTTCGAATGTTTATGACGTCACGCGCCCCTCTCGCCTGGGCAGGACCCCCAGCCCACTGTGACATCATAAACATTCGAAACTTTGAAAAATCATAGAAAAAGGTCTTCTCAAGCTAGAAGGCGGTTGGTGTCAAAATTTTCAGAATGAGGTTTAGTTTAAATTAAAAATAACAATAAACAGTTTTTCCGACCCATGCACACACCCCATTATGGTTCTGTGTCTGTGATGAAATCCTTGTAATGGGCAAAACTGTACGAAGTTATTGTCCGATTTTGAATATGATTTTCAAGGATTATGCGGATTAAGGCGCAGATGGTTCCCTATGAAAATCTTCGCTCCCGGATCAATAGTAGCCGCTGAGCATGCGCAAACGTGAATTCCTAGTAACAGCCATAACTGCTACATTTTCCATCTGAATTCGGTGAAATGTTCAGGGGTATTTTGGGTTGCCATGTAGATGGTCCCCTGTGAGTGAAGTGCAAGGTACGTAGAGATTGATGTTTTGAGATTTGCTACCGTGCATCGGATAATCCATACAACCGAATTATGGATACGAGGAAGCTATGTGCATCACCCACTTTGCAGACGTTTTTCATCCTCGAGAGTGAAAGTAAATGCTTCCGCTTCCATGACAGTCAGAAGGAATATTACATAATCGTAATAATATAAATACTGATATCGATACCTCTGCGCCCAAAGGGCCAAACTGCTTTTTCTTGTTCAAAGGGCCAAACTGAAATCGGTTTCAAGGTCAGAAGTCCGAAGGGCCAAACTGGAATTTAAACGAAAAGTGATTAGGGCCAAACTGCATCCATCTACGTGATTCATAGGGCCAAACTGCTGATCTCACCAACTAAAACGCAGCCACAAACTACTCTGATTGCTATTTGTGAGTCAGAGACAAATATAATGGCACAGAACCACAACAACTGACTAGAAAATCGATCTGACCCTTTATTATGTTCACGTCCACTACCTACCAACTTGTTCCATCCTGTGTTTTTGTTATATTATATTCAATAATGAACCTTTGGAATCGACCAATAAACCATTTTTTTAACCCCTCCCCCCTCAAAATTTGTTGGTTGACGTTTCAAGGTACGTAGAATCCAAAAATCGAATAAAAATTTGGTCGTCCGTCCGCCGTACGCGGCACTTTCCCCACTTAGCATTGACCGATTTTGATGAAATTTGGTATGTAGGCTCCATTTGGGGTCTAGTTGTGCCCCAAAGATTTTGGTTGATGTCGGTCACTTCTAAGGGTTCAAAAATAACGGTTGAAATTTTGAAAACGCCGTAACTCAAAATATTCTGATGTAAAGGTATTGTTTTTCCATCAGTTTTTGCGTTCGAGTCCACCAAGGTAGGGGAAGATTTGTTTTCACTTTTCAAGTTTTTAAAAAAATGTTCTCCAGAAACAAAGTATCCACTCGTTTCGGACCTTTCTGAACAATTTTGGTTCCGTGTCTGTCTGTCTGTCCGTGTGTCTGTCATGAAATCCTTGCGCACCCATAACTTCTACATTTTTCATCCGATTTCAATGAAAATTTCAGGGATTGTACGGAATAGCGTGTAGATGGTCCCCTATAAAAATCATCGCCTACAGACTAATAGTTGCTACTGCGCATGTGCAAACGTGTATTTCGTTGTACCAGCCATAACTTTCACATGTTCAAACGTGAAATATTTGTAACTGTCATAACTTCTACTTTTTCATCCAATGTCGGCGAAATTTCTCAGGATTGTTCAAATTGGAGTGTAGATAGTCCTCTATGAAGGTAGTGCAAGGTACTTAGAGATCGATGTTTTTTGAGACTAGTACTATGTATCGGATCAACTATACCTACAATGGGGTGTGCGCCTTGGTAGGAAAAACTATTTATTGTTATTTTTAATCTAAGGTAGACCTCATTCTGAGAATTTTGACACCAACTTCGACCTTCTAGCGTGAGTAGATCTTTTCCTATGATTTTTCAAAGTTTCGACCGTTTATGACGTCACAGTGGGCTGGGGGGTCCCGCCCAGGCGAGAGGGGCGCGTGACGTCATAAACGGTCGAAACTTTGAAAAATCATAGAAAAAGATCTACTCATCCAAAAAGAGAACGGCTGGTGTCAAAATTCTCAGGATGAGGTCTACTTTCGATTAAAAATCTAAAAAAAATCAAGGCGCACACCCCATTGGGTTATGGATACGAGGAAGCTATGTGCCACAACCACTTGGCAGGCGTTTCTTTTGATTGTCTTTAGTACAATCTATTCTCCCTCCACTCGTTCTTTCTCGAATGTGGTTTTGGAAAAGGTGATTTCAAACGATGGCTAGAACTCGAAGGGGGAAGCAAGGGAAAGTGTTCTCAACCAGATCTCAGCTCATGGTTTTTCGGGCCCTACAACAACTGAGAGAGGTGTAATATACCTTCATACCATTATACCTCATTATATTATAATGATTATTCGAATAGTTTCGATTAAATTGACTAGAATATTTTTTATGACTTATGGCTCTAGAGTCAGTAAGATTTGGCAGAATCGAGTTCGTTCTTTCAAGTCCTGATGATTGCTTAGGTACAGACGATTCAGTTAAACAACTAAATCAATCAAATTGCATTGAATCAATTGAGTTCAAGTCTGAACACCAGAAAGATAGGTAACTTGTCAAGTGTAATGATAATTTTCTTGCCGTCCAGTTGTGTCACTGTGACCACTCCTGCTTTTTCCTTCAGTTTGTGTACTGTTGATGTAATCGAGCTATTAGCATCTACTAAGCTGTATTTAGGGATCCAATCAATCCCCTCTCATCCACCCCTGCTGGGGAAGATCTGATTCCAGTCAGTAGTTCTCTCTGTGCCTCCATGTTTTTCTCTAATGTCTCGTGCTCTCGCTTTTTGTATAATTAAAACCTGTTTCTCAATTCGTATCTTTTTATTTAACTCGGCCTAAATCAACATGTACCAAAGGGGCGATTCCTCACCAGTACCACGCAGAATACTTCCAGATGAAGAATAAGCTCAACATACGTGATGAGCTCATTGAGACAAATGAAGAGGAGAATGCTGAATAGATGACGATAAAATCAATGATTTTTAGATTTGTTTCAAATGCTATGGTGTTCATTTACTATTGGAATAATTAAAATTTCGTTATCCGTGTTTCAGAAATTACTTAATTTCTGTGTTTTGGTAATAGAATGGCACTATTCAACCATACCTAAGTGAGTTAAAATCGGGGTTTCAGAGAAAGACGAAAACCTAAGTGATTGGATAGGTACAAAATACCCAGAGAGTTGTAAAAATGGGTTGTTAATTATAATAATTTATTAACGTTTAATTTCAACTGATGTATTAATTGAAGAAGAAATTGCAGATTGATCAGAGCAATTTCCAGTTGAAGGAAAGTCGCAAACCTTAGGGCCAAACTGGCAGTTTGGCCCCTTGTCGCTCACAGATCTCAAGGTCAAATTATGCCCATAGGGCCAAACTGGACCTCTTCCCAGTTTATCTTTTTTCTTAATATTACAAATTGCGGATGATTAAAAAACGGTTTGGAATTCAATCTTACATAGATTTTGGACCAATTACAAAAAAAACCTAGTTGACTTCATGTACACTGGCCTCGCTACAATCGTTCGCGTTTTAGAAATAGTAGTTCCGGAAGCAGTTTGGCCCTTTGGGCGCAGAGGTATCGATATCTTGCATATTGATTTGCTCGAAAGCAATACACTTTTAACGAATAATGATCAAAACAAAGAAAGATGAACCTTCGGTAATCTTTTAATGATCCTTTTCCCCTTCACAAAGCCGTCAACAATGGATTTAAACCATCTCGCGCAAAGGGCCTCGTACATCGTTTTATCTGACGAAATAAACCCTTTATAGACAATCAGCGCTTCGATAATTTACAGGTTCAATTTTCAGAATTCGAGAAAACAGTTCGAAAAACAATTTGAAGATTTTGTTTAATTAAATAATAACATCAATATACCTACAAAAAAATTCTATGTACACAACAGATGTATGTTCACCCATGAAATGAGACGAGGACGATGAAATACGCGGATGGTGAAGTGCACCTATGCTTTCTGTTGTACCTGCAACAAAAATTAGATAAATAAGAAAATAAAAAAATTAGATTTGGCGAAGAGAATTTAGTGGAAACACAAAATGTCTAGTTTTGTCGATTAGAAGACCACAGTTGAAACAAATTGGTTAGTAGGTAATGCAAGCATTACAAGGGGACTGCTCCTCGCTTTATCGAGCCAGGCAAGCAAAATGGGGAATTTGCCTCGCATAAAAAAAAAACTTTTGAAAGGGGGTTCACTGATGTGGAAGAAAACCATAGTGTGCTGCTCGAAAATGCGGGAACTTGGCAACTGCCCTCCCGGCAAACTGGCCTCCTACCTCTTTAGGTCAGTTTAAAACCCCGGGTTGAAACTGCCCTCCTAGGCCATCTCGAGCAACTGCCCTCCTGTTTTAGGAGGTCAGTTTCGAACCCCGGTCTTAAACTGCCCTCCTAGACCACCTCGAGAAACTACCCTCCAAACTATCTGCTTCCAACTTTTGAGGGTCAGTTTCGAACCCCGGTCTTAAACTGCCCTCCTAGGCCATCTCGAGCAACTGCCCTCCCGGTAAACTGCCCTCCTGTTTTAGGAGGTCAGTTTCGAACCCCGGTCTTAAACTGCCCTCCTAGACCACCTCGAGAAACTACCCTCCAAACTATCTGCTTCCAACTTTTGAGGGTCAGTTTCGAACCCCGGTCTTAAACTGCCCTCCTAGACCACCTCGAGAAACTACCCTCCAAACTATCTGCTTCCAACTTTTGAGGGTCAGTTTCGAACCCCGGTCTTAAACTGCCCTCCTAGGCCATCTCGAGCAACTGCCCTCCTGTTTTAGGAGGTCAGTTTCGAACCCCGGTCTTAAACTGCCCTCCTAGACCACCTCGAGAAACTACCCTCCAAACTATCTGCTTCCAACTTTTGAGGGTCAGTTTCGAACCCCGGTCTTAAACTGCCCTCCTAGACCACCTCGAGAAACTACCCTCCAAACTATCTGCTTCCAACTTTTGAGGGTCAGTTTCGAACCCCGGTCTTAAACTGCCCTCCTAGACCACCTCGAGAAACTACCCTCCAAACTATCTGCTTCCAACTTTTGAGGGTCAGTTTCGAACCCCGGTCTTAAACTGCCCTCCTAGGCCATCTCGAGCAACTGCCCTCCTGTTTTAGGAGGTCAGTTTCGAACCCCGGTCTTAAACTGCCCTCCTAGACCACCTCGAGAAACTACCCTCCAAACTATCTGCTTCCAACTTTTGAGGGTCAGTTTCGAACCCCGGTCTTAAACTGCCCTCCTAGACCACCTCGAGAAACTACCCTCCAAACTATCTGCTTCCAACTTTTGAGGGTCAGTTTCGAACCCCGGTCTTAAACTGCCCTCCTAGGCCATCTCGAGCAACTGCCCTCCTGTTTTAGGAGGTCAGTTTCGAACCCCGGTCTTAAACTGCCCTCCTAGACCACCTCGAGAAACTACCCTCCAAACTATCTGCTTCCAACTTTTGAGGGTCAGTTTCGAACCCCGGTCTTAAACTGCCCTCCTAGACCACCTCGAGAAACTACCCTCCAAACTATCTGCTTCCAACTTTTGAGGGTCAGTTTCGAACCCCCGGTCTTAAACTGCCCTCCTAGGCCATCTCGAGCAACTGCCCTCCTGTTTTAGGAGGTCAGTTTCGAACCCCGGTCTTAAACTGCCCTCCTAGACCACCTCGAGAAACTACCCTCCAAACTATCTGCTTCCAACTTTTGAGGGTCAGTTTCGAACCCCGGTCTTAAACTGCCCTCCTAGACCACCTCGAGAAACTACCCTCCAAACTATCTGCTTCCAACTTTTGAGGGTCAGTTTCGAACCCCGGTCTTAAACTGCCCTCCTAGACCACCTCGAGAAACTACCCTCCAAACTATCTGCTTCCAACTTTTGAGGGTCAGTTTCGAACCCCGGTCTTAAACTGCCCTCCTAGGCCATCTCGAGCAACTGCCCTCCTGTTTTAGGAGGTCAGTTTCGAACCCCGGTCTTAAACTGCCCTCCTAGACCATCTCGAGAAACTACCCTCCAAACTATCTGCTTCCAACTTTTGAGGGTCAGTTTCGAACCCCGGTCTCAAACTGCCCTCCTAGACCACCTCGAGAAACTACCCTCCAAACTATCTGCTTCCAACTTTTGAGGGTCAGTTTCGAACCCCGGTCTTAAACTGCCCTCCTAGACCATCTCGAGAAACTACCCTCCAAACTATCTGCTTCCAACTTTTGAGGGTCAGTTTCGAACCCCGGTTTTAAACTGCCCTCCTAGACTACCTCCAGCAACTGCCCTCCTGCTCGGAACAGATCTCCTCTACCTGTGCGACTTCTCATTTCTGGGACATGGGTCTCTCAAAAGTATAATGATCTGCCAATGATAATGGATCTTCAGTCACAATCATCATTACATATTAGGAATAAAATAATTAGAATATCAAATTCATGGAGAAAATCGAGTTTTTACGCGAAAATCGGAGTTTTTTCCATTAAATCGGCATGAGACTTGAGGGTTGGATGGTGGGCAGATGGCTGGAAGGGGGTGGGCTGTTGCCTCCGAGACGGTGATTTCGCTGAAATCGACAAGGAATCGCAAAGTTGACCATACCATTAGAAATTTGATTAAATTTGCAAGTTTTCCTGAGATTAGACAGTTTCAGCAAGTTTTTATTAGAAATGTAGTTAACGTACTTAGTACGTGCAAGTTATTTTAGGCACTTTTGACATTTTCATGTCTTTCATATGGCACATAAAAAAAAAATCGTCACGAAATTTGATGCAACGATATTTGTTGCAACGATATTTGTTCCAAGTCGCCACAATGATGATTATGACCATCAGAAGTGAAGTTGTTAGGTAGGTAGGTACTTTACAGTTTGATATTACCAGGGGGGCATGAAAATATTTCAATGTGTTGCAGACTTACATGTATATGATGTGGATGTAGACTTACATGTTAGGTAGGGAAAAGTACTCACAAATAATTTGCAGAATCGATTATTGATTTCGGGACACCCTATAGCAGCAGTACACCAAAAACCCTTACAAATGTTTAAAAAACTCAAGGTTTAGTTGCAGCAGTAATACTCCTATGGCCTGATTCGATGGGGTGGATCGCCTGGAGTTCAAAGGAGTTCAAGAGGTTGATTGTATAATTTCAACGAATCGTGCTATGTGCCAAACACCACAAGACTATTTCTTTGAAAATTCGCTCATTAACTCATAATGAATGAAAGGACTTTTTTCGCATTCAAACAACGTTTCCCTTCTCAACTTTTATAGTGAACCTTAAAAATGTTACGAAAAAAAAATCGTCACGAAATTTGATGCAACGATATTTGTTGCAACGATATTTGTCCCAAGTCGCCACAATGATGATTATGACCATCAGAAGTGAAGTTGTTAGGTAGGTAGGTACTTTACAGTTTGATATTACCAGGGGGGCATGAAAGAGGGGCGCCGTTAGAAAGAGCGTTAAATTCCTAAGCTACCTAGTGCAAAATTTTCAACACCCCCTCAAAATTTGATGGTTCCGTCCGCCGTACGCGGCACTTTTGCCACTTAGCATTGACCGATTTTGATGAAATTTGGTATGTAGGCTCCATTTGGGGTCTAGTTGTGCCCCGAAGATTTTGGTTGATGTAGGTTACGTCTAAGGGTACCAAAATGAATTTTGAAATTTTGAAAACGCCCTAACTCAAAAAATTTTGATACAAAGGTATTGTTTTTCCTTCAATTTAAGATTCTATATTTAGAAAAATGTTTAGAAAATGTTCAATGTTTAAACTGCAATTGCGATCCGTTCTTGATTATGAATGTGCTTTAGGCGTAAATCCGATAATGAGGTCAAAATTAGAAGAAATCGTTTCAAAGTGAAGAAACGTGGGTTTTTTATGGCCAAAACGTGGTTTGCTGAGCAGAAAAAATCATATCTCGGGAACGGATTGAGACATAAAGGTTTGGTTGGCGGCGTTCTAATAGGCAGATTTTCAGTCTAGCTCCACTAAGTTACGAGGGACAGTCACTGGACAGATACCCTCTTTCATGTTCCACTGTACTAAGTACAGGAGGCGGAAAAGTTGAAGGTGAAGGTTGGAGAGGTGGGTATTAGGGTGGAAAATCTTAGGGGATTGGAACCAAAAATAAAGTTAGAAGGAGTTGAGGAAAAAGTTGATAAGCAGGACCTGGCTGCGGCCGTTTGGGCCAAAAATGCGAGCGAGATAGGTGGAAGCAAAGAGGAGTTTATTAGGGATTTCAGAGTTTTACGAAGGTTAGGGGGGGTTAGGATGGGGAGGGCTTCCTGGATAGTTAGAGTTAGCCCACGACTCTTTGGGATATTGGAAAGGATGGGAAGATTGTATGTGGGGCTAGGGGTAGTTAGGATGGAGGAATATATTGATGTACTTAGATGTTGGAAATGCAACAGGTATGGCCACATCGGGACTGCCTGCAGGGGCCGTCTAACATGTGGGAGATGTGGGGGCGAGGGACACGGTAGTGGGGGTTGTAGGGAGGCAATCGTGCGGTGTTCCAACTGCACGAGAGAGGGAAGAAAAGCCGATCACGTGGTTATTAGTGTGGCTTGTCCGTTATACCAAGCAGAGGTGAGGAAGTTGAGGGGCAGAACCCAGTACTCAATATGAGTATTGGGTTCCTGCAGTGCAACATGGATAGGCGGGCAGCGGCCGTTCCTGAGCTCAGGAATAAGGCCGTGGAAAACAGTATTGCGGTCCTTGTCCTTCAGGAGCCGCATACTGTGGGCGGTAGGATTCCGGGGTTGGGGATAGGGAGTAGGACGGTGTTGTCAAGGGGTGAGAGGCCATGGGCTGCAGTCGCTGTCTTAGACCCAGGTCTGACTGTGTCAACGGTGGGTCCCTTGTGTGATGAGTATTGTGTGTGTGTGGAAGTAAGAAGGTATGGGTGCGAGAGTGTGTATGTGGTAAGTTTGTATTGTAAGGCTGGGGTAGAGTACGATAGATTTTTAGAGAAATTAAGACAGGTAAGAAGGTTTTTGAATGGGAAAAGATTGGTGGTAGGTATGGATGCAAATGCGAAGAATGTTAGATGGGGCGGCGATAGAGAAGATGAAAATGGAGAAAGACTGTGCATGGTTGTGGACGAAATGGAGTATATGGTTATGAACGATCGAGAGCAGGGGCCCACCTTCTTGTCTCCACGGGGTCAGTCGTATATTGACATAACCCTGGCAGCTGGGAGGGCAAGGGTAGAGCTGAATAATTGGAAAATTAGGCAGGACTGGTCAACCAGCTGGCATTTTGCCATCACGTTTGAGCTGGGCCAGTTAATAAATGTTGGGGAGGAGGTAGTTCGGGAGAAAAGAAGATTTAATGTAAGAAGGGCAGACTGGAATAAGTATAGAGAGGTGTTAGGGAGGAAGATAGGGCAGATGCGAGAGGGAAGGCTAGGTTCGAGAGTGGAGACTTTGGAGAGGGTACAGCAGATTGAGAGAGTATTGATTGAAACAGCAAGAGTGGCTGTGCCCCAGGTCAGACCCCACCCAAGGGATGTCCCATGGTGGGATTCTGAACTGGAGGCGAAGAAGAGGGAAGTTATAAGATCACGAAGGGAATTTCAGAGAGAGAGGGATAGTGAGAACAGGGCTAGGAAGAAGGAGGAACATAGGGTGTGCAGATTAGGATATAGGAAGATGATTAAAGAAAAGAAGGAAATTAGTTGGAAGGAGTTTGTTACGAGGGAGACAGAGGACAACGAATGGGGCCTAGTTTATAAAATATGTAGGAAAAAGCTAAAGCCAAAGGAAGTGTTAGGTTGTATAGGAGAGGGATCGGTAGGATTGGAGGACTCGGCCCGTGCGCTTTTGAATGATCTTCTAGTAGATGATGACCTGGAAATTGAGGGAGCATGGCATGAAGAAATAAGAAGAGGTAATGAATTGTATAGGGATGGGAGGGTAACAGATATTACCGAAAAGCATGTTAAGAGGGCGGTGTGGGCCGTCAAATTGTCGAAGGCGCCTGGGTGTGATAGAATAGTAGTTGAATTTATACGAGAGGGATGGGAGATTCTCAAGAGCTGGCTACTGCAGATATACAGGGCCTGTCTCAGATTCGGGGTGTTCCCGAGGGGGTGGCGGCGGGGGGTGGTGGTGGCCTTGCTCAAGGGAGAGGACAAGGATCCGTCCTTGAGCAAATCTTATAGGCCCATCACCCTCCTCCCGGTACTTGGGAAAATCTTTGAGAAAATTATAGTTAGCAGGATGGAGAGAATATTTTATAGGGAAGTGAATGTAAGACAATATGGATTTATGAAGGGTAAGAACACGGAGGACGCGATGAATATGGTCAGGGAGGTGATAGGCAGGGCCCAGACAAAGTATGTAATGGGCATCTTTCTGGATATGGAGGGCGCCTTCGACAGGGCCTGGTGGCCTGGTGTCCTGGGCTGCCTCCGAGAGAAGGGGGTGCATGGGGATGTATGGAGAGTGTTGAATGATTATCTAAGGAATAGGACGGCGGAAATGGATGTGGGAGGAAAGAGAGTGTGGAAGAAGTGTGATAGGGGGTGTCCACAGGGGTCCGTCCTGGGGCCCCAATTATGGAAATTAATTATGGACGGTCTGATTGAATGTGTGCTGAGTATGAATGGGGAGGGAGACGAGTGGGTCGATATTGTGGCTTTTGCGGATGATGGAGTGATTATGGTTAATGGTGAGTCTAGAGTGCAGCTGGAGGAGAGGGGTACTAGGGTTATGCGTGTTGTAAGTGAGTGGTGTTGGAGAAATAAAATGAAATTATCAGGTACCAAAACGTTAGGGATGATGCTGAAGGGGAGGTTTAATAGGGAGAGGCGGCCCAGGATCTTGGTGGGTGGCCAGGTACTGAAATTTGTTGATCACCTCAGGTACCTGGGAGTTATATGGGAAGAAATGTGGAGAATAAATAGGCATGTAGATCAAATAATAGTTAAAGGAAGAAAGGCGATAGAGGGGTTAATAAGGATAACGGCTAGGGATTGGGGAATTAGAAGAAAAGAGATGATGAGGATTTATCATGGTGTATATGTTCCAATTGTTGTTTATGGTACGGGTGCCTGGGGTGATCTGCTGACGGCCCACACCCGCAGAAGATTGGTCAGTGGACAGAGGAAGGTTCTGGTCTCGATGGTAAGGGCCTATCGGACCATCTCGACGGATGCAGTTAGCGTGATAGCGGGCGCCCCCCCCCCGATTGATATTGAGTTGGGTAGGCGCTGGGCGGGTTATTGGCTTAGGGTAAATGGGAATGTTGAGTGGTTGGGGAGAAGTATTGTGGGAATAAAAAGGAAGAAGATGTTGGAGAAGATGTTGATGAATGAATGGCAGGATAGATGGGATGCAAGTATTAAGGGTAGATGGACGTATGAATGGCCGAATGTGCGAGAAAGAGTGAAGAGTGAATGGATGGTCTTCGACTTCTACATGACCCAGTTGATTTCTGGGCATGGGGATTTCGAGGCCAAGCTGAATGAATTTAACTTAAGGGATGATTGTTTGTGCGTATGTGGAGAGGTGGGCACCGTCCACCATGTGGTCTTCGACTGCTCTTTGCTTTCGCAGGAGCGCATGGGGGCGGTGGCCGGGCTTAGAGAGATAGGGTTGGAATGGGATGTGGGGATGGTGAGAGTGGAGGAAGGATACGGAATATGGAAGAAATATGCATGGGAAGTGATGAAGAGGAAGGCGGGATGGTCCGTGGGCCCTCCCATTGGGGCCGGACTAACTAGGCTGTGATATTAGGTTAAGTATATATAGTAGGGTCTGTGATATTAGGTGAGTTATGAACTGGGTCTGTGATATTAGTAGAAGGGATGTTAGCATTTAGGTCGTGTGAATGTAATTTAAGGAATGAATGTAATTTATGGGCGCATGTGTAGATAACTTAGTAGGTAGGTTAGTGTAGGATCAGGGGGCAGTCGAATATTAAGTAGCCTGCCCCCATAGGCTAGGATAGGAGTAAGTGGGGACCGTATCCCTCATGGCTTGGTGTTAGTGGGGCGAGACCAATCCCGCAAAGCAACTTGCCATGAAAAGCGGTAGGCCCTCCTGAGATTATTAAGGGAGGGTCGGGCCTGCGACCATTCTAGGCCTAGAGACGTGAGACGGGGGGGGACTGGGGAAATTTCCTGGTCCCCTGCAGGCTCATGTTCTCATAATGGTACCACGGGCGGAGGGAGCCCTAGGCCACAGGAGCGCTGCCCTTGCAAAAGGGCAAAGCTCCACTGGCCTACCCTCCAACAGAGGTTGGATTCGTGGTGGTCGTGAACTCGCTGGAAAGTAGGTAGTTCCCCCTTTTCTCACCCATCCTTGAGTTGGGCAGGACCCCCTGGTAGAAGGCGAAAGTCAGTTGACCAGGGGGCTCCACAAGCCACTACAACTCTCTCCACATGTACTAAGTACAAAAAATTACATCTTAACACCTTCAGTGCGGATGACCGGTCATCCCTGCATACCTGCCATTCGGACGACCGGTCATACCTAGCATTTCAACTCTCTTTGCGGAGGGGGCCTGGTACCTCCCCTTTTTGATATATTCCATTTTTTGCTTTTTTTCGTCTTCAGTATGAGTTCAACTGGCTAAAACATTGTTTCGTTTTTGATGCCGAACTTTAATACGAATTTCGCGTTCCAATTCACCAATGTCGAGTTTCAAGCTCGAAAAATGTTCAGTACGGCAGGGTTGCACGACTTTGGGACCCGCATTGAAGGTGTTAAAATTACTACAACATAATAGTATTTTGTAATATACAAAAAGTTGAATAAAATATTTAAAAAAAAGTGATCCCAAACCCGGATCCCTTATTACGTTGTGCTAATTAAAAATATTTAAAACCCACATAGGTTAGTTAATTCCTTAAGTAATTGTATAGTAAATGTAGGCAAGCAATGCCCGTGTAATTAGTAATGCCGTGTAAGGCATTAGCTTGTAATGCCAACATTATGTTTCGTTTTCTGCAGGTATGTTATCTAATCGGGCTTGTTAGGGCTAGGAGGCCAGTTTACCGGGAGGGCACTTGCCTAGGAGGCCACTTGCCACGGAGGTCCATTTGTAAGGACTGATTCGATGAGAGGGCCCTTCTAATACTTGGTGTGAGCAGGAGGGGAGTTTCTCCTGATGCACAGTAAAAACTGGCCTCCTCGGAGGGCAGTTTACTGGGAGGGCACTTTCACGGGGCGCACATTTGTGTTTCGGGTTGAAACTACCCTCCCGCAGGAGGGCAGTTTGCCGGGAGGGCACTTGCCACGGGGGGCATCTGCCCTAGGTCCGAAAATGCATCCAAAAAAATTTAGAGAATTTAAGGAAAATGGAAATTCGAAAGTAGCAGCAATCTGAATGGGGACAGCCTTCCTAAAGCTGGATTCACATAGGATGGAAAGTTCGGAACAGTGGAAAGAAATAACGCAATCTGATTGGCTGATTTTCCCCAGTGGCCAGCATCTTGACAGAATGGTGGAAAGTCTGTCGGTGGAAGACATTTTTATACCATCATCCATCTTCCGCGTGCCTTTGCAGTGGTCAGGAATGATAACCACTACTGGAGGTTGCACTAGCGGTGGCTGACTGTTGATAGTAGCCAACCATCGATTGTTTCGATGCGATCGACTCAATTGATGCGTTGAGAAGTTGTGATAATAGAGAGTTTTAGCAGAGCACTCACGGGCACCACAAGTCACGGTCGACGCCCAGCAAGCTTCGCAACCATGTCGCTAGATGTTATAACCTACGCCACTTATAACCACTTTTATCAAAAGGCGGAAAAATGCGCATTTTTTAGCTTTTTTTCCTTCAATCTTTCAAACAATGCTCATCTTTTACAAACTTCATTCAGTAACAACTTCATACCTAGTTATAATTTTTACCTCATCATTTTACTTATTCACGATTGCTCATTTTGTACTTCATTCATATAATTCATTCATTCACTTAATTCATTCATTATTGTTCTTTTTTATTGACTTTATTCATTAAGTATCATTCTCTTCCCTTCTTTTTTATACAAATTTTATTCATTCATAATCTTCTTATGAATTTTTTTTTTTTTTTTTTCACTTTGAAGAAAACAAAGATATTGGGAGAAAACCAAAATTGTGCCTCAAAATTTACTGTAGTTTACCTAGCTTTGAAAACTATTTTGATCATTTTTATAGATTTTCCAAAGTAAACATTCCTTTCCTACAAGACAGAAATGGCTTGACGTTACTCTAGGTTTGCAGGGTCACGTTTATCCCCAGGAATGAAGGTTAGCATCTCACATTGCTTGTCCTCGGGGAATCTCACATTGTCGTGAATCTCACGGTGCTTGTGGCATGCTAAAACTCCCTATTGTATTACCAGAATTTTTGCAGAATCCCAACTGTGATAATGTCTAGAAACATTGTTCAGCTGACATTCGTAAAAATAGATGAGCATGTGGGTAAATTAAAAATTCCAAGAGCAATACAATTCCTTTGTCGAAAAAATCCATCGACCTTTCCGTCACATGTGAATCCAGCTTAACCAATCTGATTTCATTGCTCAGTGATCCGCTTCTCTCTGGGGTTATCCGCAGGAAGGTTATGTAAACAAAGAATAAATGTAAGAGTGTTCATTCAAGTGTATTCGGTCGTGAATTTCATTATGGGTAGGAAGAAAAAAAGTTTCATGAAGGGGTGCATGAATGATGACACTACAGAGAAAGAATTTGCAGTGTGCTGAATGTATACCAGCAAGAGAGAAGGTAGAATGGTTGGAGGCTGGAGGCCATCCACCTTTCATAGCCCAATTTTATTGTTGTGTAATTTTAGTGGAATTTTTGGTTTTAGAGTAGGCACTTTGAATAATTTTGCTCACGAATCTACCAAGGTAGCGGAAGTAATGTTTTAACTTTAGAAGGATAAAAATTGAAATTTCCGTTTTAGACCTTCCTGATCAATTTTGGTTTCGTATCTGTCTGTCACACAGGTCCGCAAATCCCATTATCGGGCAAACCAGTTTTTCAAATTCAAATTTGTCACTTAAATATAGCGTTTAAGAGCTACTTTATCCATTTTATTGGAATTTATTGTCTTCTACAAAAGGGACTTCAGAATCATTCAAACAATTTTTTTTTAATTATTCGATTTGAAAAAAATTGTGTTTATTTTTTCTAGAAATGCTTGACGTTTTTCAGTTTTTTGTGAAACATCAACTTTAGTGCGGTTTGAAAAGATGTGAATTATTCAAATTCAAATTTTCACTCGAATTTAATGTGTCAGTATTTTCAATAGTTCTTGAATGTTTGTGGGGGAAAACTATCGAATTTTTACAAATTGTTAGAATTTTAGCCGTTGAAATTTTTGTTCATTTTTACTTAAATTGTTCAAAGACGCACTTGTTCAATCAAAGACGTTTTTCATTCATTCCTTGCCTGCTGGTCAATCTCTCAACCTGTAAAATTCTTCAAAATCGTCTAATTTTTACACATTTTTCTGAATTGAAGAAAGTTGCGTTCAACCTCAGTAACTGAAATTTAAACAGAACCAAGGGTATAATATAAACTGCGTATTTATAAACAATGTACGCCTGAGCGAAGTACAGTCGGGACTCTGATGACGTCACGTTTCCCCCACTCGACAGCATGAGCACACCTCTCCTCTACTCACCTTGGGTATTCCAGGGCCCAGGGATTTGACTTGAAATTCCAGAATCTAAAATGCAACATACAGTTTGTGACCAATAATAACGGGGAATAATAATGGAGATGCAGTGATTAAAATTTTTATGTTGAGCCTTTCACTAGCAAAGAGGAATTTGAAGGAAACGTAATCAGCTTCAATTCAAAACTAAGAATTAGTTTTCCCAAAAATAAGATGGCTTTTACTGGTACTTATGATTTGGGTTTCAAATAGAAGCTGACCACATTTCCTTCAAATTCCTCTCTCCATTCTTTCTAAAATGAGTAGTTGTACGAGTGAAAAGCTCAAAACCAGGCCCCCAGACCCTGGTTTATTTACCCTACATCCACAGCCCTTTTCGAAGACTTCAGCCATGGTTTTCCGGATAACAGATCGCCAGTTATTAACCTTGTATCTCCTAGTATACAAGGTGTACCATGTTAAGGAGTAGTTTCTACAACTAATTCAAGTAAAGCTGGATTCACATGGGGAGGCAAGAAGATCGAAAGCAGGAAAACGAAACGCAAAGTGATTGGTTATTTGGACAACAGTTGAGTACAGTGGGCACCATTTTGTTAGAGCATCTGCGTTGTAGAAATTTCCATACTAGAGTATTTTTCTACTCCCGGTATGTAAGCGTAAATTTCACTGCTTTCGCAAAAATTTTTCTGCGCCAATTTTTTTCTTTTCAATAGAATATTTACTCATCTATGGCTGATTTCACATAGGTAAAATTTGGTACAACGTAATACTTCAATACGCCTTACCGAAGAAGGCTGAGGAGTCAGGACGTCGTTGAGTGACCTTTCGCAATTCCCATAGGCTAGCCCCAAACCAAAGCCAGCTCCGGTTATTATGGGCCAACTCCGTCCTGTAATTTAAGAACAAAATCAACTTTATTTCCCACAAATATTTATTTAGCATAATTTCATATTTGTTCCAAGCACAAACAACGAATTTAAGATTAACCTAGAATTTACTTTCTAATAATGTTGAAAACTGAAGTAAATTAGTTATTAGTATTTACACCTAACCATTACCTAAGTACCTACTTGGGCAAATTGCACAATTACTTCCGTATTATTTCTTTGTTCAGCCATTAATACTATAGTTGCCTAAATAAGTGCAAAATCGCCACTGAAGCAAAATCGCCAGGAGATGCAAAAACTGCTTTAAAAAAACTCGTGATTTTGAAAATGAAGCTTATGAAGCTATTGCAACGGCTTCAAAATTTCTAGAACAGACTTTTTCGAAAAAACCTGAAATCCGTTTTAGAACATTCTGAAACGATCCCTGAACTTTTTCCAAAAAACATATATTTATAAGTGTGTGACATTCCGCACGATAACTTGAGTAATTGTTTAGCAAAATTGTTTAAGTTTTGACCAAAATGTTCGTAACAACAAACAAAAGGAAGAAGTGGTCCAAAAACGATGAAAAACGGGGTTTTCCCGTTTTTTTTTTTTTGTTATTACCTTCACGGAACAGGAAAGGAGCGATGATTCAAGGGAGACGGGTTTTGGTTTATTATTTTCAATAATGAACCTTTGGAATCGACCAAGAAAAAAATTTTAACACCCCCTCAAAATTTGATGGTTTACGTTTCAAGGTACGTAGAATCCAAAAATCGAACAAAAATTTGGCCGTCCGTCCGCCGTACGCGGCACTTTTGCCACTTAGCATTGACCGATTTTGATGAAATTTGGTATGTAGGCTCCATTTGGGGTCTAGTTGTGCCCCGAAGATTTTGGTCGATGTAGAACACTTCTAAGGGCTCAAAAATGAATTTTGAAGTTTTGAAAACGCCCTAACTCAAAAAATTTCGATATAAAGGTATTGTTTTTCCTTCAATTTAAGATTCAATAGAATTTTAAAAAATTTTTTGATACCACCCGGAGCTCTGTAGGACAAACCGTTCGCTCATTACGAGAATTTAAAGTTTGGACATAAATCAGAAACACGAGTGTGAATCGCAAAAGAGGCCTAATCTCCGTTCAAATTAAAGCTGACCGAAATGCGATCGATGTTTTTCTTCATGTTCATGGTTGGTGGCTTTGCAGACGAGTGATCTATAGAAAAATAATAAACCATTGTGTAATAATTTGCAGCGTTTTTCGAATGGAGTAATCAGATTTGAATTTGCATGAAAAATAAGGAAGTTGTGACCATTTTAGTTCCGAAAGGTCAAAAACACGAGAAGTAAATTTAAAAGTGAAAAAAGCGGCATTTTGAGTGGGGAGTTGAGTTTAGTTCCAACAGGAGTTGGAAATCCACTCTTCTATCCCCCCCCCCCTCCCCTTTTCAGTTCTATTGGTTCTGGTTCGGCACTGCTTCTCCGGACAAACCGACAGTATCTCAGGGAAATCTACTCAATAATTTGTCGTAACCTATGCATAAGGAAGTATGAACATGCACATGCGTATGCAACAGCTGCCGAAAAAACACAACTCTCACAGGCACTCTCATTAGTTTGTTAATCTACTTTGGATATCAAGTTTCCTTACTTTTGAATATGATTAAAGATGAAACTGCTCCAACTAAAATTCCACCTCCTGCAATATAAATTCAAAATTTTCATTAACGTACAATCGTAATGTAGGTAATATAATAATTGCTTCCGAGTCCTCCAAGGTAGCGGAAGCAATGTTATCACTTTTCAAGGTTGAAACTAAATGTTCTCCAAATTCAAAATGTCTACTCACGTTTTAAGTTTCAGGTTTTCCTGAACAATTTAGGTTCCATGTCTGTGTGTCTGTTATGAAAACCTTGTAAGGGGCAAATGTATAACAAGTTATTGTCCAATTTCGATAAAATTTTCAGAGATTGTGCGGATTGGTGTGAAGATGGTCTCATATGAAAATCATGGCCTCCAAACTAACAGTAGCTTCTGCATGCAATCATGGTCCCCAATAAAAACTCCTCCGAAACAAAACTACCAGCATTCATGCCTACACATCTTTAAAAAATATACAGCGTGTCCCATGTTAGAGGCCAAAAAACTTCGGGAGTCAATTTTGCAACTAATTTAAGTGGGAAAATGTCTCCTAGCAATTTTGTTTTAACCCCTTGTTTTTTCAAGTTTTTTAGGACGTCCCACAGTAAGACTTGGGAGTCCTTATGCGATCGATCTGGGGACAACACTCAACAGGAAAAAAAACCACACAGTTAAGTTTTTAAAAAATAGGTAGGTAAATGTCTGTGGTGTTTGTGTGACAAAGTCTTGTATCGTCTGCCAAGGCTTTAGTTTTCAACCGATTTAAGTACGTGGATTTTTTTTGTTCGACGCGGAAAATTATCTAGTTGTGCACTACGTCGCCGGAATTTCGAAATTTGCCTTTTAAGGGGGAAAGGGGGGGTTAATGCTAAAAAAACGTGCGTTTGCGGGCATAATCTTGTAAATTCTGCCCAGGCCTCAATTTCCGACCGATTTTCGTGGTTCTTTTGTTATTTGACGCGGAAATCTATCTAGTTGTGCACTACGTCGCTGGAATTTCGAATTTTGACTTTTAAGGCGGGAGGGGGGAAAGGGGGGTTAATGCTCAAAAAACGTGCGTTTGCGGGCATAATCTTGTAAATGGGGTATTTCGGTCGGTCGGAAATTCAGGTTTTTGACCTCAAATTTGGATTCAGCACCCTTAGCCTTTAGCATTTAGCCCAATGATACTGTAACATGTGGTAGAAAAATTGATTAAAGAGATCACACGTTTGAAAAAGGCGGGCTGCTATAAATGCACACACACTAGGCAAGGACTACGCCAAGCGCGTGTGTGAGTAGTATTTTGTAGTATCCAAGAGGTCCTCCAAGGGTTTCTGTGCATGGATACTTTTCCAAATACAGTTGGCTAGCTACGTCAAACCATTCAAATCTTCAACTTTCCTTAGCTTCTCTGATTTTTTAAAAACATTTTCTCGACGAACAGACCCGATTACCGTTATTCCTGAGCCATACTCTTTTGAAAAATAAAAAAAATTGACTGAAATACCCCATTCTGCCCAGACTTCAATTTATAACCGATTTTCGTGGTTCTTTTGTTATTTTGCCTTTTAAGGCGGGAGGGGGGAAGGGGGGTTAATGCTCAAAAAACGTGCGTTTGCGTGCATAATCTTGTAAACTCTGCCCAGACCTCAATTTCTAACCGATTTCCGTGTTTCTTTTGTGTCCGACTAATAAATGTCCCAAATTGCAAAATATTTCACCACAGTATCAAAATTAGCATAGGGGGTGAGTGGGGGGATAATATTCTCAAAATATCCGATTTTTCAACATTTTGGTACCTTTATAGCTTACTAATTGTATCCAAGCATTGAAATTGAGGAAAAATTCTCATTATACCTCCGGATTTTCATGAATTACACTCTGTACCACCATGGAACAAATAGTGGTGCCACCATGGTGCCAGGACACCAAAAACCGTATATTTCGTTTTTCATTTTTTTTATTTCACTTTAAATACGGATGTGAACTTCGACGGACTGGCTACCAGAACAAATAGATGGAAGTTCAACGTTACGACGTATTTCCGCTTTGGTGCCAGACTGGCATTGGGGGGGGGGGGGTGAACTCGAATTTGCATGTTGGGTATCGTAGATCATGGGTTTAAAAATGTTCTTCAAATTTGAGGCACCTACGCCGCTAGAAGTGTTATGGCGGATAATGGTGAGGGGGGGGGATCACTATTTCATCCCTTAAATACTAAATAAATTACCTACATCAAGTGAAAAAATTTTATCGCTTACCAATTTCACCATGTCGGAATTTCCTATTTTTGACCCCAAAATCGGATTCAGCACCTCGAAAAACCCCCTAACCCGATTCCCCCCTTTCAGCCCGAACTTCCTAATTAACGAATAAACAAAACAGTGTAGAAAATACGAATGTTTAAAAAAACCGGGAAAATGACGTCATGCTGGAATAGTTCATTTATGGCCGCTTGAAGCGCTGAGATCGAAAAATCCATAGTCCCCAGATGCAAAATTTCACGAAACAGTAAAGTTCGAAACCGAAAAACTGAAGAAAAAAAATAGAAAAAGCAAGATGGGGAAAATTAGGTTTCCCCTGTTTTTGTTTGATAACTTTTCTCTTAGAAAACACGATTTCGTCGTCCCAATAGGCAACACTGGGAGGAGACGGCGATCTGAACAGCCCAATCAGCGAGCGTTCCCGCTGCACGTCCGTTTTCCCGGTTAGTTTTGAAATTAAAAATTTTGATTGTCTCCCAAAAATAACAGGAGACTTATTTTCCGAAATCAGCCCGATTTTCATCTATTCCACACCATTAACTATTCAGGAAAAATGCAAACAGAATTCGGTGAAATTCCTCATTATGGTTTGAATTGACCTAATGCTTATCCAATGGGACGTCCCCTGGAATGCATGCATTACTTAACAATATGCTTACATTTTAAGATGTTTTTCGTGTGTTCGACTTTATGTCACTAAAATTACCATAAGTACCTTAATTTACAGTGAAAATGTACAAAAAGCCTGCCAAGTGGGTGTAACACAATTTTTCAGGGATTGTGCGGGTTGGCGTTAGATGGTCCCCCATGAAAATTATCGCCGCCAGACTGATAGTAGTCA
>CM019180.2:145544-219142 GCA_009739505.2 Apolygus lucorum
GCAATCTCGCCTCCAGGTGGCTGGTGTCATTGGTGATGTCCAGAGAGCGTTTCGGCCAGCAGATGGCACAGCGGAGAACCTTACAGTTCTCCAAACTGTCATCTCGCTGGCCCGTATTAAACGCCGGCAACTCCACCTCGCCGCTCTGGACGTCGCTAAGGCCTTTGACACAGTCAGTCACTTTGCCCTGACCGATTGCCTTCGTGGTGTCGGGGGCCCCATCTCGATTAATTGAGTATGTGGCCTGTCTGTACCATGAAGGTGTGACGGTCCTCGAGGCAGGGGGCGAGGTTTCAGGGGATGTACGGATCGGGCGTGGGGTACGACAGGGGATCCCCTATCGCCACTCCTCTTCAACCTGGTCGTGGATACGGCCTTGGGTAAGCTGCCCACTGAAGTAGGGTTTGATCTCGCCCCTGGGGTGCGAGTAGGAGCATTGGCTTTTGCCGATGATGTTATCCTACTCGCAGAAACCCGTGAGGGCTTGCAGATCGCCCTCAATGCATTTGCTAAGCAGCTAGCCAGGTGTGGACTTGTGGTTAACCCCGATAAGTGTGGGTCGGTCTCCTTGGTCCCGTCGGGTCGCCAGCACAAGGTGAAAGTTGTGGATGGGGGTTTTGTCGTAGGACAGTCCCCCATTCCATCTCGATCCGTGCTGGAGGTTTGGCGGTACCTTGGAGTCGACTTCATGGGGGTGGCCACCATTACCACCAGCCGTGTGGACCTTGGTAGAGCGCTAGCTCGCGTTACCAAGGCTCCATTGAAGCCACAGCAGAAGCTGCGCCTCCTCCGCACGTACTTACTGCCAAAGCTGACCTATGGGTTAGTCTTTGGCAGGCTTACGGCGGGGAGGCTGCAAGAGTTAGATCGACAAGTTCGCTCTGCTGTGCGCTCTTGGCTGAAGTTCCCACCTGGTGTCCCAAGTGCCTATTTCCACGCACCGGTCAAATCCGGTGGGCTTGGCATTGTGTCTCTCTCGGCATGTATCCCTTCATTGCGCCGCCAGCGCCTGTTAGCCCTTCAAGGGTCGAGCTGGGAGGTCGCCCGTGCGGCTGCTGATCTTGATTTTGTCAGGCAGCAGTTAGCATGGTGCGACCGAGCAACACCATCTGCTCCAAAACCCAGTTCGTCTGCTGAGTTTGCTGCTGCCCTGCATGAGTCAGTAGATGGTAAAGAACTCCGACAGTGCTCCGAAAGCCTTGTCTCATCCCAATGGGTAGATTGGGCTTCGGAGGGCATTGGGGCCCGTGACTACCGACACTTTCACGCCGTCCGCATGGCAACTCTGCCAACTGCGGTACGGTGTTCGAGAGGTAGTCGCGGGACAACCCTACCCCTTTGCCGTGCCTGTCGGAGTGGAAATGAACATCTTTATCATGTAGTGCAGCAGTGTCCTCGGACTCATGGGGGCCGCATTCTACGTCATGATGCGGTCGCCAAGCAGATAGCAGGTGCTTTGTCATCTAGCGGCTGGGATGTTGAGAGGGAGAGATTGTATCACATGCCAAGTGACCAGGGTAAGAAGCCCGACATCGTTGCCGTCAAGCCCGACCAGTCTTGCATTATCCTGGATGTCCAGGTTGTCAATGGCAGCTTGGACATGGAGCAGACTTGGCGGGCTAAGATAAGAAAGTATGACAGAGATGATTTATGGCAAGCGGTGTCGGAGCTAAAAGGAGTGGTACCCAACAACATCAGGGTGATGGCTGCAACCTTGTCATGGCGCGGGGTGTGGTGCGGGAAAAGTGCCACGGAGTTGCGCGAGTTGGGCATCTCGGTAGGCGTACTCCGTGGTATCACCACCCGCGTCCTGCTCGGCTCGTATTTGAACTGGTGGTCGTTTTATAGAGGCACTTCCCTTCATCCCTCTCTCCCACCCCCACCTTCCTCATCTTCCCTCATCCCCAGGGCCGGCGTCGGGTGAGTCCTGGGCGTCCTCCCCATTATATTTGATTTATTTATTTATTTTCATTTATGGCGTGCCCCCTCCGTCACAAAAGACATTTTGTCTTTGAGGGGAGTTTATTTAAAAAAAAAAAAAAAAAAAAAAAAAAAAAAACAGCCATAACTTCTAC
This sequence comes from Apolygus lucorum, assembly GCA_009739505.2. Taxonomy (NCBI): domain Eukaryota; kingdom Metazoa; phylum Arthropoda; class Insecta; order Hemiptera; family Miridae; genus Apolygus; species Apolygus lucorum. The sequence goes on from CM019180.2 coordinate 147,620, forward strand.
ATTTTCCAACAATAATCAGAGATTGTGCCGGTTGACAAGTAGAGTCCCCTATGAGGGTAGTGCAAGGTATTTAGAGGATGTTTTGAGATTAACTACTGAGGGACTACTCCTAGGTATGCATTAGATCATCTATACAATCGGGTTATGGATACGAGGAAGCTATGTGCCGCACCCACTCGGCAGACATTTTTAGGTGTGAAGGAAAGCCACAAAATCGTTTTGAAGTTGGAAACTGCTTTTATCGACCCATCAAACAGTATGATGATGTTTGCCAATATTGAGACGGGGAAAGCGAAAAATACCGGAGGGTGGAACTTCACCAAACGAACGATCACTTGGAACTAGACCTGCAAGTTATTTATAGGTATTTTAATTTTTACAAGTGAAACAGCAATTACACACACGTTTACGTGTTTAAAAGCTATTATTTCGAGTAGACGAAAAAAAATAAAATTACTAATCAATACGCAAAAGTTTGCATTGCATAGGTACGTAAGTAACCAAAATGTGCATAATGTGGTTTTTTTAATGGTTAAGCTCGATTGTTGGTTATAGCTACTTGATAGGTAAGTGCTTATCTATGTTTTCAGAAAAGGAATGGTGCAAAAGGAAACTTATCTTGCTTTATGACAAGGTGGTCGTCGTCGAAGCTGACCTTCATAGCCAGATCGATCAACTACCTACACCTAGTTGTTTTCCGCTTCAAGATAGCGATTAACAATCGATACACCGGTACCTAATAATTTAAAACATACCATGAATACACGGCTGACTTTAAAGAATATATAACGGAATAAACACCTTGGTTTAAGGTCTAAAAAAGCAATGGTATTATTATTGATGAACTCAAATTTCACACACCCACACTGGGTGTGATTTTATACTCGCGATTCATCGATAAATAAATGAACTTACCGAATTTCAGGAGACCATCAGCTAAACACCTGTCCCATCGTTTCCCCAACTCCTCTTCTTTTATTGGAATAGCCATAACTTTAATAAATTCCCCAAATTAAGACGAAAACGGCCTAGGAATCTGTTCAGATCGACGGTTACCTAAAAAGAAGGTTGAAGTTTGGAGAGCTTTTGGTCTGGACATTTCCGGCAGAGCGCAGTGCTGCAGCAATCGATCGATGAAAGTTGGTACCATTGGGTTGCTAGGTAGCGCTCATTGGCGCCAAAGTTTTCAAACGAGCTAAGCAATGAAAAAAAGAGCTTAGTTGTAAGAAACCTTGAAGTTTTGGATTCGTTGATTATTTTTTCTTATATCTGCATAGGTCAGTAAGCGACGATGGGCGATGATCCGCTTTCCGAAGAACTGTACACTTGGGTGAATGAGCTCGAGTTGTCCAAACCAAAAAAGAATTTTGCAAGAGATTTCTCAGACGGCGGTAAGTTCACGGCTACGTCTGGTGTGTGTAAAGCGAGTGTTTCCTTCGTAGGTTCGAGAAATAATTTCCAAATTAAACGGAGTTCAGGGGAAGAATAACCGGGAGCTCCATGACGGTGGGGTCGTTTGCTCGGGGGGCCGTCCTAAACTGTCAAACATATTGTTTAGTAATGCATGCATTCCAGGGGACGTCCCATTGGATAAGCATTAGATCAGTTTAACCAGTTGTTAAGTGATAAAACTGTTTCACTCGATGTAATTTATTTACTACTTTAGGCAAGAAATACTGACCCCCCACCATTATCCACCTTAACATTTCTAGCGGCATGGGAGCCTCGAATCTGAAGAGCATTTTAAAATCCATGATCTACGACACCCAACAAGCGAATTCGAGTTCACACCCCCCCCCCCCCCCCCACCTCCCGAACGCCAACAATGGTGCCAGACTGGCACCAAAGCGGAAATACATCGTAACATTGAACTTTCATCTGTTAGTTTTGGTAGGCAGTCCGTCGAAGTTCACATCCGTATTCAAGGTGAAATCATGGCACCATGGTGGCACCACTATTAGTTCCATGGTGATACAGAGAATAATTCATGAAAATCCGGAGGTATAATGAGAATTTTTCCTCAATTTCAAAGCTTGGATACAATTAGTAAGCAGTAAAGGAACCGAAATATTGAAAAATCGGATATTTTGTGAATATTATCCCCCCACTCACCCCCTCCCCTTGCGAATTTTGGTACTCTGGTAAAATCATGTACAACTCGAAAGTTATTTGAGTCAAACAAAAAAAGAAACACGCAAATCGGTTGGAAATTGAGGCCTGGGCAGAGTTTACAAGATTATGCACGCAAACGCACGTTTTTTTAAGCATTAACCCCCTTTTCCCCTCTTAAAAAGCAAAATCCAAAATTCCGGCGCCGTAGTGCACAACTAGATAGTATTCCGCGTCGAACAAAAAAAGAACCAGGAAAATCGGTTGAGAACTAAGGCCTGTGCAGACGACACAAGATTTTGTTACACACACACAGACATACACCCATGGTTTTTTTCGCGGATTTGGATTCAGAATGGTCTAAAACGGATTACTGTGTGGTTATTGCTTCCGAGTCTACCAAGGTAGCGGAAGCTTTGTTTTCACTTTTCAAGGACGAAAAAAAAAAGTTCTCCAAAATCAAAATTTTCACTCGCGTTTTGCGTTTTAGACCTTTCTGAACAATTTTTGTTCAGTGTCTGTGTGTCTGTGTGTCTGTGTGTCTGTGTGTCTGTGTGTCTGTGTGTCTGTCTGTCTGTCTGTCTGTCTGTCTGTCTGTCTGTCTTGAATTCCTTATAACGCGCATAACTATACGAAGTTATTGTCCGATTTCAATGAAATTTTCAGGGATTGTGCGGGTTGGTGTGTAGGCGGTCCCCTATGAAAATCATCATCCCCGGACTGATAGAAGCGACTGCGCATGCGCAAACGTGAATTCCTTGTAACAGCCATAACTTCCACATTTTCCATCCGATTTCAATGAAATTTTCAGGAATGTTACAGATTGGTATTTAGGTGGTCCCCTATGGAAATCATCACCTTCGGATTGATATTAGTCACTGCGCATGCGCAAACGTGAATTTCCTTTTAACGGCCATAACTTCCACTTTTTCTACCCGATTTCGATGAAATTTTCAGGGATTATGCGGATTAGGTTGTAGATGGTTCCCAATGAAGATCACCACCTTCGGACTGATAGTAGCCACTGCGCATGCGCAAACGTGAATTTCCTTTTAACGGCCATAACTTCCACTTTTTCTACCCGATTTCGATGAAATTTTCAGGGATTATGCGGATTAGGTTGTAGATGGTCCCCGATGAAGATCACCACCTTCGGACTGATAGTAGCCACTGCGCATGCGCAAACGTGAATTTCCTTTTAATGGCCATACCTTCCACTTTTTCTACTCGATTTCGATGAAATGTTCAGGGATTATGTGGATTAGGTTGTAGATGGTCCCCAATGAAGATCACCACCTTCGGACTGATAGTAGCCACTGCGCATGCGCAAACGTGAATTTCCTTTTAACGGCCATAACTTCCACTTTTTCTACTCAATTTCGATGAAAATTTCAGGGATTATGCGGATTAGGTTGTAGATGGTCCCCAATGAAGATCACCACCTTCAGACTGATAGTAGTCACTGCGCATGCGCAAACGTGAATTTCCTGGTAACGTCCATAATTTCTACATTTATTATCAAAGTTCAAAGAAATTTTCAGGGATGTTACAGATTAGTATTTAGATGGTCCCCTATGAAAATCACCACCTTCAGACTGATAGTAGCCACTGCGCATGCGCAAACGTGAATTCCTTGTAACGGCCATAACTTCTACATTTTCCGTACGATTTCAATGAAATTTTCAGGGATGTAACAGAATAACTCGTTTTGATGTTTTGAGATTAACTACTATGCATCGGATCATCTATGCAATCGGGTTATGGATACGAGGAAGCTATGTGCCACACCCACTTGGCAGACGTTTTTTTTTTCTGTTGAGTGTTGTCCTCCTTCACCCCAGAACGATCGCATAAGGACGCCCAAGTCTTACTGTGGGACGTCCTAAAAATACAGTGGTGATGGATGGGGGGGTCCTCCGATAGCATCAGCATTCCTGCTCAAGACCCTATCCTTCGAGTAGGTATTCTCGTTCTCGAAGAAGAATGCCAATCATCCACCAATGTCGAGGTGAATGTCCCCGACAACTAGGCAAAATTTCAAGTTATTCGCATAAATATCAGGTACCTATTCGTTTCATATATTGCTTCCGAGTCTACCAAGGTAGCGGAAGCTTTGTTTTCACTTTTCAAGGACGAAAAAAAAAGTTCTCCAAAATCAAAATTTCCACTCGCGTTTTGCGTTTTAGAACTTTCTGAACAATTTTGGTCGGCGTTCCCGGGTTCGAATCCCAGCCGAGGCTAAGCATTTTTTTGATCCAATCACATACATCTACTCGCTTAAATTTTTTATCCGAGTTTGATGAAGTTTTCTAGGATTGTCCAGATTAGCGTGTAGATGGTCCTCTATGAGGGTAGTGGAAGGTACTTAGAGATTGGTGTTTTGAGATTAACTACTAGGAATGCATCGGATCATCTATATAATCGGGTTATGGATACGAGGAAGCTATGTGCCACACCCACTTGGCAGACGTTTTTTCTGCTTTATTGCATAAATGTGTCATCGATGAAGAAATCCGAAGTGCTCTGGGAGGCATCTCTAACAGAAATGTTAGGAAGATTTACTGCTTTCCCAACATGATTGTAAAGACAATTTAATGCACTTCTCGACGGCTTCCATTTTCTTTGAATTGAAAATTGACTGAAATTTCCAATATTTTCATTAAAGCAAATTTGTCAACAGTTATTGTGGCAGAAATTTTGAAAAAAGAATATCCTCGCCTGGTGGAATTGCACAACTACGCTCCAGCTAATTCATTTTCGAATAAAATGAAGAACTGGGGATGGCTTAACGAAAGGGTGAGTCAAAACAGCAAGTAACCAGGATTAAATCCCTCGAGATTGAGTTGTGGAAACACATTTCTAAAGATAACACGTATAGGGAAGGACGTGATATGAAGAATTTGCCTTTCCCAATCATCTTCTTTATTTAATACGTCAAACATCGTGTTGATGGTCCCCTATGAGGGTAGTGCAAGCTACCAGGCGTCGTGTCATCTGTACAGGGTGTCTACACATATGTAGGTTATATATATTATAGGTTATATATAGATAGGCATACCCTCAGGGATCGATTTTACAACTAATTTGCAACAAAAAATGTATCTTAGCATTTTTTCTTAACCCATGCCTTTTTTTTAAGTTTTTTTTCGCGTTTTCGACCTTACGTCATTAAAACTATCATAACCCCTGTTATTTACCAAGTAATTTCAAATTTAAAGGTATCGTTGGAAAGAGAGTTAAATCAACTTTCAAGCTGATTGATGTTTTTATTGAGTAGAAAGGTGTAACTTTATGCTCACTACCATATCTACGAATAAAGCGTATTTCATGTTCAATAAATTAAGGTTTTCTCCGAAAAATCCACTTTCTAGCAGTTGGAATTATTCGGAAGTATTACCATTGGATTCAGCGTAAAAAATTACGTAGGAAATGATACCAAAGTCATTTTGAGATGGAGGGTGACCACACATCACGTAAAGCACTCGATTTTCTAGTAAAACTCACGTTTTCTTGCATTCAGACCTGATATACTCGTCCAATTTGAATTTTAAAAAGAAAAATTGATATACCGTTGGGAAGCTGACAATTTGAACACGTTTTTTCCGAAGATCGTCTATCGATTGGGCAGGCGTTCATAGTAAAAACGTTGAAAAAAAAATACCAAATTTCGAAAAAAATTCAAGTTTGCTTTTTGACTTGCTTTTTTAGAAATGGTTTATCGCTAAAATATTTTGGTGTTAAATTAGGTAGCTTGGAAGTTTAACGCTCCTTCCATCAATATCTTTACAATTGAAATTACTTGATAAATAACAGGAGTTGAGACAGTTTTAATGACGTAAGGTCGAAAACGCGAAAAATAACTTCGAAGTGAAAAAAAGGCATTTTGAGTGGGTTAAGAAAAAATTGCTAGGGGGACATTTTTTGTTGCAAATTAGATGTAGAATTGATCTCTCAAGTTATGCCCATCTTAAGTGCAGACACCCTGTATAGTCGGATTATGGATACGAGGAAGCTATGTGCCACTCCCACTTGGCAGACTTTTGCTTCCGAGTCTACCAAGGTAGCGGAAGCTTTGTTTTGCACTTTTCAAGGATGAATAAAAAATTTCTCCAAAATCAAAATTTTCACTCGCGTTTTACGTTTTAGACCTTTCTGAACAATTTTGGTTCCGTGTCTGTCTGTGTGTCTGTCATTAAATCCTTGTAACGGGCATAACTATACGAAGTTATTGTCCGATTTCTATGAAATTTTCAGGGATTGTGCGGGTTGGTGTGTAGACGGTCCCCTATGAAAATCATCATCCCCGGACTGATAGAAGCGACTGCGCATGCGCAAACGTGAATTCCTTGTAACGGCCATAACTTCTACATTTTCCATCCGATTTCAATGAAATTTTCAGGGATGTTACAGATTAGTAGGTATTTAGATGGTCCCCTATGAAAATCACCACCTTCGGACTGACAGTAGCCACTGCGCTTGTCCCCAATGAAAATAATGGCTCCCGAATTTATTGTACTTAACCACCGCGCATGCGCAAACGTAATAACTTGTAACAGAAATAAGTTATGTATTTTCCACCCGTTTTCAATGAAATCGTCAGAAATCTTGCGGGTTGACGCTTCAGCGACCGATCAGGTTCTATGTAATTTGAAAAACAAAATAATTTCTTCCAAGAGCCGTTCTTAGTAATCACTGTACCTCTGACTCCCCAGTTCACTTGATATTGCTACATACGGGAGGTAAGAGCTATCGCCTTTGACCCTAAAGAGTGCCACCCCCTTCATTGTTTCGTCCGCACACAATAACCAAACTATGTTCCACATTCTACCCTAATCTACAACTCCGAACTGATAATTGAATTTATGATTGAGAAAATTGATTGAATAAATATTTTCAATGACGTATATAGTGGTTACGGTGATGAGGAAGCTACGTGCCACACCCACTTGGCAGACGTTTTTTAAACGTTTTAATTACGAGTACTACCTACTTTACTACTACCTACATAATTTTCAACCAATTTTATAAACTTTATTTGATGAGGTATCGTTGTGTGTAAGTAATCATAGGTGGAAAGGATAATAAAAAGTAGGCAAATAAAATCTCAGATAGGTACCTACATGACGTAAAGGCTTAGCAATCAAGCTTGATGCAGATGGGAAGAAAATGTTATTTACTTTAAACGGGGAAAAGTTTTAACCCCAAGTTATTAAATTGAGTTAGTTCAATCAATTTATGAAATTCAAGAGATACAAAGATTTCAAAAATGTGATGTTATTACCTTTGCTATCCTACAGGTTTTAAGAAAAATCGGTTTAGGACAAAACTACGGATTTATCAAAGAAGTAGCTTCTTCCAAGAGAAGCGCAGTAGAAAAACTTCTTTTAGCAATAAAAAAGAATTTGGATGATATTAAAGAGAAAAGGAATAAAAAGGAATTTTTGATTGAAGAATCATTTACAGAAGGTAATTAATTCATTGGTTCCTTATTTATTTTCAGAATCACTTACGGATAGATAATTAAATAGTTCCTATCTGACGTCCAATCTGTGGTCAGTGTATTTTCCTCCCTCAAGATAGGGAAGCTTTGAATTCGCGCAGGTCAACCAAATTCGGTCCTCGAAAATCAAACGAAATTTGGCGTTTCAGAGCTCTTTGAAGAATTTTGGGTCCTTGTCAGTTTGTGGTGAATTCTTTGTCCCTGGCATTACTACCCGAAATCATAGTGAAATTTGCGAGGGTGATGTGGGTTAGCCTCGAGATGGCCCCCGTCAAATTTCACCCACATCGGATTTACTACTTTAAGTCGGGGGATGGGGCGGTGGAGCGTGTGACGTCACGACGGGCGAGTCAAGCCAGCCGGGCCTCCACGTCGGAGCAGCCCGAGGAGGGGCACTGATTCCTCGGAGCTCCTCGGGGATCGTCGGGCGTCGTCGGCTTTTCCCACCCCAGCAGCGACCAGCCACCCTCAACCGAGCTCCCCCACCGTCAGTCAGCTTCCTACGTTTGACCAGAGTGGTAGTGCTCACCAGGGCCGTCGTCTTTTTGCCAAAGACTGGTGCAGCGAAAGTAACAGTTTTTCTCATCTTGTACGTACCTAAAGTCACAGTGGTACGCTCACCCCCTTTTCTTCGTATCCTGCCGACAACTACCTTCGGGCTTGTCAAACTCTCCTTGGACACCTATACTACCAGATCAGGCGCCTTCACGATTGGTACACCCCGTGCCACACCCTTGAGACGACTCCAGAATCTCTGTAGTACGGTAATCCCCAGCTCATATTACTTCCAACTGTTTTGCTACGTGCCAGTTAACTCGCTACATTCCAGATTCTATATATTGTTCTTGAATAAGATTATTAATCGGTACAAATGCAACTTTGGTTAGGTACATATGCAACCTATTGTAAATTCAGTAATTGTGCAACATTTTCGGTACGAATAACAGTACGCCATCAGCACTTGTAATAATACGTATTTTGGTACCTTTGGTACGTCGTAATAATTCATACAGTAATTTTGATACATGTAACGATACGCTTTTCTTTCGTCATATATCTTGTTTGATAGTCATTTCAAAGGGTACATATTTTCAGTACGCCTGTCTTTTCCTATAAAACTTATAACACTTATTTCGGTACTCGTTTTGGTACAACTTACCTTTTGCATATATTTCATAGCCCACACTTAGTCTTGAATTGTGTGATATTATTTCAGTCAGTACGCGTTGCGTACCGTTTCCTATTTACCAACGTGATACGTTTTATTTTCTTATACATATCTATATTTTGAAGTACTATAAGTCAGGTACTATTGATACGCATATTATTTGTAGACCATTTCATTTATTTCGTTGATACAATTCTTGAACAGCAACTTGTAACCTGTGTCGTCTACATTTCTTGTTCCCATAATCCAAGGTGTCTAAGGTACTAGGGGTATTAGTAATTCTCTTAGTATCATTTTGTGAGTTTTACGGTTTGGAATTACGCTACCATTGGCTCCCTCAGAGCAATTGCAGTGAGACTCATTCAAGTTTATTAGTCATTATACTTTCGAAACCAACCGAAAACGCTTACACTACGCAAAATCCGTGTTGCATCCGATTCCGGTGAAATTTTCTTCGCTTGTGGGGTACGGACTTCTGAATGTTCACGTCCGCCTAAATTTGGAGGTTCCTTAAAAGTTTTAATTTCGATGATCCATTATTTATCACATATTCTTTGTGTCTTTGTTATTCTATGAGAGGAAGCTATGTATTGCTTCAGAGTCTACCAAGGTAGCGGAAGTATTTCACTTTTCAAGTTTGGAAAAAAAGTTCTCCAAAATCAAAATTTCCTCTTGCGTTTTACGTTTTAGACCTTCCTGAACAATAATGGTTCCGTGTCTAAACTATAACAGCCAAAACTTCTACATTTCTCATCCAATTTTGATGACACTTACATTGGATTGCGTGGCTTACAGTGTGGATGGTCCCCTATGAGGGTAGTACAAGCTACGTAGAGATTAATGTTTTGAGATTTGCTTCTTTGCATCGGATCATTTATACAACAGGGTTATAGACGAAGAAGCTATGTGCCACCCAAATTTGGCAGACTTTTTCCAGAAGTTTTTTCATTGCTATAAATTGTTTATCAAGTAGAAATAGTTTTCAACATGTGAGAAAGTGTCTTTAAATATTTACAATCTAGAAGGAATTATGGTAGTAGACATCCGTCTCCAATCCACAGTGCCCTATGAAGACTTCAAGGTGATTCAAGAGGATCTATCAAAAAAGGAGGAAGAATTGCAATCTCTACAGGCCAAAGTAAGGGGCTTGCGTGACATTTTCTGTCAGTAGCAATAACTAGGTACTAGCGTTTTGAAACCAACCCATATTATTCACTGGTGTGAGAAGTGGATTTGAGGTTATTGGTTGAAATTCAGGCCGTGGAGAAGATGACATTAAATTAATTTATAATATTCCTGTAATATAACGAAATAATGAAAATATTTTATCGACATAACTTGCAGCCACAGTTGGGATGCATGGTGGGTGCCTCAGCAAACCAACCTGCTTCAAGCCCACCCCTTATTCGTTGTTGTGATCAGCTACCTTGTTCGCATTTCTGTCCGTTCACTTCCTTAGCTCAAGTGGTAGGAGCTCCGATTCAGAATCGGAATCATAGGAGATCGATCTCCGGTCGAGGGAAGTTAATTTTTGATGATCAATGTGGCGCAGTCGTAACAGACCCGAATGGTCTCCTCAGCATTTCTCAGAGAAACAATAATAATTATTGTTTCTCTTTAATTATTTAATTATTGTGAGATCTGCTGATCTCAACGTTTGTCCGAATAGGCGGTGGCTGGACTCGTGTCTTGGGAGGCAGTTGTTTTGATGACCTAATCTTCATGAATTATTCATAAAGATTAGGTCATCAAAACAACTGCCTCCCAAGACACGAGTCCAGCCACCGCCTATTCGGACAAACCTTGAGATCAGCAGATCTCCTGCCCTGTCAATAAGGAACAATAACAAAAAACTCCGAAGCCTGTCAAAAATACGCGTTCTCAATGGGTTGTAAAACGCCAGCCAAAGCTGCCTCCTTGACTAGGTAACGGAGTACCTAAGATTTACTTATGGGGGGGGGGGGGGGAGATTTTGTTATTAGCGACCTCTTCCCATTTCTGTCCATTCGCTTCCTTGGCTCAAGTGGTAGGAGCTCCGATTCAGAATAGGAATGATAGGAGATTGATCTCCAGTCGAGGGAAGTTAATTTTTGATGATTCAACAAATGTGGCGCAGTCGTACTGGACCCGAATGGTCTCCTCTGCCTAGGTAATGGAGTACCTACCCAAGATTTCCTAACAGGGGGGGGGGATGTTGTGATCAGCAACCACTTCGCATTCCTGTCCATTCGCTTCCTTGGCTCAAGTGTTAGGAGCTCCGATTCAGAATAGGAATGATAGGAGATCGATCCCCGGTCGAGGGAAGTTAATTTTTGATGATTCAGCATTGTATGCGTCCTCCACATGTAATTCATCAATTAGACGAGTATCATTAATTCCTTCGCGTCGTTCTGCAGGTTGCGCATTTAGAAGCCCTTATATCACTGAAAGATCAACGTTTAGAGGACTTGGCAGCTCAAATCAAGAGATGCACGTGCCACAATATCTGATTTATGGTCTATACTGGAAAGGCGTTTTGAGAATAAAATGATTATGAAATATACACTATTGAACTCTTGAGCGTTCTGTTAGATTCCCATCTTGTCTTGCTTCCTCACTATCGAATATAGAAAAGAAGAAATAAGTGGGACAAACTAGGGTTTTAAATAATACAAAGAGTCCCGAAGCAATAGGTATTTCGGTAATAAATTCTTCGATTAATTTCAAAAACTTTCCCCTTTTATCGCTTTTGCTTCCGAGCAAATAATTATATAACTTCTGATAAATCAGTATCACGAGTGTGAATCACCAAAGAGGTCTAATCTCCGCTATACCGCACGTTAGGTAATGCGTAATCAAATAATAAGAATAATCATTCAATCAAACAACTATACAAGAATATAAACGACGTAAGTAAGCAATCTTTAGTAAACACCTAACGAGAAAAAAGGAAATATGAAGAGGGGATCTTGCAAAAAAATATTTATTCACCAGATACCATATAGGTATGTAACAGTTTTATTTTCATAATGATTAACATCAGCAAAAGCTGTGGTGGGCCATCACCACAGAGCTCCACCAAATCCATCCCGAAATTGATCCTGAAGAGAAGCCTTCCATGCACAGAGGACCACATGGAAGTAGAGGGACCGCGGTCGCTACCAGGCGGCAGCACCACCCAGGCCAGTGCAAAAGAATAGCCAGGTGGGGGAAGGTCGCGTAGGGGGGACACGGCTGAGGGCAACGCCATCTTGAAGACCTCAGTCGTGTCTTGATCGAGCGCTCACCCAGAAGTATGTACAAGTGTTAGCAAGCTGTGAGGCAGCAGGAATAGTGAAAGGACAGTTTTATGACAAGTGAAGTCAATTAGAGTCACAATTTGATAATTCGCAACCAGATCCTCGAGCCTGGATACATTGGTGTACAATTGCGCCCTCCCAAGTACTCCACGAAGATTCTGGACGACCGCCGCATTCCACCTGGACCATCCCCACGAACTTTCTCTCTCATAATAGTCAAAACCGGTAAACTAATTTCATTTTGTATTGATTGTTGCTTTGGAGTTCCTCCTAGGTATAAATTTTCTTGTATTTTGATGTCCACAAGGGACTTTTAGTTGATGTTATCGATCTCGTGGTGTTTCGTAACACCGTGTTCTTGTTCTCGATCTCGTGGTGTTTGGTAACAACCCACCACGTGGACAGGTATAGGTTAACCCCATCAGGGACCTATCTTTATTACTTACCTTGATAATTCTGAAGTTAAAGTCATTGAGATTAAGTCGCTTTTATGCCATTTATTGAATGTTCAAAGTATTTTTCGTTTAAATAGAGAACGAATAATAGTTTTTGTTCCTGAAATAGGAACGTTTTGTTCCTGAACTGGCGTTCTGACTTTTGAATACTTACCTGAGCAGTTTCCTGGAGCGTAATAGGATCAGTAATTACGTCTATTAATAAAATACTTACCTGAATAACTTACCTTGATTGAAGTAAAAGTAGAGTCACTCGTAGATTGCAGAACATAAATTCACTTACCTGAGTCTTGAAGAACCTGAAACAAAGGAAAAGAGTTAATGTTGATCAACAAAGCAAATTATACACAATAACGCAATAAAGAGTCAAATTATACTTACCTGGTAAACTTCAGACGAAGAATATTGTTTTTCGGTGTTTCCAAAGGGACTCACCTAGTCAACGAACATCAACGCCTTCCGCTACCAACTGCAAACCATTGATCCGAAACACGGTAAGTGCACTAGAGAACATACTAGTCCATAAGCGCAAGGTCTTTGTAATATCAGTTTTCATTTCAAAGATAATCCATCGGCCATCGCTAGGAAAACTAGGTATTACAAATTGGTGGCCCGCAGTGTGATTTTTGATAGGTACCAAACTATCACGAACCTTCAGTTTGCTTTGCGCTGACTAGTAGAAAAATTGCCCAGGAGACTGATCAGAAGTGTTATAGGAATATCAATTGAATTGTTTATTCAGAATTTATTTTGTTGTACATTGACAAAGAAAATTACGAGCGTAGGACATTGTTTTTCTGTAAAAAACAAAGAATACGGCCGTAGACATAAAACCACTCGTGAGCAGAGGAACAGGAGTGTGAGTGAACTAGCGAGATATCAGGTTGTCCTAGCGACGTTCTCCCGTGTAAATCTTGGGCGGACCGCCGCGTTCCGGGTCCTCTCTGATCGGACGATCCGGGTCGATTTTCTCGTTGGTTCTGAGAGTTCTGGATACAAACCATATCGGAACGACTCTCGGGCGGGTCATCGGGTTTCGGCTCGACGATCCGTAACATCAAGTTTCGAACCAGCGGGTTTCGTAACGTCAACACGTTCCGAGAACCGTTGTTCCCGAGTCAAGGGAACGGTTCGAAGTACCTGTTACCGAAACTCGAACGAGTACAGAAACTCGTTCTTGGATCGGAACAGCCACCCAACGTTCTGTTATCGGTTCCGAACCACTGTTCCGAATCCGTGAACTCTCGCGAAACACCTGTTCTCGCGCAATTACCTATTTCGAAAAATAACAACCGATAGTGACAAAAGTGAAAAACTTTTACCATTTTTTTTTGTATAAATATTTTCACACCTGAACTCCGAAATGGCTGAAGGAGGAGACGACGCGGAGATTGGACGCGAGATGATGGACGCTGTCACCTCCGCGATGGCGCAGATGGGACACTTTTTCGCCACACAGCGAGGAGTTCCGAAACCCGAAGAGCAGGGTACCGGACTCCCGAGGTCGCTGTTCATGGAAGTGGACGTGTGGAACCCCGATGAATCCGGATGCATTTCCGCACAACAATTCTTCTCGGAGGTGGAACAAGCCACTACCACGCTGACACAGGTGCAGAAGGTGCAGTTCCTGAGGGCGAGACTGAAAGGAGGGGTAAAGCGGTTCCTGATTGAAGCGACGGGTGAACAACCCTATGACCACTTAAAGACCAAAATTCTCCGCTGGTATGGAAAGGAAAACCCCGAACAAGCCAATGTCAAGCTGTGGACGACGAAGAGACAGGTGGGAGAACCTCTTCGAAAATATGCGGAGCGACTGTTGAACCTGGCATCGTGCGCTGTAGAAGCGGAGGAAAACCTTCCTCCAGCACGAAGACGGGCGTGGATCCAGCAGAAAACTCTGCGAGCGTTCATCCGGGGGGTGGACAAGGATATCAGTTTGTTCTTGCGAGGAGGAACCACCGAGACTCTGGAGGAGGCCGTCGAGCGGGCCGAGGAGTGGGAGGAGACCGCCTGCGAGGATCGTGAACCCGAGCTCAGGTGGGACGTGGCCGGAATATTGAATCAAGAGCCCCGAAAATGTTACGGATGCGGGGAGATAGGACACTTCGCGGCTAGGTGCCCAAACCGCAGTGGTCCTAGCGGAGTTCGAACGCCGCCATTGACACCCATGCAGGGAGAAGGGTCACGAAGGAGATTCCCTCCAAGGGAACCAGCTCCCCCAAAACTGCGTCCCTTCTGCCACTATTGCAGTCAGTGGGGCCACTACACGGCATATTGTCCCACGATGATCGTCGCAGACTACTTGTGCGATTTCTGCGGCTCCAAGGACCACTATGAGGCCGAGTGTGCCAGGAAGGAGCAGATAATGGCCAGATTCCCATTTCCAGTGCCCACTTCAGCGACAGCAGCGGCCATTGCCGCACCAACACCAAGTGAACCTGAAAAGGAGAAGCGAGACAACGAATTGGTCGCATTCCAGACAACTGCTAAGCTCACCATAAGACCGGTGATATACGTTCCCGTCTGACTAGGAGACACCAATCGCCAAATGGTGCTGGATACCGGAGCCA
Source organism: Apolygus lucorum (assembly GCA_009739505.2). Taxonomy (NCBI): domain Eukaryota; kingdom Metazoa; phylum Arthropoda; class Insecta; order Hemiptera; family Miridae; genus Apolygus; species Apolygus lucorum. Next base: position 162,700 of record CM019180.2, read on the forward strand.
CGGTTTCGGCACTTTCCGAGCCTATTCCCGGGGTGGAGATCCAGCCGACCACAGAGGAATTGTGGGGAGCTGATGGACAGAGGATGTTACTCCGAGGAGTACAGATGACTCCAGTGACTATCGGACCGGTCACCACTATGCATGACTTCTTCGTGTTCGACCGGCCAGACTCTGGATTTAGTCTTTTGGGGTTGGACCTCTTGGAGAAGTTCCCCATCAGGATCCGAACCGACACAGGGGCGGCGGAAATGGACCACCCTCAGACCGGCGAACGTTTGACCATCGGAACCCTGATCCGAGACCCCAACACCGTGAAAAGCCTGGAGCGGCTATCGGCTGGTTGGCGAGCAGAGAAAAAGAAAAACCAAATGGACGACGTCTGGCGGAAGCCAGATGCACCGAAGGATTGTCCTTTGGAAATCCCGAGGAAGCCTGACAACGAGCACCCTCTAACGGACGAGGAGCTCACTCAACAGATAACAATGGACAACTTCCGGACAAGGAAGAAGGAAGAGCTGCAGATCCTGACGAGCTGCAGCAACAAGAGTACCATCAAGTCGCTTGTTTGGTTGACCTCACACAGGCACAGCTTGTGGAGCAGCGGGATGAGGACCAGCAGCTGAGGAATGGGCCAACCACCCACGGGCTCACCTTGCCGGTTTCTCAAGAAAACAAGGGTGAAGAAATGCCACCTGCAACCGAACGACCATGCTCCGGAACTCAGGCGGAACAGGAACCTGTGGCAGAGTCGGTCCACGAGGTCCCAACAAGCGAAGCCACAAATGACGAAACCATAAGAAACGTGACCAGACGTGGAGCAGTTGCCGTTCCATCGACCGCTATCACTCGATTGGTAAGAGTGTTGCGGCGAGTCTCAAGACTGGCCAGGAAGCGATTGCAACGGGCTTGGCGCCTGCGTGGGCGAGGAATCAACCAGCAACGGCGTCACTCTGGATCCCACGATGGACCTGGAGGTGGCGCAAGACCAATGGCGGCCCCGCCTGACAGGGGGAAGGCCTTCTGGAGTTTCTGGAATGGGCCGCGAACGAAAATGAAGATGCGGACGAACGCGGACGGTGGAATGAAGGACTCGCCGGAGTTGGTGGCACGTTGTCACCTGTGCCGGTTGGAGGCCACAACCACCGACCCGGTGACTGGCGTAACCAGTACCCCAGTCACACCCGAAGAAGTGGTCCCCGAGGAGAGGACGGAGGAGAAGGACAGCGAGGGGACTTCCGACATGGATGCCGACTCAACTGTACAACGACCAAAAGGAACGACGCCAGGGGAGGCGAGTCAAGCCGAAGCTGAAACCAGCGACCCCCAGGCCTCATCCCAGCCAGTTGAGCCAGAGTACCAGCCGCACCGGATACCTTACCTGGGCTGTGTGCGGATGTGCCATGGAGCGGAGTAGGTCCGAGTCCTGCATGTACCTGTAAATAAATAAAACAAAAGTTAATTACAAAAAGAGAAAAGATAATACATGTATAAATTAGTAAAGAATAAATATGTAAATTATAAACAATAAATAATTAAAAGTTAAAAGAAACTTACCTGGAGATGTTTATCCGGAATACCTTTGACCCATGTTGAGAGGGAGGGGAGCCACGACGTTGGTCGGACCAATTCGGGCCGAGATGGGGAGAACTCCGGGTTCGGGCAGTCGCCATTGTCCGACGGGATCTTGTTGCCTGAGGGAGGTCGTAGGGAGAGTAGGAAGTCTAGGGACAACCTGAGGATGAGAGGAAAGGATGCGAATTTCAAAAGAGTTTGACAAAAGTGGTGACTGCGGCCATATTCTGTTGCAGGAGGAACTGACTAGGCTGCCATGACTGCGACCGGAGTAAATAGGGTGATAGGACAACTGGAGGGAGGAGCCGAAGACCGAGATGGAACTGTGGAGGCGATGATTGTCATCGGAGGGACCATCGGGCTGCTCGAGGGGAAGCCGCGACAGCTGGCAATCGTCATGAATTGCATAACCCAGCTGGCGGACTGTCTGCGAACCACCACCTTGTCAGAGTCTCAGCCTCCACCAGCCGTCATAAGGGAAGTCGCCATACTCAGACACCAAATGCAGACGTTGCGGGAGAGGCTGGGCGCAGAAGAGGATGGAGATGACACCTGGACGGAGGGCGAATCCCACCCGATCGAAAAGCCGTTGCCATTGACCCACCAGACATCGACGCCCGAGCTCTCAGGAAAGGAGTCGGAGATGGATTGCGAGGACGAGGAAAAGGGCTTGGGACCCAAAGAGGATACCGCCCCACTGTTCTCACCAATATCACAAAAGGACCAGACCAGCGCAATGGACTTGACGCCACGGCTCGTTTTGAGCGACTGCCCCATTTGCGGGAAGCCGGACAGGGTAATAACTGGATTTCGCTGCCAAAGCTGTAAGACGTTCTGGAACCGACTAGTGACGAGGTGCAAGAAGTTTCCAATGGGCCACCCAGATCACCCGATGCCATGCAAACTCCGGGAACACCGAAAGGCCAGACCTGCAGATTGCACAGGATGCCGCCGATGGCGTTATGAGCAGGCGCTGATAGGATCGCGTCCGAACCTGCCACTGCCTCTGCCTCCAGTGACCCCGGAGGGACGGAAGAAAGCCGATGAGGACATCGGCCTCCTGAGAAGGGAGGAGTGTGGTGGGCCATCACCACAGAGCTCCACCAAATCCATCCCGAAATTGATCCTGAAGAGAAGCCTTCCATGCACAGAGGACCACATGGAAGTAGAGGGACCGCGGCCGCTACCAGGCGGCAGCACCACCCAGGCCAGTGCAAAAGAATAGCCAGGTGGGGGAAGGTCGCGTAGGGGGGACACGGCTGAGGGCAACGCCATCTTGAAGACCTCAGTCGTGTCTTGATTGAGCGCTCACCCAGAAGTATGTACAAGTGTTAGCAAGCTGTGAGGCAGCAGGAATAGTGAAAGGACAGTTTTATGACAAGTGAAGTCAATTAGAGTCACAATTTGATAATTCGCAACCAGATCCTCGAGCCTGGATACATTGGTGTACAATTGCGCCCTCCCAAGTACTCCACGAAGATTCTGGACGACCGCCGCATTCCACCTGGACCATCCCCACGAACTTTCTCTCTCATAATAGTCAAAACCGGTAAACTAATTTCATTTTGTATTGATTGTTGCTTTGGAGTTCCTCCTAGGTATAAATTTTCTTGTATTTTGATGTCCACAAGGGACTTTTAGTTGATGTTATCGATCTCGTGGTGTTTCGTAACACCGTGTTCTTGTTCTCGATCTCGTGGTGTTTGGTAACAACCCACCACGTGGACAGGTATAGGTTAACCCCATCAGGGACCTATCTTTATTACTTACCTTGATAATTCTGAAGTTAAAGTCATTGAGATTAAGTCGCTTTTATGCCATTTATTGAATGTTCAAAGTATTTTTCGTTTAAATAGAGATTTTTACCTTTTGTTCCTGAACTGGCGTTCTGACTTTTGAATACTTACCTGAGCAGTTTCCTGGAGCGTAATAGGATCAGAAATTACGTCTATTAATAAAATACTTACCTGAATAACTTACCTTGATTGAAGTAAAAGTAGAGTCACTCGTAGATTGCAGAACGTAAATTCACTTACCTGAGTCTTGAAGAACCTGAAACAAAGGAAAAGAGTTAATGTTGATCAACAAAGCAAATTATACACAATAACGCAATAAAGAGTCAAATTATACTTACCTGGTAAACTTCAGACGAAGAATATTGTTTTTCGGTGTTTCCAAAGGGACTCACCTAGTCAACGAACATCAACGCCTTCCGCTACCAACTGCAAACCATTGATCCGAAACACGGTAAGTGCACTAGAGAACATACTAGTCCATAAGCGCAAGGTCTTTGTAATATCAGTTTTCATTTCAAAGATAATCCATCGGCCATCGCTAGGAAAACTAGGTATTACAAAGCAACTACTCACAATTATTGTGAGTAGTTGCTTTGTAATACCTATTATAGGTACGTAAAATGCACACAGCAACTGGGAAACGGAAATATCTGAGATGGTAACGAAACTTGTAGGCTGAAATAGCGACGTCCTGCGATGGATTTGTTAGGGACCGCGAATAATGAAATGGTTCACAATTTCGTTGTCCTTTCTCACTCCCGTATGATACCTACGAGAAGGTGCGCACCAAAGCTCGTGACATGATAAAAACTCCAGCAAAACACAGACGAAATACAGCTCGACGGAATAGGAAAAATAACAATGGCGTCCACGTCCGTCGCTTTAAACGAAGATCAAACCGATTTAAGCTTGGTTCACATAGGTGCGTAACGTCCGTAATCCGTAGTGCGTAATTGGATCCTATTGGCTGGGGCGAATAGCCCCTCAATTGGGGGGCGCGAGCAATCTTTGCGGACGAAGACTTTTGTCCGTTTTGTAAAATTAGATATTTTACGCATTACGGATGAACTTCGACAAATTTCGGCAAACTTCGTGAAAGCTCTCGTCATCTGTTCATCGTTCAGCTGTTCATCGTTGAGTCGGTTCTCTGGATTCCGTTTTATTATTCCGTATTCGGATTAGTATTTTTATTCCGGATTATTTGGTTTTCATTTTCAATTATTTGGTTTTCATTTTCGAAATGAATGTGAATGAATTAAATGAGAGCCTCATTGATCTCGGGAAAAAACAATTGAGCGGGAAAAAACAATTCTGCGCAGAACCTACTGCGCGCTTCTGCGTAACGCGTAATCATATGGCCATGTGAACGCTCTTTTACGCATTACGGACTTTACGGATTGCAGAACACCCCCCCTTCTCTTTTTGCGCATTACGGATTACGGACGTTACGCACCTATGTGAACCAAGCTTAACCAGCCAAAATTGAGCGATCAGCGCCAAACGCCGGATGAACCGAGGAAGGCGTTGATCGCCTCTGGTGAAACCCATTTTCTCGGTTCAGTAGTTGAATCGGCCCTCGAACTCCGATCAAAATGTTGGTGAAACCGGCCCTAAACCTATTCTCAAGGAAAATGTTTTTCTCAACAATGTTTATTTATTTCTTACTATCAACAGTCCAAGCTGAGTGCATTTACATAACATTATTAATAACTTCGTTAATTATTAATAACTGTTATTGCTTTATTTAGTGATGTTAAATTCAAAGATTTGAATATTTGGGCGCAAGCGCGAAGCGCATTTTGTGTTCGGCCAATCAGGGGGGAGGGTTTGTTGTTCCCGCATTTTTCATTTGGAGGGGACTCCTTTTCGCCATTATGTTTTTTATCAGTTCGAGAATGATTGTGCGAAAAATCTCCGAATATTACGTTTTTTCTATAGCCTCACAGCCCTCAGTTTATTTTTGATTTGCCAAGTTGCATTATATTTTTTCGATTCGTATTCTGTGTTGTTCGTCGTTTTTATTAACTGATCACCTACAACATCCGTGAACTCATTAGTATCTCACATATTGGCATCCCTTGGAGCGGATTGGTGATTCAGTCATGAAATTGAGACGTTTGAAAGCAGAGAGAACTCAACTGAGACGCATTTTATCGAAGGAGGTGACTAAATTCGAGGAGATCTTCAACCAAGAAGACATCGACATCAAGATTGTAAGGTCAGATTTTATAAAACTAGAGGATAAGGCCCAACGTCTTTTCAAATTAGATGGCCATGTGTACAGTCTGTTATTTGCATCTGAAGAGCTCTCTGAAGCTGAAATTGTTGAGGAAGTTGATGAAACGGAAGAATATAGGGACCAATTCCTTTCCATGGTAGGTTTGAAAGACCAGTTGGAAGCTCTTATGTGCGGACCGATTGCACCTGTTCCTGAACTCGGTCGTACCTATTTCTCAAAGTCAAAGTCAAATTCTATTCAGTCAGAGTCGAACAAACACAATTTGAAGCTACCTAAGCTAGATCCCAAGAAGTTTGACGGGAATTTGAAGGAATGGATATCGTTTTGGACTATTTTTAAACGAATTCATGAGTTTGATGCTGAAACAAAGTTTCAGTACCTTTTATTGTACACCACCGAGGGTTCCTCTGCTAGGTAATTCGTTGAGAGTTTCCCCCCGTCGTCTGGAAACTATCAAAAGGCTATTGACCAATTGAAACAACGCTTTGGTAGGGAGGAACTACTTGTTGAACAAAAAAAAATCAAATTTTCGAATTTCATCAAATTCGGATGAAAAATGTAAATGTTCTGGCTTTTACAAGGATTTTACGTATGCGCATGCGCAGAGGCTTCTGTAAATTTTAAGGCCTTGATTTTCATTGGGGACCATCTACAACCTAATCCGCGTAATCCCTAAAAATGTCATCGAAATCGGGTAGAAAATGTGGAAGTTATGGCTGTTACAAGGAATTCACGTTTGCGCATGCGCAGTGGCTACTATAAGTCCGGGGGTGATGGATGATCTTCATTGGGGACCATCTACAACCTAATCCGCATAACCCCTGAAAATTTCATCGAAATCGGATAGAAAATGTGGAAGTTATGGCCGATACAAGGAAATTCACGTTTGCGCATGCGCAGTGGCTACTATCTGTCTGGGGGTGATGATTTTCATAGGGGACCATATAAATACTAATCTGTAACATCCTTGAAAATTTCTTTGAAATTGGATGGAAAATGTAGAAGTTATGGCCGTTACAAGGAATTCACCTTTTGTTTGTTGTTACGAACATTTTGGCGAAAATTAAAAAATTGTTGCTAAATAATTGCTCAAGTTATCGTGCAGAATGACATGAACACTCAAATATGTAGGTACCTATATTATTTTTGGAAAAACTTCAGGGATCGTTTCAGAATGTTCCAAAAGGATTTCAGTGAAACGTCTTTTTTCTCGAAAAAGTCTAATCTAAAAATTTTGAGGCAATTTCAATAACTTCATTTTCCTTGAAAATTTGCTAAAAATGATGGTTCGTCCTGATTGCAGATGGGGCACTCCCTAACATTCCGGAAGACAACGACTTTCTGCTGCCATCTCAGCATGGATCATCTGCCTGACAGGCTGCGACAGCAGGCTCCACTTCCTCATCATCCAAGTATGAGTCATTCGTTATGAAGCGGTACAAATTGGAGAAATTTGAGGTGCCAATAGATCAGTGGTGGCCACAGAGTAACGGAGACAAGTTTAATGGACCAACGTTAAAATGGTGAGCATGCATTTTTGAGGCTGCCTCAGTTGCGCCATCTACTTTCAGCTAGGATTGAGGAACTACTACGAAAGTGGTGGGGGGAGAGGGCACACTCTTCATACCGCTTCTTTTCAAATCCTTTCGAATGACCAGAAATTGATAACTTTTCGTTTCATCATCATTTAGATTTGCAAAAACCCTGTGTTGTTGCCTGTAAAGTCGGTATACGGGCGAAAGTTTTACGTGACAACGACTTTGAGTGGTAAAATAATTTTAATGTTAATATTCATTCGTATAGTAGGAAGAAGGATAAAATAAAATTCTTTGTCAAGTTGCACAGAGTAGGTATTTCCCGTAGGTAGTAGGTATTTCCCATGGGTGGGGGGGGGAGTGAGTGCCAGGGAAGGGGGGCGGGGCGCTCCCGCTTTTGTGAGTGCGTGGGAGGGGGAGGGGCCGCCCGCCTTTAGGGAGCGCCGAGCTGCACCCCCTCCGTGAGCGGAGCGTAACGCAGTTTCTTGAAGTGTCCCGGTAAACCAATTTATAAGACGTTATCACGTCAAAATTACTTAGAAAATCCAATCGAGGCGAAAGGTATTTGCCAAGTTCCCCTTACAAATGTTCTTGTCCCTATCGCCAGTTGTTCAAATGTTCAATCGACAACTGCCACCCATAGAAACGTTTGAAACCCAGTGTATTATTGAAAATCGCTCGATTTTTTCGTATATATCGCCAATATAAGTAAATGTTATCAAATTAATTACTTAAATGCGGCCGGTAACGCCCCAAGGAGAAAAATATGTGATAAACGGGCGTATGAGCGTTTACTCCATTGCCCGAAAAAAGCTGATCGTTTACTCCCCCAGTTTTCCCCTGCAATCAAAACGAGGAACCCAGAGAAAGAGAGAGTTGCTGTTTACTCCGCTCCAGAAAATGTCATAGTTGCAGTTGTCTTCACGAATTTTCCTTCCCACTTGAACAGACTTAGGACTGTCTCCAAAAGCTGGAGGTGTGGTTAAAAATTGGTGGTTCGCATAAAAAAAAACCTAAAACCAGCGTCTCGAGGAGAGAGTTGTCAGAATAACAATAGTATTATATAGCCTCACTGTCAGTCTCAGCGTTATCCTCGAAGTGAGGTCGCAGCTTGTAGGAGACCTTTTTCAAAAATTTGTAGGTCGAAATCTCGCCTCCCATCTGCCGTCCAATACATTTTTCAACCCACTTTTTGCCCTTGTCGAGTTCTTTCCTTGGTTGGTGAACGTCCCCATTTTCGATGGATCGCAACTTCGCGTAGACGTCGACTTGCACTTCCTGGACAACTTGAAGGACAGCGTAGATGTTGGGATGAGGGTGGTTAAATTCTTGATTGAAGTGGGCGTGGAACGACTCGCAGCAGTTGGTGGTCAACGTCAGTTCAGCTGAAGAGCGCACTGTCTCAAAACATATTCTACAACCGTATTTAGGGGAGAAATTCGTGTTTGAACGCGGAAAAACGTGCATTTTTTCAACGAATTCGGCGCTCTGGCCTCCCCTTTCTGGAGGCCTCGCGGTCTACTGCGGCGCCGACCCACCCACTGCTGTCGTCCGACCCCTCAGATCGACTAGACGGAGCGCCAATTTCGTTGAAAAAATGCACGTTTTTCCGCGTTCAAACACGAATTTCTCCCCTAAATACGGCTGTAGAATATGTTTTGATTATACCATTGGAAAGCTGAGATTCTGGCGCAGTTTTTAGGCTTTCCGGCAACAGAACTTTACCTGGTAATATTTGGAGATTTATAGGCGTTGAAAAACGGGAATTTTTCGAAAATTTACTAAGTTCACTTTTTAGTTTGCTTTATGCCTCGTGTAATTCAACTGAAAATTTGTTATTTGGTATCAGGGAGATTGGAAATTTGACGCTCTTTCCAACGGTATCCTTATTTTTCATTTTTGAGTGTAATGGTGTACACCGTTTTAATGGTGTAAGGTCGAAAACACGAAAAAAACTTGAAAGTGAAAAAAGTCGGTTAAAGAGGCGTTTAAAAAAATTCTAAGAGACACTTTTTGTTGGAAATTAGTTGTAGAATCGACCCCTTGAATTCCTTACAGCTGTTTTGTAGACACCCTGTATAGATAAGGCCAGCTCTCTGACGGGGGAGCAACGATTCAGTTCTGCTCCCCAAGGCACATTTCGTGCTCTCTGGTTGGTCCGTGGTTGCTCCGCCCATAATAAGTCCATCTTCCAGTTACAGAAAGCAGCACTGCGGATTGTTTTTGGCCTGGGCTATGGCCATTCTTGCAGAGGTTTATTTAAAAAGATGAAGTGCTTGACCATACCAGGCCTTTACGTATACCAGGCATTACTGTTAATAAAAGACAACCTGGACAGAGTTCAGCAGGGTCGCGGCATTCATTAGCATGAGACAAGGCAGCGTAGTGCTCTCCATCCTCCTCCGGTGCGTCTATCTGGGTCCCTCCGCTCAACCCCTCTGCAGCAGGGGGTCAGGTTCTTCAACCATCTCTCTCTTCAGCTGCAAACCTTGGCCAGTGTGAAATTCAGACAGTCCGTAAAAAATGTTCTTGTTATGGCTGAGTTATATAATGTTGATGAATTTTTTAATATGTGTAGTTGGTGTTAGTTGTTGAATTTTTATATACTACGTTATCTGTTTTACATTGTTTTACAAATTTCCGTTATATTAGTTTAAGTTCGACTATTGTTATACCATTCTCTTGGTTCCACAATAAAAAAATATCTTGACTTGACTTGACTCGAAACACGTCACCATGACGTCACCCTCCCCAAAAACAAAGCAGAGAAAAGGTGATGCTCCAAACGGGTGTGATTGGTCAAGAAAGAGGGAGCTCCCCGCCTCTTTTTGTGCGTAGATTCAACTGGGACAGTACCTACGATCAAGTCTTCTGTCACTAGCCAACTTACTCTTCAAAAGAAGAGTAACGAACTTCGAATTTTTTTTTAATAGGCTGGGGCTGCACATGCGCCTATGCTCCTATCAGTAGCCGCCCCTGCAATAGATGCTTCATCTTGTGATCTCAAGAGGGCCATGTGATCCAGACTCCTGGATAACTAATGGGGTATTTCAGTCAATTAAAAAAAAAAAAATTTCAAAAGAGTATGGCTCAGGAATAATGGTAATTGGGTCTGTTCGTCGAGAAAATGTTTTTAAAAAATCAGAGAAGCTAAGGAAAGTTGAAGATTTTAATCGTGTGACGTAGATAGCCAATCGTGACGTAGCTAGCCAACTGTCTTTGAAAAAAGTATCCATGCACAGAGAAGCGATGAAACCCTTGGAGGACCTCTTGGACACTACAAACTACTACTCACACACACGCGCGGCATAAGTGTGTATGCGTTAAGGGAGGCCCGCCTTTTTTTCGATCTCTTTAATTAATTTTTCTACCACATGTTACAGTATCATTGGGCTTAAAGTTGGAGTATATAGGTTTTCAAGGGTGCTGAATCCAAATTTGAGGTCAAAAACCTGAATTTCCGACCCACCGAAATACCCCATTATGAATATTCAGTATGACTTGCCATATCATATATCAGGTAAACGGAAGTATCGAAACGTCACTAGCAAGGGAGCGTTGACTCAAAATTTGAGTCCATATAATGGGCTTTATTCCGAAAACTTCTGTCACGTGCACCACTGTATCGCTGGTATAAAATTATATTATTATTTTACTTCCCCAGCACCAGCTGTGGTAGCTTCTCAACTATACTGGCAAAACTATACTAAGTTATTGTTCGATTTCGATGAAATTTTCATGGAATGTGCTGGTTGGCGTGTAGATTGTCCCCCATGAAAATCAACGCTCCTGGACTGAAAGTAGCCACTGCGCATGCGCAAACATTAATTTCCTTGTTACGCCGTAATTTCTATATTTTCCACCCGAATTTGATGAAATTTTCATGGATTTTTCAGATTGGCGTGTAGAGATCCCTCTGAGGGAAGTGCAAGGTATATAGAGATTGATGTTTTGAGATTAGCTACTATTGACAGAAGCTTTTTCTCCTTAAACTAATTGCTTAATTTAACTATTTAAAGAAATTTTAAGGGTCCCCACTGACCTGACATAAATTGGATCACGTCATGATCAGATACCCAATTATTTCGATAACATTATATTCATGTTTCGGTATAGTCATTGGAATTCCATGTGGATATGAAATGTTTCGTATTGTGTTTTGGGAAGTTTTTAAATTTTAAAGTTTTTACGTTAATGGAGGGAAAGTTCCCAACTCAACCTGTTTCAAAACAAGGTACACTTTTTAAAGAAAAGTGCGAACGTGACATGTCGGCTGTAACAAAAGAGGAAAAACCTTGCCCCAATGACGTATTAGAACCGTCAAGCAGAAGCCATCGTATAACGAGACAATGATGAATCCATAATCGTGAGAAACGTATCGCCTGTGTGGGTTCTGAATAATCGATTGGGTCACAAACTGTCGTTCGGAAAAAGATGATGCCACGTTTTTGAACAAAATTTCAGTTTTAACCAAGACTTGCAGATCCAGGAGTTCCGGCGGACAAGAAGAACAATTTGTAGGTGAGTCGTCACTTTGTACTGCCACGCTAGGGAAGGATTTTTTACTACGAAATAATTGATTATTAGTAGTTTTATTTTGAGGTCGTTACCTTTATTTTGTAATTTTATTACAATCTTACATAGGCTCCAAGGTACTTCCACTACCTCGTTATTGAAGATTTGAGCTTTGTTTACGTGAAGTAAGTTAAAACACTTTTGGGTTTTTTTATTTTATTAATTATTATTACTTTTTTAAAGAGTGGGTTCTGTTTTTATGAATATGTATTCATGAAAAAATCAACGCATGTTTAAATCGAATATTAATAGCATTTTCAAGAAATAGGCAGTTTAGTTTCATTGCAGTCACACTAACGGTAGCTTGTGAGCATAGTATTCGTATAGTAAATTGAAATGAACCTTTGAAATCGACCAAGAAATTTTTTTTTTTTACTCCCCCCTCAAAATTTGTTGGTTTACGTGTCAAGGTACGTAGAATCCGAAAATCGAATACAAAATTTTCCGTTCGTCCGCCGTTCGCGGCACTTTCCTCAGTTAGCATTGACTGATTTTGATTAAATTTGGTATGCAGGCTCCATTTGGGGTCTAGTTGTGCCCCGAAGATTTTGGTTGATGTAGGTCACTTCTAAGGGTTGAAATTTTGAAAACGCCCTAACTCAAAAAATGTTTATATAAAGGTATTGTTTTTCCATCAATTTAAGATAGTATAGAATTTTTAGAATTTTTTGAGACCACGCGGAGCCCTGTAGGACAATCCGTTCGCTCCCTACGAGAATGTAAGGGAGAATCTGTCCCTTCAATTCCCTGTGCAATGTGAGTACCTACCTGAAACTATCACTCTTTCCGTATAGGACTCGGCTGCTCAGGGGTAGCGCGTTAGTCTGGCGTTCAGTGTTCGAATCATACTCTCGCTGAGAAATTTTTTGATCCCATCACATCGACTGTTGGTTTATTATTTTTATATACTTTCGATCGATGATTTTCTTCTTGTTGGTTGGTGGTAACAATGGCAAAGCTGTGTTCTTTGCAGACAAGTGATCTATATAGAAAAGGAATAAACCTTTGTGTAATAATTTGCAGAAAAAATGCAAAAATAGTAAAATAAAAAACTTTTTAACAAAAAAACGGACCGACCTCAAAACTGATGATGGCATCCCACTAAAAAGGAAAAAATAATAACGACAACTTATTCAGATAGGTTGGTAGGTAGGTACGCATTGAAGTCGCCGCCATGCCCATCTGCAGAGACAAACATACACAAGTAGATTCCACTTCCATCTGGTAAGTATTACAACATGGGTCGATAGTGCAATACAAAACATGATTGAGAGTGGGTACCTATCATTGAGGTAATGCATGTGTTCCAAAACTATTAGGTAGTACGTCACTGCTGTCGTATGAAGGAGGATGAGAGAGTGGCAATAAGTGTGAATCCCTGTACGAAATGTTTGGATTCCAACAAACCATCTCTTGATTAGATAGTATCTAATAGTTAGGTATTTATCTAATTATACGTGATCAATCTTTGATTACATAATATCGAATTAATCTTATATTCCATGTATGGCATATTGAATGTAGAATTGTCTAGATCATGATGTGGGTTTGTGATATGAGTTCATACTCAAATGAAACAGTTAGTGTTACAACATGCGTCGATAGTGCAATACAAAACAGGAGTAGGGGTAGGTAAGTAAGTAAACAACCTTCTCATGTTGAATTTTTATCCAACTGCCATTTTTGGTAACGCAGACGTCTTCAGCTGTTATCAAAGGAAATATTCTTACTGAGATTCACACTTATTGTCACTCTCTCATCCTCCTTCATACGACAGCAGTGACGTACTATGTACCTAATAGTTTTGGAACACATGCATTACCTCAATGATAGGTACCCACTCTCATTCATGTTTTGTATTGCACTATCGACCCATGTTGTAATACTTACCAGATGGAAGTGGAATCTACTTGTGTATGTTTGTCTCTGCAGATGGGCACGGCGGCGACTTCAATGCGTACCTACCTACCAACCTATCTGAATAAGTTGTCGTTATTATTTTTTCCTTTTTAGTGGGATGCCATCATCAGTTTTGAGGTCGGTCCGTTTTTTTGTTAAAAAGTTTTTTATTTTACTATTTTTGTATTTTCATAATTTTTTTATTTTTACTTTTTAGTGATTTTTTAAATTTATTTTTAAAATTTAATTTTATAAGTCATTTGTTTTAATTTTTAATTTATTAATTTTTTCGACTTTAATAATTTTAATTTTACATAACTTACCAAGTACTTTTGTTTAAATTTTTAAATCATTCGTTTTAATTTTTAACTTATTAATTTTTTCGACTTTTATATTTAAATTTTTTTTAAATTTTACATAATTTACCTACTACCAAGTACTTTTGTTTAAAGTCGGTATTCTTTGAGTTACCGACTGTTAACCTTTTTTCTACATTTTTCAAAATTTTTCTTACTTAAATCTTTTACTTGTATTTTTTAATTACTAATGGTTTTTTTATTGTGGAATTAATTATTACTTTTTGAGGTTTTTATATAGTAGGTAGTAACTTTATTGTTTAATTTTTATATTTTATTTTAGTACCTATACCTACAGTATTATTGTTTCAAGTAGTTATTAGTGAGTCCAAAAAATTATTAAACATATTGTTTAGTAATGCATGCATTCCAGGGGACGTCCCATTGGATAAGCATTAAGTCAATTAGAACCTGTTGTTGAGCGAAAAAACACGCATTGTTATTTCGCTTCCTCCTGCACCAAACTGTTTCACTCAACGTAAGTGACACGGGGGCGATGATTTCCGTAGGGGAGTATCTACACTCAAATCCGCGCAATCCCAGAAATACCATCAAAATCAGATGGAAAATTTAGAAAGTATAGCTCCTACAGGGAATCCACGTTTGCGCATGCGCAGTGGCTATTATCAGTTCCTTGGCAATGCTTTTCATCGGGGACCATCTATATGCCAATTTGCATGATCTCTGAGAATTTTCTTGAAATCGGATGGAAAATGTGGAAATGATGGCTGCTACAAGGAAATTATCGTTTGCACATTCTATCAGGCTATCAGTCCGGGGGCGATGATTTTCATAGGGGACCATCTACACGCCAACTCGTACAATCTCTCTCTCGGGACGAGCGGGCGGGTGGCTTCGAAGAGTCGGGCGGGGGGAGAGGATGCGGAACAATCTTCCCGAAAACCACGTTTTTTGAAATATATTCACAAAATTTCGATACTTTTAACAAAGCAAAATGAAATCTGATTGAAACGGGACCACTATGGATACTTGTAGAACACTTTTCAAAAAGAATCAGGCAGATTGGTGCCCGAATAAGAAAATGCTAGTGGTACAAACATACAGAAAAAAAAAAATCGTCGTCCCATGACACACCGAATTGTATACCTCCTTCCTTCGGCGCGGCTTCGCCGCGCATGAAGTCGGTCAAAAAACCGTTCCCACTAAAATTAACAAGAAATTGAGGTAATTTCGCAAGATTTGATTTTTCTCAAAATGAAAATTAATTTTAAAAAACTACAAAAGTTGTGCAAAACGCTCAATGGATGATCCAATGCATTGTAGCTAATCTCAAAACATCAGTCTCTAAGTACCGTGCACTACCCTCATAGGGGACCATCTACGCGTCAACCTGCTCAATGTAGATTTTCGTAGGGGACCAACTACACACCAATTCGCATAATCCCTGAATGTTACATCGAAATTGGATGAGAAATGAAGAAATTACCGCTGTTACAAGAAAATTCGCGTTTGCGCATACGCATTGGCTATTATCAGTCCGGTGGTGATGATTTTCATAGGGTACCTACCATCTACACACCTGCACAGTCCCTGAAAATTTCATAGGAATCGGGACTGTAGCCTCGTATAGTTATGCGCGTTACGAGGAATTCATGACAGACAGACAGACACTGACCGACTGACATGGAACCAAAACCCTAAAACGTAAAACGAGAGTGGAAATTTTGATTTGGGAGAACTTTTTTTTCAACCTTGAAGAGTGAAAACAATGCTTTCGCTACTTTGGTAGGAAGCAAAAGCCTAGACTCGGAAGCAAAAAGGTTCAATTCAAAATGGGAAAGGTTTAACTAAAAGGTAAAATACTATTAATATCAATGTAGATTTAAAAGCTGTGCATGATAAGAGATAGTTCCTAGATGGCTGTTACTCATCAGCGCGTATCAGTACCTAATCTAGCAGGTTTGGTTCCTGCAAGAGATGCACTCTCTCTGAATCTCTTTTCGATGTAAACCGAAGCAACGGTTTTTTCTCCTTTCATATTTCATTCCCTCGCCCTCAGTCATGATCATACCTTGCAGTTAGTGTTTAATTAGATCTCTGTAGTAGAAATAGACAATAACTATAGTAGTTATTGTTTGTTACTGATGATGACCTAACCGTCGTAATCGATTTAACTTGTAACTCATTATTTTCGTGGAAATAGACAACGTTCTACTCAACTCCGTTTTTATTTTATGATTTCAAAGCAGTTACATTCTGAATGAAGTGCCCTACTTACCACCTCTATTTCGGGCCTAAAACCATCCGATACTGCGGTTCATGGTCATTTTGCAGGACTGCTTCTCCGAACAAACCTGATGCTTCCGTTACTGAGATTATGAGATTTGGGGTGTAGATTGTCCCCTATGGAAACCATCACCCCTGGATTGACTGTACCCTCTGTGCATGCACAAACATGAATTTCCTCTTAACAGCCATAACTTCTACATTTTTCTCCAGAATTTGATGCAATTTTCCGGGATTGTTCAGATTGGCGTTTAGATGGTCTCCCATGAAAATCATCGCCCCTGGATCGACAGTCGCCTGAGTGCATGCGCAAACGTAAAATCCATGTAACAGCCACAATTTTCTGCATTTTTCGTCCGAATTCGATGGAATTTTCAGGAGTTGTGTGAGTTGACGGTTAGGAGGGTTGTGCAAGGTAATGATGGTTTTAGATTAGCCTTATGCATTGGAACATCTAAACAATCGGGTTATGGACACCAGGAAGCTACGTGCCACACCCACTTGGCTTTTGGTTTATTATTTTCAATAATAAGCCTTTGGAATCGAGCAAGAAAAAAAAATTTTAACCCCCCCCTCAAAATTTGATGTTTTACGTTTCAAGGTAGGTACGTAGAATACGAAAATCGAATAAAAAAATTTCCGTCCGTCCGCCGTACGCCGTACGCGGCACTTTTCTTAGCAACACTGGACCGATTTGGTTCAAATTTGGTATATGGGCTCCATTTGTGGTCTAGTTGTGCCGCGAAGCTTTTGGTTGTTGTAGGTCACTTCTAAGGGGTGAAAATTAAGGGTTGAAATTTTCAAGAGTGCCCTAGCTCGAAAACTCTCGAAATAAAGGTATCGTTTTTTCACCAATTTTAAATAGAATTGAATTTTTTTAAATTTATGAGACCACCCGGAGCTCTGTAGGACAAACCGTTCGGTCCCTACGAGTACTTGAAGGTTTTCCTTCGATAAAACAGAATCATGAGTGTGAATTGCAAAAGAGGTCTAATCTCCATTCAAATTTTATCGGACTAAAATGCGATCGCTGTTCATTTCTTCGATTTGTATACAGTTTTGCCTTCTGCGTAACCAGTAATCAAATTTCCATATGAAGCTTTCCATTTTGGTTTATTATTTTCAATAATAAGCCTTTGGAATCGAGCAAGAAAAAAAATTTTAACCCCCCCCCTCAAAATTTGATGTTTTACGTTTCAAGGTACGTAGAATCCGAAAATCGAATAAAAAAATTTCCGTCCGTCCGCCGTACGCGGCACTTTTCTTAGTTACCATGGACCGATTTCGATGAAATTTGGTATATGGGCTCTATTTGGGGTCTGGTTGTGCCGCGAAGCTTTTGGTTGATGTAGGTCACTTCTAAGGGGTGAAAATTGAGGGTTGAAATTTTCAAGAGTGCCCTAGCTCGAAAACTCTCGAAATAAAGGTATCGTTTTTTCACTAATTTTAAATAGTACTGAATTTAAAAAACATTTTGAGACCACCCGGAGCTCTGTAGGGCAAACCGTTCAGTCCCTACGAGTACTTGAAGGTTTTCCTTCGATAAAACAGAATCATGAGTGTGAATCGCAAAAGAGGTCTAATCTCCGTTGAAATTTTTTCTGACTAAAATGCGATCGCTGTTCATTTCTTCGATTTGTATACAGTTTTGCCTTCTGCGTAACCAGTAATCAAATTTCCATAATCAAAAGTCAATGGAGAATACTGAAGGCGCCTGAGTGGTCACTGATCAGCTGAGTGAGCTCCAAGGCCATTTCCTCTCCTGTTGAACGCAGGAACCTGAAATTTGAGAGGGCGGGTCAATTGAGAATGCTGAAGGCGCCTGAGTGGTCACTGATCAGCTGAGTGAGCTCCAAGGCCATTTCCTCTCCTGTTGAACGCAGGAAGCTGAAATTTTAGAGGGCGGGTCAATGGAGATTGCTGAAGGTGCCTGAGTGGTCACTGATCAGCTGAGTGAGCTCCAAGGCCATTTCCTCTCCTGTTGAACGCAGGAACCTGAAATTTGAGAGGCAGGGTCAATGGAGATTGCTGAAGGCGCCTGAGTGGTAACTGATCAGCTGAGTGAGCTCCAAGGCCATTTCCTCTCCTGTTGGACGCAGGAACCTGAAATTTGAGAGGGCGGGTCAATGGAGAATGCTGAAGGCGCCTGAGTGGTCACTGATCAGTTGAGTGAGCTCCAAGGCCATTTCCTCTCCTGTTGAACGCAGGAACCTGAAATTTGAGAGGGCGGGTCAATGGAGAATGCTGAAGGCGCCTGAGTGGTAACTGATCAGCTGAGTGAGCTCCAAGGCCATTTCCTCTCCTGTTGAACGCAGGAACCTGAAATTTGAGAGGGCGGGTCAATGGAGAATGCTGAAGGCGCCTGAGTGGGTCACTGATCAGCTGAGTGTGCTCCAGGCCATTTCCTCTCCTGTTGAACGCAGGAACCTGAAATTTGAGAGGCAGGGTCAAAGGAGAATGCTGAAGGCGCGTGAGTGGTCACTGATCAGCTGAGTGAGCTCCAAGGCCATTTTCTCTTCTGTTGAACGCAGGAAGCTGAAATTTGAGAGGGCGGGTCAATGGAGAATACAGATGGTGGTAGGTGCTATTGATGGAGAACCAGTGATCTATACAGAAGGGTGATCTATACAGAAAATAATAAACCTTCGAGCAATGATTTGCAGCGTTTTTCCAATCGAGTGTGATGCGTTTAGTTCTTTCTAATAAACTTGATTGTGAAGGTGTGAAGCCAGTATGGTGTGGTAGGTAGTATCTAGCTGGTAGGTAAAAAAAAGTTGATAGGTAAAAAAAATGTTGGTGGGTAAAAACGCTGCAAATCATTGCTCAAGGCTTCTTCACTCTTCAGATCACTGATCAGCTGAGTGAGCTCCGAGACCATTTTCAATCCTATTGAATGGAAGTGCTCTTTCAGGCGTCTCCAGCATTCGAGGAGATCTTCTTCACTCCTCAGATCACTGATCAGCTGAGTGAGCTCCAAAGCCATTTTCAATCCTATTGAATGGAAGTGCTCTTCCAGGCGTCTCCAGCATTCGAGGAGATCTTCTTCACTCCTCAGATCACTGTTCAGCTGAGTGAGCTCCAAAGCCATTTTCAATCCTATTGAATGGAAGTGCTCTTTCAGGCGTCTCCAGCATTCGAGGAGATCTTCTTCATTCCTCAGATCACTGATCAGCTGAGTGAGCTCCGAAGCCATTTTCAATCCTATTGAACGCAGGAAGATGAAATTTGAGAGGGAAGGTCAAGGGAGAATACAGATGATGGTAGGTGCTATTGATGGAGAACCAGTGATCAAAACAGAAGGGTGATGATCTATACAGAAAATAATAAACCTTTGAGCAATGATTTGCAGCGTTTTTAAATTTTAAAATGTCCTTGGAAGCCTGAATTTTGAGAGATTATGATCACATTTATATTCACTCTAAGGGTTGAAATTTGGGGAATGCCCTAACTCAAAAAATGTTTATAGGTATAAAGGTATTGTTTTTCCATCAATTTAAGATAGTATTGAATTTTTATAATTTTTAGAGACCACGCGGAGCTCTGTAGGACAAACTGTTCGCTCACTACGAGAATTCAAGGGTTGGACTTACGATAAATCAGAAACACGAGTGTGAATCGCAAAAGAGGCCTAATCTCCATTCAAATTTTAGCTGACCGAAATGCGATCGATGTCATGTTGGTTGGTGGTAACAATGGCAAAGCCGTGTTCTTTGCAGACGAGTGATCTATATAGAAAAAAATAAACCTTTGTGTAATAATTTGCAGCGTTTTAATAATTGTCTTTAAGTGGCGAAATAAATGATTGTTTTCTTTTTTTCTAGTTCTTGACTCTGCTGATAGAAAGAACCTCTGACCATGGGAATAGTCGTGAACGCCTGTTGGGCGTGCATTCGAAACACCGTCTTGAATATTTGGTTCATCGCAGCTTTCGTACCGTTCATCGTTTTGAAATACTGGTTGGAGAGCCGAAGAAAGGTCCTGGAGACGAAAGGCCGCCTAGACGGACAAACCTACATAGTGACCGGTTGCAATAAAAGTAAGAAAACCCACCTCTTTGATTTCTAGAGATTGTAGTAGGTAATAATAAATTTTCAATACAATATTTAATTCATGACACCAATGTTGGTACCTATAAGGGTGTAAACAAAACAGGTATTGTCGAACTGCAAGTGTCAATTCTACAACTAATTGCAACCGAAAGTGCCCAATAATGCCCAACAATGAACCTTTGGAATTTACAAAGAAAAAACATTTTAACCCCCCTCAATATTTTGGTTTATTATTTTCAATAATGAACCTTTGGAATGGACCTAGAAAACAATTTTCTTAACACCCCCTCAAAATTTGTTGGTTTACGTTTCAACGTACGTAGAATCCAAAAATCGTATAAAAATTTGGCCGTCCGTCCGCCGTAGGTAGGTAGTACCTATGGTTGGTTAGTGGTGACAGTGGCAAAGCCGTGTTCTTTGCAGACGAGTGATTTATATGGAAAAATAATAAACCTTTGTATAATAATTTGCAGCTTTTTGTTTTTTTGAGGCTTTGTTTCCGAGTTTTTGAGATTTTCTCCGTGATTTTGACCCGTGAATTTGGGAAACCTCAAGTTTTTCCAATCGGTAATTTAACTACATATTATGTAGGTAGTTTAATTACCGATTGGAAAAACTTGAGGTTTCCCAAATTCACGGGTCAAAATCACGGAGAAAATCTCAAAAACTAGGAAACAAAGCCTCAAAAAAAAAAAAAGCTGCAGATCATTATACAAAGGTTTATTATTTTTCCATATAAATCACTCGTCTGCAAAGAACACGGCTTCGCGTTCTTATATTATAAGAACCATATTTTTTCAAGAAACAAGAACGGTAAAAACTGCACCGAAATCTCAGCTTTCCAACGGTTTACCCTATTTTATTCTCAAAGTGGAACTTAGTACAGTGATTTGTGTTTGAACGCGGAAAAAGGTGAATTTTTTCAATGCTTTCAGCGCGGCAGCTAAGACGATCTGAGGTGTTTCGGGAGGCCTCGCTGTCCATTCAAAAATTCACGTTTTTCCGCGTTCAAACACAAATTTGTTTTTCTTTAAAAATAAAAATGACTAGATCGTTGGAAAACTGAGATTTTGGCACAGTTTTTACCTTTTGCATTTTCAAAAAATATTGGTCCTCAGTTATTGTTTGTTATTGATGATGACCTAACCGTCGAATTCGATTTAACTTGTAACTCATTATTTTCGTGGAAATAGACAACGTTCTACTCAACTCCGTTTTTATTAAAATGGTTTTCCACAATCTAATCGTGAGTGACTTTATTCTCACCACGTGTATCTGCAGTAGAGGTGTGTAAGACAAGGTCATTTGGCGGATTCGAATCCCAAACGGCCACTCATTACAGAGACCAGGTCTTTTGAATTCGTTCACCCGTTCACTCACAAGACAAACAACCTTACCGGTCAGAAGTCACAAAAACGAGCGAGTCTGTAAACCGAACGAGTCGAAATGTTGGGATCCAGATCGTGACTCGAAAAAACGCTGAGTCGAAAAACCGAACGAGTCGGAATAGGTTACAATGGGTAGGTGATTCGAATGAATCGAATGAGCTGAAAGACAAAAACAAAATTTGTTTTTCATTTCACAGTGTATTTCACAGATTCAAAAATTAATAAATAATAATAATAATAAATTATTTTCACAGATATTTTGTTCCACCTTGACAAATGAATTTTTGATAAGCAGCAAATTTGATTATTTAAAATTTATTTTTGAGGTAGATAATTGACTCTAAGTGGCAACACAGGCTACGCCTACATATCATTTCATTTCATTTTATCTTCACTACCTACTACCTCATCTAGAATATTGGTGTTCTGAATACAGTGTGAATATTTTCAGTGTTCATTTAATGAAAGATCGATCCGGATCGTATGAAGCAGTCTTTGAGTGTGTTTTGTCTTTTTAGTCCTCAGTTCATTCGAACGTAATTCTTCACTTGGATGACGGAAGGGTTTGCTTAGAAAACCACTTCCATCTACTTCTTTCTGATGATAGGTACTTCCTTGTCATTTGCACACATTAATGATCCATGTACAAACATGCATGTATATAAATATACATTATACATCCATATTGCGGGCAATTAATTTATTTTGTTGGCCTTCTGCCGTTGTTCTCGTAATTTAACCGGAAAACTTGATTGGTGGGTTGATGAACAACTGTGTTCATTTTGATAACCCGTTCAGTTCTGACAAGGTCATTTTAAAGATAAGGTCTTTTCAATACTTCCACTCCTGACCGACACACCTCTAATTTGCAGAATCTGTATCCGTAATTCTCTTGCCAACTTAACGTCGTGTAACGACCTCATTGAAGTTCCTATTAGTTGTATTTGATGTTTTCTCATTTCACTATACCCAGTTCCGGTATCAGACAATAAACGTGCGCAGATACGATTTTCATGTGTAGATTCATTTCCATGCACGGATAGGTTTTACGTGCACAGATACGTTTTACGTGCGCAGCTATACTTTTCGTGCGCTCACACTACTTATTTTCAATACTGTCCAATACTGCCTAAACTTAACTAGTTTCTTTTCCACGTGTAGGTGTTGGTTTTCTTACAGCCTTGGAGCTTGCCAAAAGAGGAGCCCGAGTGTTGATGGCCTGCAGAAATTTGGGAAGTGCACATCAAGCCAGAAGTAAGTGATTCATTCCTATGTGAGTAACTTGATCTGGTTGGTTGCTATTTCAAATTAGCTCCCTCTCTAAGAAAAAAACAGCAGATTAAAAAATTCTGCCAAGTAGGTGTGGCACACAGCTTCCTCGATTATCCATAACACAATAAGGAATTTGACCCAATTCTAGATTCTGGAATTTCAAGTCAAATCCTATAATAGGGCCCAAGAATAACTTTTAACACCAGGTATCCCCCCCCCCCCCAATAGAAAATGCTTGAACAAGTGAAGCCTCTGAATTGGAAGGGCAAAACCTTTAAAAGTTTTACCTAAATTTGAAATATTAAAGGATTTCAGAAATTCATTAGTGCACGGCCCTAGGGAATTGAAAAACTGAAATAATACCGCTGGAATCATCGAAATCGAAGAAAAATTGCCAGAAAAATATGGGAAAAACCAAACTAAATAACGATTTTTTGCTTATTTTTCTGGCATTTATTGTTCGGTTTTGATGATTCCAGCGGCAATCTTTCAGTTTTTCTATCCCCAAAGCCCGTGCACTAATGAATTTCTAAAATCCTTGAAAATTTCAAATTTAGGCACTACTTTTTAATTTTCCTTCAATTCGCGAAATACTGACTCGGAACGAGGAACGAACGGTGACCGACTGAGACCCCCCAATGGCCCCTTCCTTTTCTGATCCCTTTACCCAGATATAATTTAACTATTGACTGAATGACAGACTTTAGTTCTCTCTGTGCGGCCTGAATATGTCCTTACATCAGAAGAGCTCGCCCCTTTTACTCGACTTGCTGGTTATTCTCGAATAAAGTACGTAAACTATAGATTGTATTCTTACAACTAACAGAACAAACGCAGTACATTTAATTTTCCTACCAAATGTTCTAATTTCCCCCGAACTTGATTGGTTGGTAGTCCTAATGATCTTTATAGGCTTATGTACGAGGCAGCTATGCGCCACACCATCGTGACTTTTTTCATTTAGAAATTGGCTAGAGTTGAGAAGGAAAGTATGATTTACTGTTACTCGTGTTTTAACTGTTCTTTATTAACTGAGCCTTGATGTTCAACCAATCTCCTTGATTATTATTTACACTTTATTAAAGTAAAAAGTAGGTATCTAAAGAAACAATTTACTTTTTTTTAGATGCAATAGTTTACCTTTCTGGAAACGAAGACGTCGATGTATATAGATTGGATTTGAGCTCTTTTTGGAGCGTTAAACATTTCGTCAAGGATGTGCAAGAAAGTGAAGGGCGATTGGATGGAATAATATTCAACGCTGGAGTTGGAATTCTGAAGAACAAGCTCACTAAAGACGGCCTTCCCCTGATTTGGCAGATCAACCACTACTCTCCTTTCATGATTGTACAACTGCTGCACGGTACGTTCAATTGATTCGTCCCTCTAGATAGGGATAGATGGGCTAGTGTAGATTACCCTACATAAATATAATATATTTATAAGCGAACTAGGTAGTAGGGTAGGTAGGCAGTAGGGTAGGTACAGTGCTACGATTGAAAGAAAGCGGCCGGCTGATTTCCGGCAGGGTAGGTATACCTCCTAACATAGACGAACACCTGTTCCAAAATCTTTGGTAGCCTGGTGAGTCAGACTGGGAAAGGGTCGAGCCTCCGTACCTCTGACCTTCGTTATCCGGGTATTGAGCAAGTCGAGTCATAATAAGGTGTGTTCAGGTGTGGTGGGCCATCACCACAGAGCTCCACTAAATCCATCCTGAAGTTGATCCTAAAGAGGAGCCTTCCACACACAGAGGACCGCATGGAAGTGGAGGGACCACGACTGCCACCAGGCGGCAGCACCACCCAGGCTAGTGCAGAAAAGTAGCCAGGTGGGGGAAGGTCGCGTGGGGAGGACACGGCTGAGGGCAACGCCATCTTGAAGACCTCAGTCGTGTCTTGATCGAGCGCTCACCCACAAGTATGAGAAAGTGTTAGCAAGCTGTGAGGCAGCAGAATAGTGAAGAACAGTTTTTATGACAGTGAAGTCAAGTTAGAATCACATTTTGATAATCCGCAACCAGATCCTCGAGCCTGGATACATTGGTGTACGATTGCGCCCTCCCAAGTACTCCATGAAGATTCTGGACGACCGCCGCATTCCACCTGTGATAGAAGGACCTATTATTAAGAGAAATAACAAGCAATATTTAACTGAAACGAGGAATTTTAATGTGAACGAGCGAACAAGCTTATCACGAACAATATCGATGTGAGTGAGATCGATTAGGGTGATCGATTGGGTGGTCGGACTACTAGATAATCGATTTACATAATCGTTAGAAAAATTCAAAATTATTTAAACTTATTTCCACACACCCCAGTAATTTTTACATTTTTCAAAAAATTAGAAGCAAAATGAGATCACAATATTCAAAAATATTTCAAATCTTCAAAACTTTCAGTCTTTTAAACCATAAGTCATTATTACAAAGAAATGTTTTAAAACAAAAAACTACAAGAAAAATTCTCTAAACGGAATTGTTACTTAGGAATGACTAAAAAATGTAACATAGAAAATTACTGCTTTAAATCCAAACAATATTTAAATTTCAAGTACCTATCAATTTTAAGATGTTAATCAATCAATTCATTTTTAAATCTTTCAAACTTAGTTGGCCCAAGTGGCTTAGTAAAAACATCAGCAATTTGTAATTCAGTAGGACAGTGAGACAATTTCATTAATCCTTCAACATATTTTTCATGCAAAAAATGATATTTAACATCTATGTGTTTTCTTTTTCGATTCATCACACCGGTTTCAATCAATTTTATGGCACTGGAGTTGTCCATCATCAATTCAACTTCCACAGTCTTCAGAGTAATTTCTTCTATTAACGCTTTGATGTAGATCATCTCTCTGCAGCATTCAGCAGTGGCAACAAATTCTGCCTCCGTGCTGCTGTCGGCTGTCGTTGGTTGTTTTCTGGTTCTCCAGCTTACAGGTCCATCGCAACAGTACATCACGAAACCAGACGTACTTTTAGTTGTTGCAGGGTCACCTGCATGGTCTGCGTCGCAATATACCTTTAGCTGTTCTGATCCATCAAACTTGAACGAAATTCCCTTGTCCATACTGCCTTTTAGGTACCTCATGATGCGTTTGATGTTGACCACGTCAAGATCGTCCGGATTTTCCACCTGTCTACTACAATATCCCACGGCGAAACTAATGTCAGGCCTGGTTTTAGTGCTTAAATACAATAAGCTCCCCACCGTCTCACGAAATGGGAAATTCGGTTGTTTATCTGGCTTCTTCAGATTGGCAGGTTTGTATGCAGATAAGGGTGTTGAGGCTGGATTTGCTTCTGACATGTTGTATTTTTGCAGAATACTTCTAATGTACGATTTCTGGGTGATTTTTACGGCGTTTTTGGACTTTTCCAATTCCATACCAAGATAAGAAGTAGGATTTTTCATGGTAGTAACTTCAAACTCTTCTTCCAGATTTTTCAATAGTTTGTTCATTTTCTTCTCATGCTTTCCAAGCAGAAGTCCGTCATCAACATGAATCGCCAGGATAAGAGATCTATCTTGATTTACAAAAATGCAACGGTCCGTTTTAAGTGGGACGAGACCTTGTTCCTTGAGAAAAATAACCAGTCGTTTCTGCCAACTAGCTGGGGCTTGACGTAATCCGTATAAGGCTTTGTTCAGTTTGCAAATCTTTCCACTATGTTCGCCATTCCCTTCTGGTAAAGACATATAGATATCTTCTTCAATCAAACCATGAAGAAAAGCGCTTTTTACATCAAATGTCTTCATTTTCAAATTTTGTTTGGCAGCATGAGCAAACACTACACGGAGGGCGTCTGTACCTACCACAGCGCTGTAGGTTTCATTGAAATCAATGCCAAATCGCTGCTGGCACCCCCTTACAACAAGCCTCGCTTTGTGCCTGCCGTCATCCTTGATTCGAAATACCCATCGACTACTTAGTATCTTCTTTCCTTGGGCCTCTGTTTTGTCAATGAGACTCCAAGTTTTATTTTTATTTAATGAGTCTTTCTCTTCTTGGATCGCAGCTAACCATTTTTCCTTGTCAAAGCCATTCACAGCATCGGTGTATGACAGTAGAGCTGACTCGTCAATACTTTCATCGGTATCAAAATCCAAAACATAGTCCTTCAGTTTTGCTGGGGCTGAAGTTGTCCTTGTAGATCTTCTTAGTCCAGATGATTGAGATATGAAATCATTGTTGGCGTTACTTGAATTTCCTCCAGAAAACGCTAGCTCTTCGTCGTCTTCGTAATCTTGGGTATCACAGCTTGAGTTGGTGTCTTGTTCTTCAGAGTCCATGCTTGAATTATGTTCAGAGCATGTTTCACTATCAGTTTCTTCTTTGCCATTGAACACTGACTGAAAGCTCCTCTTCTGTGGGTTGAGGGTTTCTCCAGTGAATTTGACGTCTCTAGAGATGATGATTTTACAATTTTTTTCGTCATACAACCGGTAGCCCATGGTAGTGTACCCAAAGAAAATCAACTCGTGACTTCTTTGGTCAAGTTTCTTCAAGTGTCCCTTTTTGTGGACAAAGGCACGAGATCCAAAAATCTGCAGATTTTTCAAGTTGGGTTGCACACCGTTCCACATCTCATATGGAGTCTTCCCTGATAGCGCTACAGTTGGGCTGCGGTTCATAAGATAAGTGCTGACATAGAGAGCCTCACCCCAAAATTCATCACGGAGGCCTGAATCAAAGATAAGAGCACGCACTTTTTCCATCAAATTTCTCATCAGACGTTCACTCTTTCCGTTTAGTTGTGGAACATATGGTGGGGAATAGTCAAACTTTATCCCCTTTTCCTCAGCCCATTGCTGTATTTCATGTGACGAATTTTCTCCTGCATTGTCACATCTCAGCATGTGAACTTTTGAGTCCCATTTTGCCTCAAATTCTGCTACAATGCTTTTTAGTTCTTCACCAAGCTCTGATTTGTGCTCCAGCAATGCAACAACAGAATAGTGAGTGTAATCATCAAGTACAGCAAGGAAATATGACTTCTTGTCCCATGTTTCTTGTATTGGCCCACATAAATCAAAGTGGAGGATTTCAAGAGGTCTTTTTGCAGTCTTACGGTCATTTTTGAATGGAAGTCGGGTTTGCTTTGAGTAAGAGCAAACTTCGCACACTTTCTTTTTATCAGGAATTTTCAAAGTCTCCATCCCTTCACTGATCCCCTTCAATTTTGCGATGTTCTGGAAGCCAAGATGCGCGAGCTTGCGGTGCCACTCCACAGCACATTCTTCATCAGCCTTGGCCAGAAACGCAGAATCTTCTTGATCGTGGATGAGCTCAATTTCAAAGAGATTGAACTTGTTTTTTCTGCCCTTGCGCTTCAAAATTGTCCTTTTTAATTATCACTTTATTCCTCTCGAAATTGACCAGTCCACCAGACTCAATGATTTTGTTTACTGAGAGCAAATTGGTTGCTAACTCTGGAACATAGAGCACGTCTCTTAAAATACAGTCTTGAAAGTTAATGTCACCCTTTTTGATGGCGACCATCTTAATTCCGTCCTTGGCAATACTTATTTCGGAATTCACATGTATCACATTTGTCAGATACTTGTCACTATTACACATGTGACTGGAGCTACCAGAGTCAACTGTCCAGATATCACTGGTGACGTCGGAGACATCATAGTTTTCATGCACCAAAAAAGCGACTTTCTTATCAAATTTCGTTTGTTTCTTTTTGTCAGTACCATCAGAGGGCTTATTTGAACTGTTACTTCCTCTGTTTTTGGGACGAAAGTAGCAATCATTGGAGCTATGGTTTGTTTTTTTACAAAATTTACAACGTTCTCGGTCTATTTTAGGGCAGTTTTTGGCATAGTGACCCTTTGTTTTGCACGTGAAACAAACCACGTCATGTTTGTAATCATTGGTAGCCTTAAACGCAACATCATCTTTATTTGTTTTCGTAGTGCAATTTTTACTCTCAGTCTTTAACAATCGTGCAATTAAATTGGCTGAGGTCCTTTCAGCTTTAGGAGCAGAATCCCACGAAATGACAAAATTGTCAAATGACTGTGGCAAAGCTGAAATAATTCTTTGTGTTAACTCTTCGTCCTTTATTTCGTGACCGAGGTCATTCAGACGAGTGACAATGCTTTCTAACTCGGAAATTCCTCTTGCCACATTCTTTATACGGAAACTAAAGTACTGCGCAAGCAGACTGTCTTTAAGTCCATCATTATCCCCCTCATAAACACTTACTAGCTTGTTGTACATTTCTGCAGCATATTTACACGACATTATAAGCTGTTTATTTTTTTTATTTATTGACATTACAATGGCCCTTTGTGCCTTAGCATCCTTCTTTTTGCTCTCAGCCTCAGTAGGCTCGGACTCATATGCAATTGCATCAATGACACCGGCCGCATTCAGCAAAATCTTAAGTTCAAACCGCCAGGCGGCAAAATTTTCAGGTCCCTCCAATATTTCAATATTGTTAAAGTCATTAATGTTATTATGGTTACTCATCTTTCTTAGTTTGAGAAGCAGAAATCGGCGAGATCCTTGTGGAAGCAGCAGCAACACGTGTTTTAACCTTACCACTTCGCGCACTACTTCACTCGTTTTTCAACGATTTTACTTTTACTAAAACGTGTTTTTACTTTTTTAACACAAATCTAGGCTCATAACCTGATAGAAGGACCTATTATTAAGAGAAATAACAAGCAATATTTAACTGAAACGAGGAATTTTAATGTGAACGAGCGAACAAGCTTATCACGAACAATATCGATGTGAGTGAGATCGATTAGGGTGATCGATTGGGTGGTCGGACTACTAGATAATCGATTTACATAATCGTTAGAAAAATTCAAAATTATTTAAACTTATTTCCACAACCTGGACCATCCCCACGAACTCTCTCTCTCATAATAGTCAAAACCGGTAAACTACTTTCATTTTGTATAAATTGTTTCTTTGGAGTTCCTCCTAGATATAAATTTTCTTGTATTTTGATGTCCAAAAGGGACTTTAGTTGATGTTATCGATCTCGTGGTGTTTCGTAACACGGTGTTCTTGTTATCGATCTCGTGGTGTTTGGTAACAACCCACCACGTGGACAGATATAGGTTAACCCCATCAGGGACCTATCTTTACTTACTTACCTTGATAAATCTGAAGTTAAAGTCATTAAGATTAAGTTGCTTTTTATGCCATTTATTGAATGTTCAAAGTATTTTTCGTTTAAATAGAGACTTTTACCTTTTGTTCCTGAACTGGCGTTCTGGCTTTTGAATACTTACCTGAGCAGTTTCCTGGAGCGTAATAGGATCAGAAATTACGTCTATTAATGAAATACTTACCTGAATAACTTACCTTGATTGAAGTAAAAGTAGAGTCACTTATAGATTGCAGAACGTAAATTCACTTACCTGAGTCTTGAAGAACCTGAAACAAAAGAAAAGAGTTAAAGTTGATCAACAAAGCAAATTATACACAATAACGCAATAAAGAGTCAAATTATACTTACCTGGTTAACTTCAGACGAAGAATATTGTTTTTCGGTGTTTCCAAAGGGAATCACCTAGTCAACGAACATCGACGCCTTCCGCTACCAACTGCTACCCATTGATCCGAAACACGGTAAGTGCACTAGAGACCATACTAGTCCATAAGCGCAAGGTCTTTGTAGTATCAGTTTTCGTTTCAAAGATAATCCATCGGCCATCGCTAGGAAAACTAGGTATTACACAGGCAGGGTAAACCACCACTCGCACACCCCATTATAAATGTTGACTTGGACGTTTTTTCACTTTCACAAATGGCTTCCAAAAATTGGGGTTTCCACTAAACGGATAAGAAATTCAAAGCTCTTTCCAACGGTGTAATCAGATTTGAATTTGCATGAGAAATAAGGGAGTTATGACTTAGTGCCACAAGATCGAAAACACGGAAAAGTTCAAATTGTAGAAATCGAGTGGAAATTTAATTTGATGGACTTTTTATTGCAATCCTTGAAAAGTGAAGGCAATAATACTTGGTCGACTCTCTAGCGGAATATGCCTAAAGAAGTACGTTTTTTCGCATAAAACTCAATTTTTTCAAGAAACTTTCCTCTTAAACCTTGAAACTGACATACCGTTGGAAAGTTGAGATCTTGGGGTAGTTTTTCCCGTCGAGTGCACCACGATAGCGGTATTTTTTACGAGGGAATCGTTAGCCTGAAAAATGGCGATTTTCGAAAAAAAATTATAAATGTTGACTTGGATTTATTTTTTTACTTTTACAAATGGCTTTGACTTTAACTTTAGAAACTGGGTTTCCCACTAAACAGATAGGAAATTTAACGCTCTTTCCAACGGTGTACTCAGATTTGAAGTAGCATGAGAAATAAGGGAGTTATGACCATTTTAGTGCTGCTTGGTCGAAAATACGAATAAAAACTTTAAAGTGGAAAAAAAAGAATTTTGAGCGGGTTAAGAAAAAATGCTAGGAGACTTTTTTGTTGGAAAAATAGTTGTAAAATCGATCCTTGAAGTTTGGTCCATCCAAATGGTAGACACCCTGTACAATTGGGAACCACTGCCTGGAAGTCAATCCCGAAACCTGGCCGACCACGAACGGTCTGTAATAAACACACCTTCCACTTCGTCATTGGTCGGTAGTCAACACCCTCGGTCTCATTTTCCCTGGTACGAGTGGCAGGTAGAAGAAGGACGACGTTTTTGGGACTGTAATACACATGGACACCTGACTAAGCCAGCCGCTTTCTTTCAATCGTAACACTGTAGGTAGTAGGGTAGCTAGGTACTGTTTGCAGATGGAAAGAATGCGGATGGTTTGGTGAGGTGTCCTTGTGTATTACAGTCCCAAAAACATCCTCCTTCTTCTAACTGCCACTCAAGCCAGGGAAAATGAGACCGAGGGTTGTTGACTACCGACCAATGATGAAGTAGGATTGATTTTCACAGACCGTTCGCGTACTTTACGGCAGTGGTTCCCAATTCGATACAGGGTGTCGACCAAACTTCAAGGATCGATCGTACATCTAATTCAAGTAAGAAAATGTATCGTAGCATCTTTGTTTTAACCCCTTGTTTTTCCAAGTTTTTGTTTTTCAATTTCAAATTTTTTTTCGTGTTCTTGAACATGTCACTGAAATTACCAGAACTTTTACCGTAAACATGTAAAAATAAGGGCACCGTTAGAAAGGGCGCCAAATTTCCCATTTTCCTACAAAAAATTATTTCCAGTAAAGGATGGTGCTTCTTTCAAATTTTAAAGGCGAATGAAGAGTAAACCTGAAGGGCAAGTGAACTCACAATCGAGATGGAATTCTTTGCTAACAATTGGCAGAGTGGAGGGGCTCTCTAACTCATTATGACTCGAGCTGCTCAATTCCCAAATTACGAAGGTCTGAGATATGGAGGCTCGGCCCTTTCCCCAGCCTGACTCACCAGGCTACCTAAGATTTTGGAACAGGTAGTCGTCTATGTTAGCAGGTATACCCTTTGAAAAATTGGCCAGCCGCATTCTTTCTATCTGCGAACAGTAGGTAGGGTGAAGTCAGGTGAGATGACGTCGTTGAGCTTCGGCGATTTTTCTTGAACTTCCGTCCAATGAAGGCTTCAATTTTACGATCACTCAGTGGCGGCTTTTGAAAGCTTTTTCTCTAATAACTATCTGTAATTCCGAATCATGAAAAAATCAACCTAAAATACAGGCAAGGCAGTAGATTCCACAAGAGGGGCGTAGATGAAGGTCTCCAAGCTCTTGGATTCTACCAAATCGTTGGTAACGTAGTTGTGCTGTTTGCAGGTTTCATGAAGAAGAGCAAGTCGGCTCAAATTGTATTCGTCACGTCTTCAGCGCACCACTTCAGCAAATTTGATGGAAACGATCTCATGTGTGAGAAGACGCTGTGTCCTTGGACTGTTTACTGTGACACGAAGCTGGCGAATATCTTGACTGCCAATACGTTGGCTGAAAAACTAAAGGATACTGGTAAATTGAACAATAATTAATCCATTTCTAATGGCTTTTGATAGAATTTCAAGTAGGTAGAACAAAATCATTCTAGATTTATTTATGTTTCGAAATGCTTCAACATCTTTGTTTACTTTTCCTCCAGGTATAACGGTGAACTCCGTCAATCCCGGTTTGGTGAACACACAGTTGCTTCGCCGTTTTAGGAACTACTATCTTCAAGCAATACTTGGAAGCTTGTTAGATTTTTACGGAAAGGTAAAACATGTAACTACTCAATCGTTTGCTTTTGACAATACAATTTGAGCGTTAGCAAACAAGTTTGAGCTTCACCCAAAAGCAATTTTAACGGACGTCCCTCAACAGCACGCATTTGCTTATATTAATGCGTCCTCATCCTATTGATCAGGAGTTGAGTGGGACGAAACTCAGCGGAGAAAAGAAAGTACCAGTACAAATCCTTTTTCAGACCATCCTGAATCTAATGTGATTCGAATGTGAGTGACAAAATCTTGTAGCGCTTCCATAGGCTTTAGGTTTATTATTTTCCATAATGAGCCTTTGTGATCGAGCAAGAAAAAACAATTTTAACCTCCTCAAAATTTGATGATTCACGTTTCATGGTTCGTAGAACCCAAAAAACGAATTAAAAAAAATCCAATACGTCCGTCGTACACAACTATAGAGAGTTTTTGGCAACCACTAACGGGCCCGTGGAACCTCTTCACAAAGCACAGAGTTCGCGGGTGACGATGGATTTGCCTCCCGACATCAGCGGGCGACGATGAAAAGGTGCGCCCTGACAGTCACCCGTTCCTAGTGGCCCACCGTGACGAGCTCCTCCATCCCCCCCCCCCCGTCCAAAGTTAACGGGCTTACTCCTTCAACTGGGTAGCATCCTCTGTTGCTCGCGCTAGTCTCCTCCTAACGGGGCCCGTGAGATTTTGGCACCAAAACTCTCTATTATCTAGTTCCTGTGGACCAATTTTGATGAAATTTGGTAGGTATATGGGCTCCATTTGGGGTGCTCCAAGGGTTTTGGTTGATGTCAGTCACTTCTAAGGGGTGATATTTTCAAAGCGCCCTAGCTTAAAAAACTCTCGAAATAGAGGTATTGTTTTTTCATCAATTTGAAGTAGAATTTATTGTATTTTTAGAATCAAATGAGACCACCCAGAGCTTAAGGGTTGGAACATGGAAGAAGGTCGGTGGAAAGCTCACTTCAATGGGCCGATGCGTGCGCTTTTTTCCCTTATTGCGACGGTGCGGTACGGCGTTCAAGGGGTAGTCGTGGGACGACAGATTTATTTATTTATTTATTGGCATCAAAATAATACAAATTACAAAAATTTGTTGACAAAATTAAAATAATTGTGACAGCACTCTGTCGTACTTGAAAATACGACAAAGGATTAATTATAAATGAAAAAGAAAAGAAATCGAAGCCCACCTGAAAATAAGTTCCTAAGAACTTGTGGCATCCGGTGGAGTCACAAAAATCAGGCTCAGCCGTACAAAATTAGGTCCGAAGGAGAAATGCAATCAAAAATGAACCAAAAATACTAAAAAAAATGAATTCGAAATTAACTCAAATATGAATATTAAATCCACTTAAAATAAGAGAAACTATACTACTTTCATGTATGAATTTAACATTTTTCTAAAACTAGCTAAATTGTGAAATAATGACAAATTAATATTATTATCAAAAAAAATTTAAGTGTACGAACGTACGCATTCCTCCTATAAAACTCCGTATTCACTCTCGGCAGTACGATACCTGAATTTAGAAAATTTCTTGTTCTTGTGGACATAGACAAGTGCTCTTCACTGATGCCAGTGATATAGACATGAATACTGGAATGAAATAGGAACATTTGTTTAATGGTTTTAACCTCAAAATATTTAAAAAGCTTAGAAGATGGATATCTAGAAGATTTATTAAGAATAACTTTAATTAACTGATTTTGCAAACATTGAACTTTACTTACATAAGATTTACAAGCTCCCCCCCATAAAATAATTCCATACTTGATAATAGTGTAAGCCAAACCATAATAAACCAGACGCATTTGTTCTTTAGCTAAAAAGTTTCGTGCTTCCTTAAATACAAAAAAAGAGTTTACGCAGCCGAGTGATTAAATAATCAATATGAGGTTTGAAATTTAAATAATGGTCGATTACTACGCCCAGATATTTACATTGCTCAGTAAAAGATAAAGAGAGGCATACACATACATCATCATGGGACGTACAATAACCCGTTGAGCGAAACTTGATTTTGTGGTATTGTGGGAATGTTACAAGGATTTCACTTTTACCTATGCGCACAAAATAATTTCAGTTTCGGGGCCATGATTTTCATAGGGGACCCCAACTCGCATAATTTCTGAAAATTTCATCGAAATCAGATGGGAAACGTAGAAGTTATGGCTGTGGCAAGGATTTCTCGTTTGCGCATGCGCAGCGGCTACTATCAGTCCAGGGGTGATGATTTTCATAGGGGACCATCTACACGCCAACCCGCACAATCTCTGAAAATTTCATCGAAATCGGATGAGAAATGAAGAAGTTATGGCAAGGATATCATAACAGACACAGAACCAAAATAGGGTGTGCGCCTGGGTAGAAAAAACTGTTTGTTATTTTTAATCTAATCATTCTGAGAATTTTGGTACCAACCGCGACCTTCTAGCGTGTGTAAAAACTTTTCCTATGAATTTTTAAAGTTTCGACCATTTATGACGTCACAGTGGGCTGGGGGGTCCCGCCCAGGCGAGAGGGGCGCGTGACGTCATAAACGGTCGAAACTTTGAAAAACCATAGAAAAAGATCTACTCACGCTAGAAGGTCGCGGTTGGTGCCAAAATTCTCAGAATGTAGTCTACTTTCGATTAAAAATCTAAAAAAAAAATCAAGTCGCACATCCCATTGTTCAGAAAGGTCTGAAACGTAAAACGCGAGTAGAAATTTTGATTTTGGAGAACTTTTTTTTCAACCTTGAAAAGTGAAATGAAGCTTCCTTGGTAAACTCAAAAGCAAAAACCCTGCAAATTATTACACAATGGTTTATTATTTTTCTATATTGATCACTCGTCTGCAAAGCCACCCACCATCCAACATGAAAAAAAAACATCGATCGCATTTCGGTCAGCTCTAATTTGAACGGAGATTAGGCCTCTTTTGCGATTCACACTCGTGTTTCTGATTTATCGTACGTCCAAATTTTAAATTCTCGTAGTGAGCGAACGGTTTGTCCTACAGAGCTCCGGGTGGTCTCAAAAAATTCTAAAGGTTCTATAGAATCTTAAATTGATGGAAAAACAATACCTTTATATCAAAATTTTTTGAGTTAGGGCGTTTTCAAAATTTCAAAATTGATTTTGGAACCCTTAGAAGTGACCTACCTCAACCAAAATCTTCGGGGCACAACTAGACCCCAAATGGAGCCTACATACCAAATTTCATCAAAATCGGTCAATGCTAAGTGGCAAAAGTGCCGCGTACGGCGGACGGACGGCCAAATTTTTATTCGATTTTTGGATTCTCCGTGCCTTGAAACGTAAACCATCAAATTTTGAGGGGGTGTTAAAATTTTTTTTTCTTGGTCGATTCCAAAGGTTCATTATTGAAAATAATAAACCAAAACTCGAAGAGAGGTAAAAGGAGACTTTGACGTCAATAAATTTCTTGACTCGTCGCCGAAATTCGTTTCTGAATAGGAAATTCGAGGGTGGCCTTGAAATCAAATATCCTCGAGCCTCGGCCCTGAGGAGGGACTCTGAATTCCTCCCTAAGAATCAATCAAATCGTATTGAAGGCGCCCACAATTTTGGGATGACGATGTTTTCGCTGGTATTTACTATGAATCCGTATAATTGAAATCACATAGATTACCGCTTAGGGTTGCCAATGAGTGTGTCCGGATGGAAGCATTCTGGTTTACTAGCCTAAAACAGGATGCCCTTAAGTACGGAGTAGATGTAACAGATTTTATTTTTCAACCGCTATCAGTGAAGAAAGTTACGGAAATTTTGATATCCAAACACAAGGAATCTGAAATAGCAGGGTTTTACAGCTCCTCACAGAACTCAGACAATTTTCCACTGTACATATCACTGCAGCAGGGTTTCATAAATAAAAATGAAGGATTGGGACAGAGAGCACTTAAATTATTAGTAAAGTTGAGGTGCGAACAACTTAATTTCAACTCGAGACTTTGGACCCGAGGAAAACAAGAGGCTAAATGTTCATTATGTAACTTGGGTCAGGAGGAAGATACTTTTCGTTTCTTATGCAGTTGTCCAGTTATGTCTGAATTTAGAATTTCATATTTTGGTAAAAGTTATTTTGAGGGAGAGGAAGTGGTTGAGGTTTTAAACAGTTCCAACCACGTGGAATTAATGAAATTGTATAAATGTGTTAGGGACGCATTAAAATATAGGCAGTTTCTGGTAGAGCAGTTTAATTTTTAAGAGTTTTTATTTATTGTATATATATTTTTTTAAAAAAAGGGGAAAATAACCCTAACGATTGTATCAGAATATTCAATAATTTCTGATTACTTAAAATGGTTTTTTAAAAAAATTAATTTCAAGTGTTTCATTAAATGAAAACTTCAAATTCAAAATTCATTCAAAATTCAAATTCAAAAAAAATTTTTTTGAAGCAGGTAGGTATCTATGTCAATGGAATAATTTTAAAATATATTTTTAGTTTATTTATTTATTTTTATTTATTTTATGGCTCTTAGGCACTCTATTTTTTTTTTTTTTTTTTTTTCAATCTAACGGTAGACTCGGATTGACGGCAATATGCCAAATCCTTATTCATGTTATTTTAGATTTTCCAGTGGTTTTTTCTTTTCTATAATAAACATGCTTTTCTTCTTCTTCTTCTTCTTCTTCCGTATTATTGAGATGCTTCTTGTTCCAGTCCGAAATCGACGGTGCGGCGACTACTTTGACAGTCGCTTTAGAACCTCGTCTGAAATCTGTGACCGGAAAATACTTCTCCAACTGCAAGGTAAGGGCTGATATTCGCCTTGGCAATTAGTGAATGTATCGTGAATGTATTCATCCGTCAGTTTATTAGTTTCTTTGGTTTCAGGAATCGTCCTGCGTTTCTAGAAAAGTCAAAGATCGACAGTTAGCGGAACGTCTTTGGGAGCAAAGTAAGCAGATGACGGGACTCAAAACCGATGAAATGTCGATTCCTTGAAGGCGATCCTACTGAATTGACTTTTCCTTCGAAAGCTTTGTAAATATGAATTTTTTTCCTAAGTCGTTTAAAGTAATTATTACGTAATAAGTAGTTAGCTGCCTACTAGATATGCTCCCAGCTTATTAAGAACCAAGCTTGTGATCAACTTTTAAATTAGCTTTTTAAACAAAAATCGACCTTCAGTAATTTTTGCAGGAATCCGAGTATAACATAATCACACGTTGCGCAAGCGCGAAACGCACGCCAATTTTAAAAAATAGGAACCCTTATTGCAGCTTAAGGTTTAGGGTGGGGCAAAACAAATGGTGCATTTTGAAGTCTCGCTGGCCCGTATTAAACGCCGGCAACTCCACCTCGCCGCTCTGGACGTCGCTAAGGCCTTTGACACAGTCAGTCACCTCGCCCTGACCGATTGCCTTCGTGGTGTCGGGGCCCCATCTCGGTTAATTGAGTATGTGGCCTGTCTGTACCAGGAAGGCGTGACGGTCCTCGAGGCAGGAGGTGAGGTGTCAGGGGATGTACGGATTGGGCGTGGGGTACGCCAGGGGGATCCCCTATCGCCACTCCTCTTCAACCTGGTCGTGGATACGGCCTTGGGTAAGCTGCCTACAGAAGTAGGGTTTGATCTCGCCCCTGGGGTGCGAGTAGGAGCATTGGCTTTTGCCGATGATGTTATCCTGCTCGCAGAAACCCGTGAGGGCTTGCAGATCGCCCTCAATGCATTCGCTAAGCAGCTAGCCAGGTGTGGACTTATGGTTAACCCCGATAAGTGTGGGTCGGTCTCCTTGGTCCCGTCGGGTCGCCAGCATAAGGTGAAAGTTGTGGATGGGGGTTTTGTCGTAGGACAATCCCCCATTCCGGCTCGATCCGTGCTGGAGGTTTGGCGGTACCTTGGAGTCGACTTCATGGGGGTGGCCACCATTACTGCCAGCCGTGTGGACCTTGGTAGAGCGCTAGCTCGCGTTACCAAGGCTCCATTGAAGCCACAGCAGAAGCTGCGCCTCCTCCGCACGTACTTACTGCCAAAGCTGACCTATGGGTTAGTCTTTGGCAGGCTTACGGCGGGGAGGCTGCAAGAATTAGATCGAGAAGTTCGCTCTGCTGTGCGCTCTTGGCTGAGGTTCCCACCTGGTGTCCCAAGTGCCTATGTTCACGCACCGGTCAAATCCGGTGGGCTTGGCATTGTGTCTCTCTCGGCATGTATCCCTTCCCTGCGCCGCCAGCGCCTGCTAGCCCTTCAAGGGTCGAGCTGGGAGGTCGCCCGTGCGGCTGCTGATCTTGATTTTGTCAGGCAGCAGTTAGCATGGTGCGACCGAGCAACACCATCTGCTCCAAAACCCAGTTCGTCTGCTGAGTTTGCTGCTGCACTGCATGAGTCAGTAGATGGAAAAGAACTCCGACAGTGCTCCGAAAGCCTTGTCTCATCCCAATGGGTAGATTGGGCTTCGGAGGGCATTGGGGCCCGTGACTACAGACACTTTCACGCCGTCCGCGTGGCAGCTCTGCCAACTGCGGTACGGTGTTCGAGAGGTAGTCGCGGGACAACCCTACCCCTTTGCCGCGCCTGTCGGAGTGGAAATGAACATCTTTATCATGTAGTGCAGCAGTGTCCTCGAACTATTTTGAACAGTAGAGAGTTCCTAGGAGATACCACCGTTGAGATACCACACTTTATCGCCTCCTGCGCATGCGCAGTAGATACCACCGATCAGATACCACTGGTGGTAGGAGATGCCACAGATTTATCTCAATAGGGATGAATCGTATCTTTTGGTGGTATCGTGAAGTACCCTTCCAAGATTATAACACTAATGTAACCAGAGGAAACATTTTTCTTTTGTGAGTTGGAGTCTAGATACTTATCAAAATCTACTGGATGTTTAATTGATTCTCCACACTGAAATTAAGTTAAGTTGACTGAAAGTTAAGTTGGATTTATGTAAGTTGTATACATTACTATTTCAGTGACGAAAGTTTGTAAATGCAAATCCTTGATACATTTTTAGACGTGGATTAACGAGGATGATGAAGTTCTTTTACTGTTTGCTCTGAGTCAATGCACACTGTAAACTCGTTAGTTGTGTTAATTTAATATCAAGTAAAATGTTTTATATTTATTCAGCGTTCTTCACTAACCACCAGTTTTCTCCTACATTGTGGGTCTTGGGGATAAACCCACCTTTCCGACCCAGACTAGCTAAATCCACCTAGCACTTTTCCAGTTTTTAACTGTAACATCTAAAATGTGATGATTTCAATATTTTATGCCCAGTATCTATTTAAAGCAGGTTAAATTTGCTACTGGTTTAGACCAACTGGAACTTTACAGTTTAATTACGTAAGTACAGCAATTCAAAAATAGGTAATTTTTCCTTGAAAGTGCAAATTTAGAGTCGCGTTTATTGAAAGTCGTGTTTTTAGAGTTCGACTAGCTAAACTACTAATTTCAACAAAAAAATTAAGGAGAGGAATTTGGAGGCAATCTCAGCTACAATTTGGAACTTTAATCATACCCGTAGCCATAGTTTTCCCAAACATAAAAACAAAAGAAAATATCTCCTCATGGAGATATTCATCGAGTATTCTCCTTTACGCGGAAACCACGCCAATAGGTTTCTTTCGATAGGTTTTCTTCTTTAATTTTTAATTAATTAATTAAGCTTCCCACTGTGTGTTCTTTCGTCGAAATTCAATCAGTATGGTGTGAGGTTAATCCCTGGTTTTTGGCAGAACTTGAGTCGGACTTTAAGTTTTTTGAAATCTTCGGATACCGATTGTCCCTCTAGGAAAATGACCCAAATACGCTTAGAAAGATTGTCCCATTGTAGCCCATTCACTGTGCGTTTCGGCGTACGTGAGGCGAGGCCTCAGGTACTCCCGTCGTCACCGCAAAAGTCCACTCACTTCGCTGCCAAAACTACCTGGCCCCGCAGTGGTCCAGAATCTTCAAAAAGCGCTCAAAACTCAATCATTTTTTAATTAGTGGAGAAACCTGAAATCCTCCAAACTTATCATTCTCACAACCACAATAGAGGTATTGATAAGTCAGTCAAATTTTATCAAAGTTAAACATTTTTAAAATGCTTTTTAGATTAATTCCTAAGGACAATCATTCTATTTTAAAATCTGATGAACCTAATCTCTCTTCACCTAATCAACCTCCATGACATCAAGGGCAGCTGGATCTTTAATATCCATTGAGTGATAGGAGTAATCCCCTCTGGACTGTCCATGATTCTCAACCTCTGACGCGGATGCTGCGAGGAGCAGTTTGGTTTCAGCACCCAATTCTAATATAAGTCTTGATTGCCACTGAGGGAAAGAAGTGAGTAGAGAGCTAGACGATATCATCGTTTTCCCAATCTTACAGCTCTGACACCGAAGGCCGCAGCTGATATCGGTCTGAGGTTTTTCTGTACGTCTTTTGAATATTTAAGCCCGAAATTTGAGAGTCGAAAAAGCTGTAGGACAGAAAGAAATCTGATAGTTTAAATTCTTTTCTTATTCAATAGCCCCGTCCTTGATGACGATTCGAAAAAAATAATAATAAATATTGTCCTTCGAACATTTTATCGGAACAAAAAACAACCTAGTCGGTCTAAACAAGTAAAATTGAAATAAGGTACACCGGGGTAAGTGGAGCCTAGGATTTCATTAGATCCACTTTAAACTTTCACCAAATCTTCAATTTTCCACCAATTTCGCTACAATTTTCATCATTTGTTCTCCAAACTATCCTAAATCGACGGCCTAAATTAGAAATCCAATAACTTCAATCAGTCTTCCACAAGATCAGTTTTTTATGTTTACCGTCGGGTTTCCACTTGTCCCGGTCTGTGCGGGGTAAGTGGAAACCCGGCCCAATTCTGTGCTGAACTGATGAGAAAATGAACGGGGCAAGTGGCATTGAAATAGCGCAAGAAAAATAGACCAGAAAATTGTTTTCTTTATTTAAAATATCTCGTTGCTTGAGCAAAATAGAACTTACAAAATAACGAGATTAATCTTAACAGGTATGATGGCAGCCCTGCCAGTTCACATGGTTAGATGTGAGAAAGGTTATTGTCACTCTGTGTTCATTTAGACCTTGGTTGAGTGTTCCTTTAGACCTCATAGACCTTGGTTGTTTTTCACTAGTTGACCTGTGCCAGTTTCATTTCGCGAGGAAGTGCTCAACATTTTGTGGTAAGTCCTTCCATAATAGTTGCTTGAACTGATGGAGAAGTTTGGTTGGGATATTTACACGTGAGGATTGATAATTTTTGGCTTTCCACTTACCCCGGTTTTGTAGAATCCACTTACCCCACGGGTAGGGAAAACTGGGGAAAGTGGAAAGCCACAAATTATCAATCCCCACGTGTAAATATCCCAACCAAACTTCTACATCAGTTCAAGCAACTATTATGGAAGGACTTACCACAAATTGTTGAGCACTTCCTCGCGAAATGAAACTGGCACAGGTCAACTAGTGAAAAACAACCAAGGTCTATGAGCTAGCTAAATGAAAACTGAATGACAATAACCTTTCTCAGATCTAACCACGTGAACTGGCAGGGCTGCCATCATACCTGCAATGAAGTTTAGGTTATTGATGTAGTTTTCCTGCTAAGGTAGTTCTTGATTCATTAGGATTTTGGCCATTCTTCATGTCTAGCAGTTTAATGATAAACTACCGTCCTGTTATGAATAGTAAGTTGGGGCCTTAAAACTCAACAAAATTGCACTCTCTGGAGCTCATGATTATGTCTACCTATATAATTATGTATGTATATTATATCTATGTAACACATAATTAAGGCCGACGTGATTGGAGAAAATACTTCAAAATATAATCCGGACGATTTTAGAAATTATCTCTGTGAGGACGACCGGTGCTGCTCAAAAACACTTGAGGACTTTTTACTGGGAGGAGATGCGGCCAGGCGTCGGCCTCACCTCAACCGTTCTCGTGTCTTCCGAGGAAAGTTCTGACCGCAATTTTCGAGCCGCCAGACCTACGAGTGAATGGGCCCCTTACGGACAACGAAAAGAGGAGTTTTAAACACATGATATTTTAATTTCAAAAGCAGGTACCTCAAATATGGCGCCTTTCCTCCAGTATTTATTACACTCTGGTTTTAAGTTAATAAGCCTGTTATCC
The DNA here is from genome assembly GCA_009739505.2 of Apolygus lucorum. Classification (NCBI taxonomy): domain Eukaryota; kingdom Metazoa; phylum Arthropoda; class Insecta; order Hemiptera; family Miridae; genus Apolygus; species Apolygus lucorum. Next base: position 205,939 of record CM019180.2, read on the forward strand.
AAGAGAAAAAAATATAAAGAACTGACTGTCAATAAAATTTCTAAGAAGGAAAGCCTTAATGAAATCCCCTAAAAGTTAAGTATCCCTACTGAATGTCATTTCTAAGTAGTGTTACGATAATTGTGATTTCGAGTGATGATGATGGTGAAATGGCAACAGTTTACTTGAATATTAGCTAAAGAATTTTTTTTAAACTTTAATTTCATCGTTTAATGATTCGTAAACAATGTTTCAAATTTCAATGCCATGTAAAAAACAAACTTACAATTTCTGGCAACATAGCCAACCAATAAATCACGGTCTTTGCAAAATATTTCACGATATTGCCCTGGTTTTTGAATTTTCAACCCAAAGAAGACGTGGAACCGATCCCTAAAATGGTTCTGTTGAACTCTACAATGAAAATACTTATCACTAACCAACAAGCTTTTTTCAGATATCAATTTAGACAATGAGGAATTTCACCGATTTCTGTTTGCATTTTTACTGAATAGTTAATGGTGTGGGATAGATGAAAATCGGGCTGATTTCGGAAAATAAGTCTCCTGTTATTTTTGGGAGACAGTCAAAATTTTTAATTTCAAAACTAACCGGGAAAACGGACGTGCAGCGGGAACGCTCGCTGATTGGGCTGTTCGGATCGCGATCTCCTCCCAGTGTTGCCCATTGGGACGACGAAATCGTGTTTTCTAAGAGAAAAGTTATCAAACAAAAACAGAGGGAACCTAATTTTCCCCATCTTGCTGTTTCTATTTTTTTCTTCAGTTTTTCGATTTCGAACTTTATTGTTTCATGAAATTTTGCATCTGGGGACTATGGATTTCTCGATCTCAGCGCTTCGAGCGGCCATAAATGAACTATTCCAGCATGACGTCATTTTCCCGGTTTTTTTAAACATTCGTATTTTCTACACTGTTTTGTTTATCCGTAAATTAGGAAGTTTGGGCTGAAAGTTTGCCTTAGGGGGTTTTTCGAGGTGCTGAATCCGATTTTGGGGTAAAAAATAGGAAATTCCGACATGGTGAAATTCCTCATTGATTTTGAATTATTAGCGCATTTTAGCGTTTCCGCCCCACTGTGCGGCGGCGGCGTAGACCCAGCAGTCCTCCCGACAAACCGGATTTCGTTGAAAAAAATTCACGTTTTTCCGCGTTCAAATACAAATTTGATTGCAAAATGTTTTTCGATTATTCTATTGGAAAACTGAGATCTTTGCGCAGTTTTTAGCGTTGAGGTACGTGAAAAACCATGGGGAAGAAAAACCTCTAACCAAAAGAAAAAATAGGAAATTTTGCCAATTTAACAAACGTTACTTTACGAGCTGATTTTTCACTCATCAGGACCCAGAAAATAGTTTTTTTAAAAAGTAATTTGATGCCCTTTCCAACGGTGCCCTTATTTTTACATGTTTATGGTAAATTAAAGTATTTATGGTAATTTCAGTAGATATAAGTCGAAAAAATCTCAAAATGGGGAAAACAAGGGGTTAAAACAAAATTGCCAAGAGACATTTTCTCCCTTAAGGCTAAATGTCCCGACTTTAGTTGTGAAATCTGCCACCACGTGGCAGCACCAAAATGAAGAAAATTTCGTTTACTCCTCAGTTGAGAACGGATCGAGATATTTTAGTTCTGCAAACGGATTTCTTTTCAAGATCACCGTAGAATTCCGGGTAATTTGTTTAGAAAGTGTGCAAAAAATTTTTGCACACAGTTCCAGCAAAAATTTGTTCAAATTTTGAACTTTTTCAAAAAGTGGCCTTATAGCCACTTGCAGAACCTTCATCAGAATACGAATCCGTTTGCGGAATTTTTCTAACTTGATCATAGCCGTCGGATTCACGTTTTTACGATTTGGAGAGGTGGCGAGGGGGGCGATCATGGGCTGGGGGGGGGAGGGCGGCGATCAAATGCCCCGCCGCCCGCCCGACCTTCACATTCATGTTTTGCTAGTCTGCACCCTTTGGTCTCTATTCCTTTTCCTGGCCTCCTAATAGGTAGCTACCATCAACCTTCCCATTTCCAACTCCTCTGTCTTGAGGTTGATCGAATTGGGCGAAATTTCCATAAAAAGCAAGACACATAGACAAATAACTTATGAGAAAGATTCTGATAATGGTTTGGTAGCTTGTTATACATATTATTGATTGATACTGGGGCGATGATTTTCATAGGGGGTCTACACGTCAACTCGCATAATACCCCTCAACAATTTTCATCGAAATTGGACATTAACTTCGTATAGTTTCGGGTGTTACAAGGATTTCATGACAGACAGGCAGACACGGAACCAAAATTGTTCAGGAAGGTCTAAAACATAAAACTCGAGTAGGAATCCAAACCAAAGGAGGTACTTTTTTAAACGTTGAAAAGTGAAAACAATAGTAGCGGAAGTATTGTTCTAACTTTTCAAGGATGAAGAAAAAAAATATCTCCAAAATCAAAATTTCCACTCGCGTTCTACAACTACAACTTCCTGAACAATTTTGGTTCCGTGTCTGTCTGTCTTTGAATCTGTCGTGAAATCCTTGTATCGAGCAGAACTATAAGAAGTTATTGTCCGATTTCGACGAAATTTTCAGGAATTGTGCGGGTTGGCGAGCAGATGGTCCCCTATGAAAATAATCACTCCCGCACTAATAGTAGTGACTGCGTGAATTGTAACAGTCTTAACTTCTTCATTCCCCATCTGATTTCGATGACATTTTCAGGGATTATGGAGATTGGGGTGTAGATGGTCTACTAAAATCACGGCCTCCAAATTGACAAAAGCATCTGCGCATGCGCAAACAATCCTTGAAACAGCCATAATTTCTACATATATCATACGAATTAGACGAAATTTGTCAGGATTGTTCACATTGGCATGTAGATAGTCCCCTATGAAAATCATGACACCGGAACTGATAGCACTTCGCAGATTTTTTCCGTTGATTGTGTACTCCTTTACCCCAGATTAATCGCATACGGACGCCCAATTCTTACTGTGGGACGTCCTAAAAAACGATGTAGTGATCGCTGCACAATCACGGAATATTGAAGGGTAAAATCACCAACGCCGTGCCCAAGTACTACTACCTATAGTATTCGAACGTCAACAGTGCCCGATGTACCCGGGATTGCTAGCGAATGAGAAAGGTGTGCGACCTTGAACTCTTCTCGAACTTTTTGAGTAATCCGAAAAGGTAAACACGTAGGGTTGCCATCTATATGGTAATTACCTTGTAAGACCACAGCACTATTCCTAGTTCTAGGGTATTATTAGTGCACTAACGGTAATTTTGGGACAGTCATGTTTGTAATTTGCGTTATAATTACATGAAATCAAAAATGACATTAAAAAACAGAGAAAATTGATAATAACTCTTAGAAGAGAGAATTCGAGAATAAAAATTCAGACACGAGGGATTTTAGTTTCAATTATTTAGATTTATTTTGATATTATTTAAAAGATATTTGAATTTTTGGTAAATAATGAACAGGTGTTTTTACCTTTTTCAACACTATTGCAGAGTGAATTACCTACTAATTATTTTTTCATCGTCATTAGCTGTTCACAAAATTTGGAAATCAACGTCAAACGTCAAGAATTAGCTCCTCAAACCATCTATTGCTAGTGCAACTAGAACGGTGTGAGATGACTTTTGCAACTAGATTTTGTATAACGAAACTTGAACAACTAAGGTAGGTACCTACCTAGTCCATGTACAGTGAACTGAAATTACCACAATTTCTGAACCAACTATTTAGTAGTGCAAACCATTATCTAAATCAAATTAACGCAGAATCTTTCTCATAAGTTATTTGTCTATGTGTCTTGCTTTTTATGGAAATTTCGCCCAATTCGATCAACCTCAAGACAGAGGAGTTGGAAATGGGAAGGTTGATGGTAGCTACCTATTAGGAGGCCAGGAAAAGGAATAGAGACCAAAGGGTGCAGACTAGCAAAACATGAATGTGAAGGTCGGGCGGGCGGCGGGGCGTTTGATCGCCGCCCTCCCCCCCAGCCCATGATCGCCCCCCTCGCCACCTCTCCAAATCGTAAAAACGTGAATCCGACGGCTATGATCAAGTTAGAAAAATTCCGCAAACGGATTCGTATTCTGATGAAGGTTCTGCAAGTGGCTATAAGGCCACTTTTTGAAAAAGCTCAAAATTTGAACAAATTTTTGCTGGAACTGTGTGCAAAATTTTTTTGCACACTTTCTAAACCAATTACCCGGAATTCTACGGTGATCTTGAAAAGAAATCCGTTTGCAGAACTAAAATATCTCGATCCGTTCTCAACTGAGGAGTAACGAAATTTGGCCCCGATGGTGCTGCCATCCCTCATTTCAGAATCACACTAAAACATCGTGACATTTAGCCTTAAAATTAGTTGTAGAATCGACTCTCGAGAATCGAGTTTTGCGATCCTTAACATGGGACACCCTGTATTACTGAGCCCTCCATTCATCATAAGTAGGGAGCTTGACACTTTGCTTACATAAGCGATGTAAGCTCTTTCGGTGAAGAACAAATACCAACAGAACTACGTGCAGATGGGTTACTTTTGTCGGGTGTAATAATCAAGTTCCATTTTAAAGAATGTCCTTGTATTAACATCAAACATTATATCATAACGTTTATTTTTCCATAGGTACATAAAATATCTTTGGTATCAATAATGTTCAACAATATGTCTCCTTATTCACAGTTATAAGAAAAAAAAATTATCAAAATCTAACCTACAATCGAAAAATAATAAAGTATACAAAATAAATACACAAAAAAGAGTTTACTTAAATAAAATTAAATAATTATAAATAAAATACTTAACTAATATGTAAATTAATTTACAAAATGTACAGCAACTTCTTCGAGTTTACCAAATAAAATATCACGGTCGTTCATAAAACTTATACTTGAACCCATTTCTCGATAAACTACAATAAAAATTAGCACAGTTTCAAGCGGATTCAACATTATTAAGGAATAGACGGGGGTCACAATGACGGGTTCCACGGGGTAGCAACACACAGCGATTTGAAAAGAGGTAACAGCATGCGAACAACAATTTTCTTCATTTTATTTGCGGTAGGTAATAGAAGTAAACCCACATAAAATCAACACAATATCAACATATACGTACACAGTCGAATTCAAATTACAATACCGATTATTTGTTTCCGGAAAGGTGTCACGCTCGGAAGGAAATCGGTGACTATTAGAAGCTTCACAAGAACACGATCGATTTCACGTTCGTACCACAAAAGCCCCGTTCAGCGTAATGCATACATACAAAGCGACACTAATTTTAGTTTATAAATTAAGCTATAAACAGATAACAAATAATATCCGATTATATACCAAATGTACAAATCAGTCGAGACTTAACTTTAGACGACGCCAGTGAATCGACTTGATTCACATGAACATACAATACGAGTTCAATCGTGGGGGTTACTTTTCACGGAAGGGCGGTTGTTTCCCGACTATTTGGATTTCTGTAAGCAAAACAACATGAATCTTTTTTACGTTACTCGGAAAAAAAGACTACTACGATAACTCAAAAAATGTCATTTTTTTTTTGGTTTTAATGACGGAGTAACTCAAATTGCGAGGAGAATCAAGTGCAACTCTAGTACCTAGAGTATTTTTGTACTTCCCGTGTTGACCAAACGCGAAACGTGAAAAAGAGCAGCTAGCGCGAGCACTCGTAGATGCTAACTTTCCACGTCATTTTTTTAAGATCTCCTCCACGAAATTGTGAAAAGCGAACTCCTGTAGTAACGTTAACGTGACGCTTATAAGTTAAGTTGGCAAGGTTACTTTGGCGGATTTTCACACCTAGTCTATTTCAAATTTTGATCCCCTTTCAGATAGGATATTAATTTTTTCTTTTTCATGTTCCTTGTATCATGATAAAAGTTATGGAAGAATGGATGGAGTCCATGAGGTGAATCCATCTGGCAGAGTTCCTCCACTAAGAAGGAACTTGAGCAAGTATTCGATGATTTTTTAAGGTTTCATTCATTCCATGGTAGAAGAGGAAGTTCTTGTAAAACCCCAGGATATTCCAAATCTGACTTGAGGATTCAACATAACTACTTAAACAATCTAGTAATCCCTTACAGACCAAATTTTCCGGAGGTTTTATTTTTCAATAATATTTTTCGATTTCTTATAAATATTATAAGAAATTCCTACTACGTTATAGATATTATTTATGTTTTTAAATTTATTCCCTAATTATTTTTTATTATTATTGATTTTTATTATAGATATTATTTAATAGTTATCAATAATAAACTGCATATATATTGTTGTGGGTTTTGACGGTAATTTACCGATTTTAGGGCATGTTGCAGTCCTAGTTTTGGTAGACCTGAATAAGGACGATTTGTTGTTACTTTCCCGGTTTTATTGTTTCGGCTCTCACTTTTTGGTTTAAGTGAAATATTATTTTGTGCGAATTTGAGAAGAGTTGTCGTGTTTATTAAATAAACACAAAATTTTTGTCTTTACCCGGTTGTAACATATAATATGTTACATATAATATATTATATTATATAGATAACAGTAAAATGAATAATGAAGTATAATAGTACCTACCTAACAAATGATAGTAAAACCTATTGGAGAAAAATTGGAACCCATAGTAAATGAAACAATAATGAGAATTGAATTGAAATAACTTCAATAATAATGACGAAGTGGATAGGTAATGGTAGGTACAAACAAAATTTGTATAGTCTTTTCTGTTCAGCCTTAAACTTGCTGTTTTCTGCCTTGGGTAGTCCATGGAAGAAGAAAAACAACTCCATCTACTCTGAGGTTATCCTCACGTAGCGCACCCTCGCGTAGACAACGGATTTTTTCAAACGCCAAAAGTTGGCTTTTGGCGTCAAGGAACTTTTTGCGTGTGGGAGTAGATACGTGTGAAACGAAACGGCAAGTACAAAAATACTCTACTAACTGATCTCATCTTAGCATTCCAGCCACCAGGTTACGGGCAGTCCTCACCCAAATCCGAGTTAGCCCTCAAGTGTGGCGGTACATGTGGAGTCTACCCTTGGCGCAATTCATAGACGTGAACTTGAGTGTCACTCAAGTCACTCGACCTCATTCATGGTATTTTTAAACCAAAATTGACTTCAAGTCGAGTTGGCACTCCACTTCAAAAGGCCAAAGTCCCGAATGAGCTTCTCAGTTAATAGGGCCAAAGACTCCCAAACTCTCCATGAAGATAACATGTAAGCTGTCACTGGAGGAGTTTCGTTTGTTTGATTCAAGACTGTTAAAACCGAATTTCACCTCACAACTTCGGGTTTTAAATTATTTGGTTTTTGGTTTTTGCTATCAACCTTGAGATAGCCTAGATGTTATCTACATAGCTAGATAATAAAACCTGAGATAACTTTATTATAAAGCAGTTTGACAGATTTATGCACCAGTTTGAAACAGCTTGAGGGATAGTTCGGCGGTAACAAAACCAGCTCTGAAAGCTGTAGGCCAACCCACAGGAATGGGGTGCCCCTGAGGGGAAAAGTGACTGGCAAAGGCTTGCTCGGCTGCCTCCGCTCCCAGTTTCGGAAGAAGCACAGCATGCATCTGCTGAAGACCCACAAGGTACGTCGAACAGACACCCAATCACAACCACCTTTAGGAGGAAGATGGGTGACGACTTCCAGAGATGTACTCTGGCGCTCAACCAGGCGCCACCAGATCGATGCAGCCCTTAAATAGAAGGGAAGAATGATGTGTTCTTGATGACACGTCAACTTATGCTCGTTACCAACAAATTTTCAGTTGCGAACGAAGTCTTCAATACACTACATTGAATTCAACATTGCGTTTTGGTACTAAGCTAGTGTATCGTGAAATACTTGAGTAGGTCACAGTTTTCATAATTTTAGCATGGAACATGTTTTAGCCTTGGACTAACTACCCGAAAAGTGTTCTCCCCGTCCACCACATCCTATTAGTGTTCTCCATCCGTCCCACATCCTAACGTTCATGTTCCATATTTCATGAATTTTAGCCAAAGGCTCTAAGCAGTAAGGCGAGTTTTTTTTCCTTCAATATTTTTTCATTTTGATATGAGACACTGTTTCACCAAGAAATCGATGAATATATCACATCTCAAAATTAGTGGAGGGGATTGAAAAAATGTTAAATAGGGTTTTCAAGGAGATAGTGTAATGTGAATACAGTAAATAGTCCTGTTGGTTAATTTATACGGTAAAAAGTATTATTACATTGAAATTCATCAAGAAAAATTTAAACGGGTCTCCTAAAAAATGACGTTTTTTGAGTAAACAGTATTTTTCCCGAGTAACCAACCTATATAAGCGCCACCATGTTTTCCCAGGTGTTCTGCATGAAGCAACATTGACAAAAGCCGCCATTTTGCTGACATGTTTTCTAGTCAATGATGGTGTTTTCCAGTCTGTCCCTCGATGTTTCTATTCAAAACTTTAAAAAAACGAAGATGAGAGAGAAATCTCTTCATGGGTGGCTTCCCAACTAAAATGATCACCACCAGCTAGAGTAAATTCCTTTCTCACTAATGTGCTTCACATTCCGTCATTAGTTTCAGACTGCTGTAACATAACATGTGCCATCGAGGTTTGACCAGACTATACGACTATACCAGACTATACCTGCGAAAAAACGGGCGCATGGCAGCTAAAACAACAACGGCAGCAACAGGAAAATCCTCATTTTCCGAATGAGGCTCTGAAATAAGATTAAAATACACGTTTATGAGGTTTGAAGGCTTCACAGGGTGGTTTCAATGCTGAGACTGGAATTCAAGGGAAAGGTTGCCCACCTAATCATGATTGAGAGCACCAAGTCAAGTAAAAATCAAGCAGTACACCTCGCCATGTCATTCATAGGCTCAGCCTGTAAGAAAACTAATGACTGCAGGGACCTATCGACTTTTTCACTCACAGCCCGTTATTTTTGAAATCCAGTACAATAAGTAATTCATTTTGGCTTTGAACTCTTCCGCATAAAAAAGTAAAACAGTCCGACAACAGAATGGATTTTTCAGGCCCACTTACCAACCCGAGTACAATATAACGCATATTACGGCACTCGAGTGACCAGTGCATCATTCAGCGTGCTTGGCACGTTATTCTCATCGAGAAGTCCAAGTGAATTCGTTGCGCGATGAGATTCTGATAATTAATATCAACGTTTATAACCTTATCTACGGTCGAGAGGTGGTTTCATCTGTTGATAGTAACTTTTTCACTAGAATCCTTTTTACCACTTTCAAATTTGGCTTGGAGAGAAGCTACCTTGGACGCCCCTTTTTGGCCGGGGATGGATGGTTTTCTCTTGGCTACTGGAGGCTTCACAGTTGCCGTCGGTGGGCCAGTTTTCGTGATGATGTCGGGCCCTTGGCTAGCTTCACACGACGACACCAGATCCGGCTTCGCCAAAGGTTTTCCGTTGGGCGTAAGCTTGAGATTCTTCGAAGGTGCGATGGATAGCGTAGGTGTCTTTTTGTTCACGACTAAACTAGGAGGCGTTTTAGTCCTTTTCAAAGGAGCTTTTACCTCTGATTTTGGCGTTTCTGGCTTGTTATTGGCACTAGCTAGATAAGGGCCGGAACTCCTGACTAGACTAGAGCTGTAAGGTTTGTAAGGAGCCGACACTTCGGGCACTGATGGGCCTTGTTTATTGGCGGCAGAGGTTTTAGGTGGTTCCAAAGGTGTTTGATTAACACCATTTATAGGGCTTAAGTAGCCTGAGTTCGACGAGTTACTTGACGTAGAAGACTTCTGCGTGGAGTCACTCTTCCACGAGGTATTTATGTAAGTGTCAGACGATTTGTCGGTGTTGGCTGTAGACCCGCAGTCCTCCTTGTCTTTGTCTTTCTTGCGCTTCAGGGTTGAAGCGGAGTATATGGATTCAGTATTTCTGGCTTCAATCTCGGAAACGATTTCGCCCAAAAGCCCCAACGTATCAGTTGCGCTCTTAACCTCAATAGGGGGGCAAGAGGACTTCACCTCAGTGATCGGGCTGATCGGACCCTCTTCGATAACAGCGTATATATTTTCTCTGGGGCTTTCCTCGTCGATATGAGCCAGAGGGGCGACACCGTCAGTAGAATGCGTGAAACAATCGTCGTACTGTAAACTAGAAGGTGGCGTATCTTTCACTACGCAGTCATCATATTCGTGATTCACAGCCGTCGATGGAGGCCTTGGAGGAGGTGAGGTAGGTCTGATGGCAGCTGGTATAGAAGCTGGTCTCTTATTGGCAGAATTTCCAACTCTCATAGACCCGAACGAAGGGAGTTGCGGTCTTTTAGCAACAGCAGTTTCTCTCATGCTTTGAACTCTTTGTACTTTTTCGGTGGGTTGTGAGTTTTGAGGAGCTATTTGTGACTGAGGGATGGGAGCTGAAATCTCAATCCCACGAAGCGTCTCTTTATCAAATTTTGCTCTCTTATCTACTTTGTCAGATTTCTGTCCTTTCATAAAAGACGCTATCCTAGTTAGTGCGGGAACAGGTTTCTTATCCTGGGGTACAGATGGAGCCAGTGAAGGCTGAACTATACCTACGGGTGGTAGAGTTGGAGCAGGTCTGGAAGGTACAAGATTACCATCAGGGACAGTAGCTGGGGAGGGGGTTGCGAGGTCGACAGTAGGTCTCGGCCTGTGGACTTCAGGATGTCTGGGAGGCTCGGGGGCTCTTCGCAATTCTTGGTGGGGAGGGACTTTGGGGGCTGGACGACTAGGAGCACCTTTGGGAGACTCCTGCGACACCTTCCCCGGAGCATGCTGGATCGGGGTGATGCTAAAGCCGATGAACTGCCCGAGCAGGTTGTTGTGGAGATCGGCCGAAGACGAGTCTTCGCTTCGGGGTGGCAGAAGCAGGGAATGGTCGAGGTTGAGCGGGCCGGAGATGGGAGGAGGAGGCCCTCGCACGCCACCGGCTCCACCGCCATGGTGGTTAATCTTTTTCTCATGACTGTAAACACATAACAGAAACCCCATTGTAAAACACAGAAAAAGCAAGCACACAAAATTTAAGCAGACATTGAATAATGGGGAATGTGCCTCGTCTTCAAAACTATTTCTTTCTATTTTGCCTCAAAAGCACTCATCGAGTTGTGCTCAAAACACAATTGAACACATCAATAGGAAAAGGCAATCAATTTATAATCATTAAATGAAAAGAGGTAGATAGTATCGTGGAAATATCAGGTTATAACGTCACTAATCAGCTGATGAGCGGACTAGAAGAATGAGAGACAGTGGTGTACCCTCAGCACTACTTTGAAAATATCCATGCATACACCATGAGACTTTGGTTGTAATAGTAAGATTTCTTCACTAGCAACTGCCCTAGCGTCTGCACGGATATCTTGGAAAATCAATGAATGGCGCTTCTTCCATCGAAGGTTGCCTCACCCTTTTGTTCAAACAACAGCTGTTTTGTGATGATATAAACCAACTTCCATCCAACCTATCAACACATTAACTTAAGGGGGTCTCAGTAAAGTGGAATAAATGGGGGTTTCCTCCTTTTCCCTGGCAAATAATTGTACGATTTTGATGATTCCAGCGGCAATCTTTAGTTTTTAAATTCACTAAGGCCGTGCACTAATGAATTTCGAAAATCCTTGAAAATTTAAAATTTGGGATCTTTTTACTTTTGGAATTTTATTTAAAAAATTAAACAAGTGCATGAGTGTAGAGATTATAAAATAAGAAGAATACCACAAGAAACATGGAAATTGGATGATTCCTGTGAAAAACTGTTGATGAAAACTAACCAGCTATGAGAAGCACAGCATTTTTTCCTGAGGGGAGGCAATGTTGCTCCTTCAGACGGGGGGTGGGGGTGGGAAGGGGCGACCGAGCGCCGGTTCGTAAGAGGTTAGACTAACCTGGAACGAGGAAGGAACGGACCGAATGAGACCCCCTCAACGATATTGAACCAAACGTGTCCAGAACTCCACTCAACGAGTACTTTCAAGGTATTACGATAAAAAGAATTGAAGACCCAGCAGGAACAACGAGCCAACTTCAAAATTACCGTTTATGAGAAAACTCTTGTTTTGAACTCTTATCTACTAGCTGAACTCATCTCCCTACTAGGCTCGTTGTTACTGCAGGTCTTCAATTAGTATTGAAGGAATGGCGATGGATTACGCTAACAATTATTCATCATGCAGGTTGGTACGTTTTAAACTTCACACGACCATTTTTCTCCGCCGTTCACCCACATCAATTTTCAGAGCTCTGTTTTTTGAGGACAACCCTCGGATACTTATGTACAACGGCCAGGGCTCGATAAAATTGAACTGGTCGAACGACAGAGTAAACTTTCATTTTCTCAAAGTTTCAAAAGTGGGACGTTCTTCCTCATGACAACTGAGAATGAAAATGACATCAAGTAAAAGTGGGATAAGCTCCCCCACCAGTAGACTTGTCATCTACCGGGACTGGGGTCATCCAAAAACATACGCCGTTATTGCCTAGCTTATATATATTTCCATCATCAGGACTCAATAGCAGTCAAACATGAGGAGAGGGTACCAAACAACCCATACTCTCCACCCAAACAACGATGAATCAAATAGGTCAAAAACTTCTCAAGTAGATTTTGGAGCCGGCTCTCGACAAAACAGTAGATTTGAACACTTTTTAGGAGTATACACCAGATAACAAGCAGAATTGTGGTAAGCATTCAAAATTATAAAAAACCATTTTGGCGTCGAAAAGATTTTTGGGACAAAAATGAAATACTATTTATGATTAATATCCATTACTGTCATCAGTTAAGAAAAAATTATCTGACCAAACTTTGTGGAACCTGCTGCATGACCAAGTAGAAACTCACCAACGTAACGCTACTTCAACATTTTGAGGGTCGACGGCATAAGTGACATGGTGGTCATCTACTGATGAGGTTGAATGGTTAGTGGACGTATGGCGTACGAGTCTTGTAGCCACTTTACTACTCAATGAATTAAGGTAGGCTCGCAAGCATCCGACTCTGCGATTCTGACTCGCTTTTCTGCCCGCTGATTGGCCAGAAAGAGTCAGAGGGGGGGGGGTCGGTTAATCTTGTCAGGGAGAGGGGGGCGGTAATCTTGTCAGAGAGAGGGGGGCGGTAATCTTGTCAGAGAGAGGGGGCGGTAAATCTTGTTTAGAGAGAGGGGGCGGTAATCTTGTCAAGAGGGGGGGCGGTAATAT
>CM019180.2:219242-380960 GCA_009739505.2 Apolygus lucorum
TGACTGTCTGGGGGCACCCTTTCATCGTTGCCCGCTGATGTCGGGAGGCAAATCCATCATCACCCGCAAACTCCGTGCTTTGTGAAGAGATCCCACGGGCCCGTTAGTGGTTGCCAAAAACTCTCTATTATTCAACTCACGATGACGGCGATCGATCCAACGTGATTCCATAGCTTCTTCCAACTCGATCGGCATCCTACACCCGATTCCAATCTCGCTCAAAACATCGGAAAAAATCCGAAAACCCGGAACTCCACTTGAAACTTTTTAAACCTACAGGTAAAAAAGACCGTTTTTTGAATTTTCAAAAGGAAAAAACAAAAAACTGAGGATTTCGACAGAAATAAGCGCAAGAAATAGAGAATAAGAAAAAATACAGTGAGGCTTTCAAACTCAAAAAATGCTATGAAGCCATCTTGTCCCACAGCTTACAATATCGGGAGCGAGGAAGGGTTGGCAACTAAAGGCCCGATTACACAGGACGCGTTATAACGCGATGTTAGGCGTTTGAGTAACGTCGCGTTACGGCGTTACAGTTGTATGATGCAATAGAGAGTTTTTGGTGCCAAAATCTCACGGGCCCCGTTAGGAGGAAACTAGCGCCAGCAACAGAGGATGCTACCCAGTTGAAGGAGGAGCCTGTTAACTTTGGACAGGGGGGGAATGGAGGCGCTCGTCACGGTGGGCCTCAGGGAGCGGGTGACCGTCTGGGGGCACCCTTTCAATCGTCGCCCGCTGGAGGCAATTCCATCGTCACCCGCGAACTCCATGCTTTGTGAAGAGGTTCCACGGGCCCGTTAGTGGTTGCCAAAAACTCTCTAATATTGCATCATCCCCGCCACACACGCGGCGTTAATACGCCACAATACTTTCAGCAACGCGACGTCACGCATTTGGGTTGTAAAAATTTATAAAAGTAACGCACGCTGAGGGCGTTATCCTCGTTATCTTCTGAATATTCTCCTGTGGCAGGTCATGTAGGTCTTCGAAATCTTGTCTAGACATGCGGAAATAGTTCATAAACGGTCCTCATGTGATCGCAGCTCCCGACGTAGACGGTGGTATTCCTCAAAATTTTGTCTCTTTTTATTGATTGGGTGCACCCAATGCTGTCTATTTTTGCCGTCTAATAAAACTAATAAAAGAAGAGCTTCTTCCTCATCAGAATCACTAGAAGTTATCATAGCTTTATGTGAAAGTCAGAAGATACAGAAGAGGAGAACACTATGGAGTACACTATCACAATGCTGGGTTCTAGGCCGAAATGACGCGCGATATAACGCGTCCTGTGTGATCGGGCCTTAAGGGTTCAAGAACACCAAGACTGGAATCGTTGCTCTTTTTTCTTGTTTGAAACTGCGTTCCCGCGCATTTTCAAAGTTATTTCTTTGAAATTTGAGGTGAGCGAGTACTCGAAGAATACACTACATGTTTAAATGTACTGAAGTGCCCTGAAGGGTATAATTATACCTACAAAACCCTTAACTTTTCTTGATAACTATTATTTCATCTTTTCTATTTGAAGTAAGTATCTCTACCATAAGTGATTGAAAGAATCTTATAACACATTTGCTACTGTCGTGGTTTGAAATGTCGGTAGTCCGTCTATGAATCTTGCACTTCTGTGGAAACGATATTGACTCTTACTGTGGTTATGATGTCTAATTATTATGTTGGTCGCTTTTAAAACGAGTATTCTGTGATGTAGACAATCCTCGCTGCCTAGTGCTTCGTCGGAGTTGAGCCTTCCTGTAGACGGTGAGCTGATGGATTGGCAAGCAGGTCGACATTCTAGTGACAACATTCCCCCTGACATCGAACATGGGTGAGTTGCAAGAAGACCCTAATGCTCAAAACATGAAGTTTTAGGTATAACTGCTGAAGAATTTGAACAGAACTGCTGCAATTGAAAAACGCTGTAAATTATTACACAATGGTTTATTATTTTTCTATATAGATCACTCATCTACAAAATCACCAACCATCCAATATGAACAGAAGAAAAAAATCAAAAAAAAATCACCAACCATTGATTGCATTTCTGTCAGCACTAATTTGAACGGAGATTAGGCCTCTTTTGCGATTCACACTCGTGTTTTGATTTATATATAAATATATATAAATATATATTTCAATATAAACCCTTAAATTTTCGTAGGGAGCGAACGGTTTGTCCTACAGAGCTCCGCGTGGTCTCAAAAAATTCTAAAAATTCTATAGAATCCTAAATTGAAGGAAAAACAATACCTTTATATCAAAATGTTTTGAGTTAGGGCGTTTTCAAAATTTCAAAATTGATTTTGGAACCCTTAGAAGTGACCTACATCAACCAAAAGCTTCGGGGCACAACTAGACCCCAAATGGAGCCTACATACCAAATTTCATCAAAATCGGTCAATGCTAAGTGGCAAAAGTGCCGCGTACGGCGGACGGACGGCCAAATTTTTATTCGATTTTTGGATTCTACGCACCTTGAAACGTAAACCATCAAATTTTGAGGGGGTGTTAAAATTTTTTTTCTTGGTCGATTCCAAAGGTTCATTATTGAAAATAATAAACCAAAACACACTACTAAAATATCCAATAGCTTCCTATACTTCTAGTTCTGTACTTTTTAAGGTTCATGTTCCCTTGTAGACAATGGGCAACTTGTGTGGGTTGAAAATTCACACTTTTCTTACCATTCTTTCTTTTAAGATGAGATCAGAGTTAAAACTTGAATTCTCTTAAAATTGAAAGATCATTTCAATGTCTGGCACCTGGTTTTTGGTTTGGGAGTTGCTGTGCTTATGAATTGTGTAAGATAATTAATCGAGTGTGTTGATTAATTTACAGTTAAATAATAACAAGTAAAATAGATTTCAAAAACTAATTAAATAAATAAAAATACATCTACATACGTTAAAAGAGAAAAAAATAATAAAATGAAATTTAATAACAAATTTTTATAAGTAATTACAACAAACAAGAACATTCCTTTTTAAAAAAATCAGTGTTTTCGTGGTTGCCGAATCCATTCTACTGATCTACCTTGTGGTAACTCCCACTACTCGAAGGTGTGAGTATCCAAATATTCTGTGAAAAGGTTTTCGTTTAAAAATCGAAAAGGGCTCTAAGTAAACGAGGATAATAGAACATGTTGGTACAGTGTTGTACCTTGTGGAACTGAGTAATGGAGCCTATCAGAAAATTGGTCCATGTCAGACTTCAAGTCGAGTAGTGTTGACATTTTCATCATGGCCTAATCCTGTAGTGGTTTACATTATGAATAAACCTCGTTTTCTGGTACTCAAGCTTGCAGTTTCTAAACTGATCCCGTCACAACTATGTGCTTTCAGAAACTAGCCTTTGCTTGCTTGTGATAAGCTAAAAGCTTGTTTAGCAAACTGCTTGTTGTAAGCTAAAAGCTACAGTCAAAACGTTTCAAATTCCCACTTTCAGTGGTGATCGTTTTGTTTGGTACTTCGTTTCGATCTTTCGGATCTCTTCAGCTAAGCGTGTGCAAACCTAGCCTTTTCAGGCTAAGCGCTAGCTTAGGACAAAGTTGAGTTTACAAGGTTGACGAAAGTCGTTTGACTAAAAGTCGTTTGACTAAACGTCGTTTTGACAAGTGTCGTTTGACCAAACGTCGTATGACAAACAGTCTTTTGACGAACAGTCTTTTGACAAAAGTCGTTTTGACGAAAGTCGTTTGACAAAAAGTCGTTTGACTAAACGTAGTATTGACAAGTGTCGTTTGACCAAACGTCGTATGACAAACAGTCTTTTGACGAACAGTCGTTTGACAATAGTCTTTGCTTAGTCCCCATCTGATAGTACACATTGAATATAGAAAACTTTCATTTCCAGATCTTTGCTTCTTGGAGATATTGAAAGCAGTACCACTGGTTCCAGCCCTAGCACGGGACCTGCTTTACAGAAGCCCACAGAACCCAACATAGATTTCGAGCTTGACGTTAAGGTTTTAATAAACCGTGGAAAGTGCGTCCTTCACACCAAAGATCTTACCAGAGAGGACGAGTTGAAAATGTAAGTGTCACGATCAGTGTTAGTGGTTATTAACATTAACATTACCAACCTTGTGAATGATAATGATAATTTCCCTTGTTTCATAAACTGCATGATTTTGTAGGATGTCGAGGATGAAAAAAGAAAGGAGCTGTTCTGGAGGAATGTTCGAGTTTCCACCTTCGTCTCCAGGGCTCAGTCGGAAAACCCACAGTAGACATCATAGTTCTACTCCAGGCAATCGCTTGAGACAACTCCAAGCCCCTCTGCTAGGGGACGTCACTGTCTTCCATATACCTGGCCTGGACGTGAAGGTAAGATCATATTTTCCAGAAGTTCAGGGGCCATAAAAAAGACGATTTTATCCATCTGAGTATGTACTTAAAGTACAAATTAGGTTGGTCTCGTCCAGAATCTGCATTTATGATCGTATGTAATCTCAATATTTGCATTACCTACGACTTTTTTCATTTTTCTATCAATTAATTGTTACCATCAAATGCAATTCCAGGTTCATTACGAGTCCAAAACAGCTCCGGAAACTCCCAGCAAAGAAAAAAGGCCCCTTGGGGTAGGAACAGGAGTGAAGAAAGCCACATTGTTTGCTTGGGCAACACTACAGAGCATCCCTGAAGAAACTGTGATTTCGCCTCATATTTTGGAATTTCTAGAGCAGACGCTGGAACCCATCCCTACTAACGACAGCAGGAGTCCTCCACCAACGCAAGGTCAAGGTAGTTATAGAACTGGATATCCTGCTGTAATGATTCATTAACTTCCACTTTTAGTTCTCCAATAAAGAGACATTAAGGGGAAGCCCTGAATGACTCATCATGCAGGTAGGTAGAGTGAGTTACAGGGGTAGAACACGTCATCTGAGTCACCCTCCTCCACTCTCCCTTTACCTTGTTACAGGTAGTATGAAAGAACGACTCAGGGCTTACCCATCAGGCATTCTTATTTATTTTATCGGCGCTACAGCCCAATGTGGGCTTTGGCCTCCCGTGCTATCTTATTCCAAGCTGGCCTTTCAAGAGCTTTCATACTCCAATTGTCCACACTGATAATTCGGATGTCGTCCGTTACATCATCGATCCAGCTCTTCCTTGGCCTGCCGCGTCTTCGTGTTCCATGCACTTCTTCCTTGAAGACCTTCTTCGGCATCCTTCCTTCTTCCATCCGAGATAGATGACCTAGCCAGCACAGCCTCTGGGACTTTATGAAGCGCAAGATGTCTTCATGATTGATCAACTGATCGAGGTCATGGTTCCATCTAATCCTCCATCCCTCGCCGTCATAAACTGGCCCGAATATCTTCCTTAGGACCCTTCTTTCAAATACTCGGAGGGAGTTTTCGTCTGCGCTATTCATCACTCAGGTTTCGGCTCCATAGCAGGCAATAGGACGTATCAGCGCTTCGTACAATAAAAGTTTTGTTTTCCTGGTCTAGAGTTTGGACTTGAACATATTCGCCATACTGAAGTATGCTCTATTTGCTGCCATTATCCTACTTCTTATTTCGTGGCTAATCAAGTTCCCACTATTTATTAGGACACCTAGATACTTGAATTCGTCCACACCTTCAAAGTCATAGGTTCCGATTTTCAGGTTATGGGCTGCTTTGGGCGTCTTTGAAGGCGATATGACCAGGTACTTAGTTTTCTCTTCGTTGATACATAGGCCCAGCTTTCTACTCTCTCGCTCCAACTCAACTAAAACTTCCTTCATGGATTGCTCTGTGCGGCCCAGAATGGGGTATTTCGGTGGGTCGGAATTTCAGGTTTTTTACCTCAAATTTGGATTCAGCACCCTTGAAAACCTATATACTACAACTTTAAGCCCAATGATACGATAACATGTGGTAGAAAAATTAATTAAAGAGATCACACGTTTGAAAAAAAGGTGGCTGCTATAAATGCACACACACTAGGCAAGGACTACGCCGCGCGCGTGTGTGAGTAGTGTTTTGTAGTATCCAAGAGGTCCTCCAAGGGTTTCTGTGCATGGATACTTTTTTCAAAGACAGTTGGCTAGCTACGTCACACCATTCAAATCTTCAGCTTTCCTTAGCTTCTCTGATTTTTTAAAAACATTTTCTCGACGAACAGACTCGATTACCGTTATTCCTGAGCCATACTCTTTTGAAAATAAAAATAAAAAAATTGACTGAAATACCCCATTGCCATACATCATTTCTCGCTCTCCTTCGTCATCTCATGGAAGCTCAAGTTCCTCAGAGGTATCAGTAGCTCACCGTATTGGCCTCTGCTCCCATTTCACCTAAGAGTGTTCTTACCCCAACTAGCCACTAGGTAAATGTACCACCTCCTTTCGGTCTGCGGCTATTGCGCCAAGGTACGCGGCTGAGCTAATTTCTCATGCACTCCTGCAAAAGGTAGGCGGAAACGCGCCGGGCAGAAAGTGCATCTCCATCCTTCATCCTTGTTGAGTAGGGACCAATAAAAACCATCAAGCCATCGAGAAGGCTCGGTGTTGCTCCTAACACCTGCAATATTTTCAAACAGTTACTTAAGGGGTAGGTGAACGAAACTTGAAACTTCTCTTTCTCTTGAGTTTTCTTAACCCATCTAAATTTCTCTGATATCAAACTTATTGTAATTATTTGTCTCGAATATTCAGGAGGAATGTTCACTAACAATGGAAATATGGCCAACAACACAGTGCAGTACTACGCCTCATTCCCCGTCGACGTCATAGTCTATTTCCACATGCAACCATCAACCTTCAGGTTCTCATGTCTTCCCGTGTCCAGAGTAGAATGCATGTTGCAGCTCCCGTCTCTCGACACGGTTTTCTCTTCGAAGAGAGCAGACCCTTCATTACCGTGAGTATTTTCATGATTCAAACCACCCTACTCGTAAAGTAGTTAAATTGTTAAAGAATGAGTGTGCGTGACGTCGGAGTAATTGTTTAGGAGCTAAAAGGTAACGTGTCAATAATTACCTGGAAGAAGTATGATAGTGATGGTTTCAAGAAGAAACGAGGAGTTATCGAGCTGTATCATGCAAAACTACCTAAAATGCTGAACTCGTCAACAACGGAATACAAGGAATGGGTTTCTCGCAAAATTACGTTAACTACCTATCTTCGTTGTTGACTTCTTAGGTGACAGTAATAGCATTGGTTGAGAAGAAGGTACAACACAGAGGCAACGAAAGGTGTTTTACAACAACAAGACCGTATAGACTTGAACTTTTTGTGAGGCTGAAGCCTTGAAAACTTCTCGAGACAGAGCTGGCTGAGGATACTAGTACTTCCTGAAAAACAGGAAAATATCGTAAAATCAGTAAACCAAGGGGTTCGAATACAGAGAGAAGTAGACAAGAAAGGAGATTACGGTTGGAAGGGCCTGTTCCACTAATTTCCAAGTTGCAAATATCTTCATCAGAGTAATGATGTTTGCAATTATTCTGTCTGTCATTATTGCTAATACACCCGCATCATAAAAAAAACGGAGTTGAGTAGAACGTTGTCTATTTCCACGAAAATAATGAGTTACAAGTTAAATCGATTTCGACGGTTAGGTCATCATCAGTAACAAACAATAACGTTATTGTTTGTTACTGATGATGACCTAACCGTCGAAATCGATTTAACTTGTAACTCATTCTTTTTGTGGAAATTGACAACATTCTTCTCAACTCCGTTTTTATTAACATGGTTTTCCACAATCTCATCGCGAGAGATTTTATTCGTTTCACTAGCTGTAGTGACATCTGCCTCTATGGTTGATGAAGCCACAAAAGGATCAACGAATAAAAATTCATAGTAGGTACTTCTTATGGATACATTCATAGTAGAGTGTCCTGTGGCTTGGTAACCACCGTGATCAGCATCACTGTAGCTCGCTACACCACCCTTCTTTAAATGGGGGGTGCGCCTTGATTTTTTTTAGATTTTTAATCGAAGGTAGACTTCATCCTAAGAATTTTGGCACCAACCGCGACCTTCTAGCGTAAGTAGATCTGTTTCTATGATTTTTAAAAGTTTCGACCGTTTATGACGTCACACACCCCTCTCGCTTGGGCGGGATCCCCCAGCCCACTGTGACGTCATAAACGGTCGAAACTTTAAAAATTCATAGGAAAAGATTTACACACGCTAGAAGGTCGCGGTTGGTACGAAAATTCTCAGAATGAGGTCTACCTTAGATTAAAAATAACAATAAACAGTTTTTCCTACCCAGGAGCACACCCTATTATAAAAGTTATGTTAAGAAGATAAATATCCATGATCTTTCGTTTCTTTCGAACAGGGAAAAATTTCTTCGAGATTTTATTATTAATATTATTATTATTATTATTATTTTTGTGGTTGGTTCATTTTATTTAAGTTGCGGTTGGTTTTCGGAACAAATGCATGACCTGTGAAAAAATGTTAGTATACAATAAGTTTTTGCTGGATAAAAATTATTGAAAACTTATTTATTATAATGGTATAAACTTCAAGTATTGGAAATCCTTTTTGGATAAACAGGTTTTACAAACAAATTATTGTAATGTTTAAAAGTAACTTTTGGTTCCAAATTTTATCAAAAATATCTGCGTTAAGTATAGATCTGTTTTATAACATTTTTTCTGGAAGTCTTGAGCCACAGTACTGCTAACAGGGAACTGATAATAAAATTCGTGTGATACAAAGAAGGGATATATAAGATACAAGGGAACCGTTTCTTCAAAAAACACGAAAGTTTTGGCCCTGACTCCATCCTCAAAACCTGCCGAATCTTCTTCAAACCCATCGGATGAGCTCTCTTCATCCAAACTTCATCCATCAATCAATGAGGAATTTCACCGAATTCTGTTTGCATTTTTCCTGAATAGTTAATGGTGTGGGATAGATGAAAATCGGGCTGATTTCGGAAAATAAGTCTCCTTTTATTTTTGGGAGACAATCAAAATTTTTGATTTCAAAACTAACCGGGAAAACGGACGTGAAGCGGGAACGCTCGCTGATTGGGCTGTTCGGATCGCCGTCTCCTCCCAGTGTTGCCCGTTGGTATGATGAAATCGTGTTTTCTAAGAGAAAAGTTATCAAACAAAAACAGGGGAAACCTAATTTTCCCCATCTCGCTTTTTCTATTTTTTTCTTCAGTTTTTCGATTTCGAACTTTACTGTTTCGTGAAATTTTGCATCTGGGGATTATAGATTTCTCGATCTCTGCGCTTCAAGCGGCCATAAATGAACTATTCCAGGATGACGTCATTTTCCCGTTTTTTTTAAACATTCGTATTTTCTACACTGTTTTGTTTATTCGTAAATTAGGAAGTTCGGGCTGAAAGTTTGCCTTAGGCTAGGAACACACGGGGCGCCGTAGGGAGCCGACGCTTGCGTCAGCGTCTTTTTCAACTCCACCTCTCAAGCTAAAATGCATTGGATTGTATCAGAGCGCACACACGGAGCGTCGGCGATTTTTATCCGCAAGAGTCGGAGAATCCACGACGCTGCACCTTGACTCCGACGCTCACGGCGCTAGAGTGAGCGTCGTGTTAGCCGTGTTAAAATGTGAACCGCAGCATCAGAGCGCACACACGAGGCGTCCCCACTCCCTTCGTGACGCTCAAAGGTAGACGTTTTGAGGTTGTGCTTAGTGCGTGCTTTGTTTGTTCGTTCGTCAAAAATGAGTTGTGACATGGATTTATTGATTTCGGCGGTTCAGGAAAGGCCGTCCATTTGGGACAAGACCCTCACTGACTACAAAGATCGGAACTTGACAGGGAAAGCTTGGCAGGAAGTATGCGGATTCATGAATCCGGAGTTCGACCAGTTGTCAACAGAAAACTTTTCCAGTTGTGGAAAAGAAAAATTATGGTTTTTAAATTTTTCATTGTCCTCCCTCAACTCCGAATAAAGGGTGTAAAAAACTCCACTCTGATTCAAGGCAGAGTAAATGAAAAAAGCACAAGTCAATTATAGCAAAAAGGTTTATTAAGAGAGCGCGATTCGAGGACGAGAGATTCAGAACAACAACTGAACGGCAAGACAAGGTGTAGAAAAGAGCAGAGGGGGAACACCGAACTCTAGGGAACATCTTTTAGAGCTAACAGGATTATCACAATCCAACACACCCCTTTAATCCTGCAGTAATTTTATAAGATAAAACTTAAAACAAAGAAATCCAGTACAGATATCATATGGCAAAAACAAACAAACTTTAACATAATATAAAACAGAAATACCAATTTTTCAATATCAATCAATCGAATAATATCAATTATTTTCAACACCAACAGCTTCACGAAATTTTTCATATTTTACAACGGATAAACCTTTAGTAAACAGATCCGCTACTTGTTCATCAGTTGGAACATAAATCACCTTGAACTGACCACTTGCCACTAGATCCCGCACAAAATGATGTTTAACGTCTATATGTTTACTTCGCTTAGTTTCATATGTTGAAGCTATTTTTATGCAAGACTGGTTATCTTCAAAAACAATTATTGGTTGAGTTTTAGAAGAATAAGCGACTTCATGAAGAATATGATTAACAAAAATACATTCCTTCATGCACGTAGACAATGAGACATATTCTGCTTCGCTAGTTGAAAGGGCAACAACTGATTGTTTTTTAGAATTCCATAAAATTGTTTTATCATTAATTTTAATGAGAAATCCCGAAACGCTTTTTCGATCTATCGCATCTGAAGCGAAATCTGAATCGGCAAAAGCTGTTACATTTACATTATTATAGTTTTTTCGATGAAATATCAATCGCATATCTTTAGTGCCCTTTAAATAACGAACGACATTTTTTAAATGATTAAAGTGAGTACCTGAAAAGCAATTTTGATATCTACCAAAATATGATATAGCAAAGCATATGTCTGGACGTGACCCTAACATCACGTACATTAAGCTGCCTAACAGTTCTCTGTAAGGCAATGAACTATCACATACGTCACTTTTATCCATTTTCAAATTCGGTGTGACAGGAACTTTATGCGATTTAGCATCTTGTAATTGAAACATTTTAATGACTTTCTCAATCAAAGAAGTTTGACATATAGTAATTTTTTCAGGATAAATTTCAATTTCCAACCCTAGATATGTAAGTTTGTTCACAGAGCTAAATTCTTTCAAATCAAAAAAGGATGTTAATTTTGATTTAATTCTAGCAATTTCCTCATCAGATCTAGAAAATACTAAAAAATCGTCTATCCATATCAAAATCCAAATATTTTTGGTATAGTACAGGCACGGATCACTCTCTGATCTAGCAAAATTCAATGATTTCAATTTTTCATCCACATAATCATTAAAGCATTTAGGACTTTGCCTTAGACCATACAAACTTTTCACTAGTTTACAAACAGAACCTTCTGGAACGTTCATTAGACCATCTGGAGGTTTCATGTAGACTGGTTCTCGAAGTTTCGAACTCAAGAAAGCTGATTTGCAGTCTAATTGCACGATTTTCATATTGTAATCCACTGCTAAAGCGAGCAATAGACGCAACGTCATCATCCTTGCTACTGGTGAGTAAATGACTTCCTCATCCACAGCTGGCAGCTGATAGCCTCTGGCGACGAGTCTTGCCTTCATTATGGTGCTGCCATCGACATTTTTGCGAGTAAAGACCCACCTCGAGTCCACAATTGGAACATTAGGAGGTTTGGTTACCAATTCCCATGTACCATTTTTCGCATGAGAATCCAGCTCTTTATCCACTGCCGCCTTCCACCCCTCATCCTGGCTGATTGCTTCACTATAAGACCCTGGAGGCATAACTGGAGACTCGTCTTCAATCATAAGACACAATGCCATGGAGGTTACGTAATCTCGTAGATGGGCAGGTAGCTTCCTCTCTCGTTCACCACGTCGGAGTACTGGAACTGGCACTGAACGTCTGGCTCCACCAGGCGTAGTAGAGACTGGAGATGTGTGGTGGTTTCCATTTCCTTCTTCCTTCTTAGGCTCCTTGTCCGGATCGCAAGCACCGTCAACCACCTCATCACGAACATTCACGGCTGGAAGACGAACTCCTTCATCAAAGATGACAGACCTAGCTGTGATCACCTTGCGCCGACCCGAATCCCACAGTCTATAGCCATTGTTGCAATAACCAATGAGCTGCAGTCGCATAGATCTCTCTGCCAGCTTACCGTTCCTGTCCTCGGATGGAATATGTGCATAGACAATACAACCAAAAATATGTATTTTACCCAAATCAGGTCTGAAACCACACCAAATCTCAGCTGGAGTCACGTTAGGTTGATCGATCGCCCGTGTTGTCAAACGGTTTAAAGTATACACAGAGGTAAGGACAGCCTCTCCCCACATGTCTCTAGGAAGTCCAGAATCAAATACCATACACCTCGCCATACACATAATCGATCTATTGTACCTTTCTGCTTTACCATTATTCTCTGGGTTTCGTGGAATAGTATAGATAACGTGAATTCCCTTCAGTTCACAAAATTTACGGAGAGATTTTGAAGTGTACTCCCCTCCATTATCACATCTGAGATTACTAATGCATCTACCGAACTTATTCTCGACCAGTGATACATATTTTCTGAAGTAAAACTCCACTTCACTTTTATTTTTCATGAGGTAAACCATCCCAAAGTTGCTGTAATGATCCAAAAATGACACATAGTAGTTTTTACCATCGTGTGTAGTAGGTGTGATTTTCCCACACACATCAGATGAAACAATTTCCAAGACATACTTCGCTTTGCGGTCTGATGGTATCTCTTTTTGAAAAGTAGCTCTGGTCTGCTTAGCCCTCATACAGATGTCACAAACACTATTTATCGGATACTTACTGGAGTGTCCCATCCTCCTATGCTTCAGTACCGAGTCGTCGATCGTAGTGTTTGCTTGAGCTGAAGACCTCAACCTCAGAGAAACATAATACAAGTTACCACGTTTTATACCGACTAGAATTTTCTTGTTTCCTTTGACAATATTCACATGTCCATCATCGAAAATCACTTGTAGCCCGTTTTCGACCATTTGTTTCACTGACAGCAAATTAAATGACAATTGTTTACAGGTATAAACATTCTTGAGAGAAATTGAGGTTCCATCACTTGCCATGACCGGAAGAACTCCAACATTTTCGCCAACAATGCACTCCCCAACTTTTGCAACTCCAATTCGAAGATTTGTTTCACTCGAATTAATCAAAAACTGTTCGTACTCGGCTTTAATTAGATGATGAGTGGCACCGCTATCGATAACAAACTGAATTTCACCTCCCGACAAAGCAAAACAGAAGTCTCCATCAGTTTGTTGATGTTTACATTCGTCATCACCTGTTGTCAGGAAGGATATATCGTCGTCTTCCTTTGTGCGTTTGTTGTCACTTTGAGTGACATTTACGGCTCTGTTGTTTGGGCACTCTGACCTCCTGTGTCCTCTCTCTTGACACCTGTAGCATCGTCCACTGAAGTTTCTATTCGGATTAGCCCCAGATTGATTCTGCGAAGAATTACTGAACGTTTCCCCTCTTCTTCGACTCAAACTGTCCCTCGCACGTCCTCGGCCAAAATGTCCGCCTCTAGAATTATAATTTCCTCTCCCAGACCGACTGGCACCTCGAAAACCTCTTCCACGGCCAATAAATGCATTTTCTGACACCACCGAATCCGAATTTTCCGGTTTTCTTCGTCCGATTCGTTCGCTCTCTGTCAGCAGCTTATTTTTTACAAAGTCCTTTGTGACGAAATCGGGAGTTGCGGAGAATAAGACATCGATTGAGGTAACAATTGGATCATACTCATCAGGCATCGCCGATAGAAGCTGTGAAATATACTCTCCATCACTGATTGTTGATCCAGAGTTATTGATTCCGAATACAATTTTATCAAATTCGACGAGAAAATCGTTCATACTTGTTCGACCGGTGAATAACAAATTTCTAAGTTGTTTTTGCAATTGAACCCTTGTTTGCATTCCCGTTTTTACGAACGTCGATTTCAGTGAATCAATCATGTCTTTCGCCGTAGTTTTCGTTTTTATTAATTCCAAAACTGAGTCGGAGGTACATTGGACAATTAAGTCTCTTGCTTTGGCATCCTGTGCTATCCACTCCTTTTGAGCTGAGTTTTCATCTGCTGGCTTTACTGTGGAAAGTACGGCGAGACTATTGTTCCTCTCCAACAATCTTTCCACACGAAAAATCCAATTTTCGTAACCAGATCCGTCAAATAGCTTGATGTTGACCGGTTGGGTAGTAGTTGACATCTTTGTGAACGAAACACGAAACCAGTATGGACCACGTGAACCACGTTTCACCGACGGGCAACACTATTAATCCCGACCTACAATCACCGACTTTTGACGACACGTTTCACGACTTTTACTTGGTAACACTTTTCACGAATAACGATCTGCCTGGGCCCATAACCTCAAGGCAGAGTAAATGAAAAAAGCACAAGTCAATTATAGCAAAAAGGTTTATTAAGAGAGCGCGATTCGAGGACGAGAGATTCAGAACAACAACTGAACGGCAAGACAAGGTGTAGAAAAGAGCAGAGGGGGAACACCGAACTCTAGGGAACATCTTTTAGAGCTAACAGGATTCGCAAAGAAATTATGGGGTGAATCCACATGAGTCGGTGTTTCTTCTTTCTGAGCCTGCGATAGAGAATAAACATTGCCACAGCTTTCTCTCTTTCCATGGTGAATGCAGGCGTCAAACTGAGAAAAAAGACGCCTCGTGTGTGCGTGTGGGGTTTGGGCGACAAAAGACGCTGACGCTAGCGTCGGCGCCCTACGGCGCCCCGTGTGTTCCTAGCCTTAGGAGGTTTTTCGAGGTGCTGAATCCGATTTTGGGGTAAAAAATAGGAACACACATTAATATTTTAGTTTATTTAAGTACAATCCTTGAAAAAGAGGAAAATTTACCCTGGAAAACTCATGGAATTGGGGGGGGGGGGGAGAGATCGCTAGGCACCCTGGTTAAAATTGTGACCCTGACCCATGATAGAATGAAATATTCCCTGTAACCAACTGACAAAAGTCCAACGTTACGACGTAACCGATGTGGTGCCAAACTGGCAACATTGGTGAGGGGAGAGAGCATGTTGGGTATGGTAGATCATAGATTTCAAAATGATGTTCAAATTCGAGGCTCGCAAGTTGCTAGAAATGTCGGACCTAGGGCAGGTGCCCCCCGTGGCAACTGCCCTCCCGGCAGTTATACCAGGTCGCGAGGGGACATCACTCCCTAGCAATGGAAGTTCATCAGTATCGCGCTACTTTCGGCAGTTAGGTCCCGGCTAAAGCATATTCATGCTAAAATCTTAGATACCGTTTCTAATCATCTTTCGATGATTGATGATTTTCCGAGGAGAAAATCAGAAGAAGATCATAGATGACGTACAAAATTTATCTAAAGATGAGATAATTAGATTATCTTGTATCTGTCATCTACCTATTAAGTATCAGTAATGTTTAGATGAGATTATGCCCACCTCTGAGATTATTGAAAATAGTAAACCAAAATTGGGTAAAACTAGACTGAAAATCTGCCTAGTAGAACGCCGACAACCAAACCTTTATATCTCAATCCGTTCCCGAGATATGATTTTTAATTTTTTTTTGCTCAGCAAACCACGTTTTGGCCATGAAAAACACAAGTTTCTTCACTTTGAACCGATTTCTTCTACTTTTGACCTCATTATCGGATTTACGCCAAAAGCACATTCATAATCAAGAACGGATCGCAATTGCAGTTTAAACATTGAAAATTTTCTAAACATTTTTCTAAAAAGTTCCTAAAATAACTTGTACGTAGGTACGTTAACTACATTTCCAATAAAAACTTGCTGAAAACTGTCTAATCTCAGGAAAACTTGCAAATTTAATCAACTTTCTAATGGTATGGTCAACTTTGCGATTCCTTGTCGATTTCAGCGAAATCACCGTCTCGGAGGCAACAGCCCACCCCCTTCCAGCCATCTGCCCACCGTCCAACCCTCAAGTCTCATGCCGATTTAATGGAAAAAACTCCGATTTTCGCGTAAAAACTCGATTTCTCCATGAAATTGATATTCTAATTATTTTATTCCTAATATATACTGATGATCGTGACTGAAGATCCATTATCATTGGCAGCTCATTATACTTTTGAGAGACCCATGTCCCAGAAATGAGAAGTCGCACAGGTAGAGGAGATCTGTTCCGAGCAGGAGGGCAGTTTACCGGGAGGGCAGTTGCTCGAGGTAGTCAAGGAGGGCAGTTTAAAACCGGGGTTCGAAACTGACCTCCTAAAACAGGAGGGCAGTTTACCGGGAGGGCAGTTGCTCAAGATGGCCTAGGAGGGCAGTTTCAACCCGGGGTTTTAAACTGACCTAAAGAGGTAGGAGGCCAGTTTGCCGGGAGGGTAGTTGGATTGGGGGCTATATGTCGACACATAAACTGGTCGACAAACGGGCAAGAAGCCTTGTCGACATCTTTCAACACCAAGGGTTGACCAAAGTCGACCTCACAGGCATTGGAAATATGTCGACACAAAAATAAAGCGACTAGTCGACAACTTTCAACACCCTTGTTGAAAAAGGTCGTCCAAGTCAACCATGGGGATACGACGACATATTTACGTCGACATCCTTCGTATACCTGCGAAATCTCGAAGATAAACGGCATACACTCTTCCTGGCTTTCCATTCACCTTCAGGTGGGCTGAAGGAAGAAAAAATAAAAAAAAGATGGGCAGGAATCTGAATCCAGGCCTACATTTCTTGAATCGTCCTAATTGTTTTCTGTTTGGTTGAGGCCTGCAGTTGGCAAGGCAGTGTCAAGGACCCACTTCACAATAGTGGAAGTGAACCCAGACAGTAATTACCAGGGCTCGGCATTTTACATATTTGCATATTTTTTTTTGCGATTCGCCCAAGCTGTAAGGAGCCCAAATATGCCATATTCAAGCCATTTTCTCGCTCCAAATTTAAATTTATCGTGCATGTATTTGCATATATTTGCAGTTTTTGATATAAGTGCATATAATGGGCATTTCTTGACAAAAGCCATATTTTCCACTTTTGTCAGCTATTTCCTCTAATGAGGAGGCGTTATCATGGCCCGGAAAAACAGGTGAAACCGTTCGAGAAAAATTAGAGTGTGTACTCAAACGAAATCCTGGCTGAAAAACTGTCGTTGTGTTGGCGAAAGTGTTGGAAGGCGACTCACCCAACACCAGCAATTGGTCATACACTCCTCAAGAAGTGGCGTCTTTCAAATATCTACCAATTGTCTCAGCAGATGTGAAGCGGTCATTCTCCCGTTTGAAACTATTATTGCACGATTTGAGAAAATCTTTTACTACTGAAAATTTGGAAAAGCACTTGGTAGTACAAGCTACATATTTTAACAATTAAATGTTTTGTCTAAAAACTGAGTAAAACTGTTGTAAAAATTGTATAAAATAATTTTGTATAAAAATGTACATACAAAAAAATTGAATAAATACAAGTAACTATGTACTGAAAAGACTTTGTTTCCCACTTATTATTTAATTGTTCAACTATCTTGCGCATATTTTGAAGGCATATTTTCGGATTTTTTTGCGCATATCTACAAATGCATATATTGGGCATCTACGTGCATATTTTGAGGTTTTATTTTGCATGTATTGCCGAGCTCTAGTAATTACGAATAATCCTCGGATTGAAAGACCCCATGGGACCAAGGTTGAGGACAGGTAGTGGCCCAACAACCCTTTTGTCGTCGTTTAGCAGTCGACCAGTTTTAAGAGGAGTGTTTTTAGCTCATGTTCAACTCCTGTTGTTGAAATACGTCGAAAAACGGATCTCACATTTTCGACATAAATCCGTCGACCAGTTTTAAAGATATGCGATATCGACGTTCTTCAACACCTGGTGTGGAAATATGTCGACAGGACGTGTCGACCAGTTTATGTGTCGACATATTGCCAAGTGCCCGGGTAGTTGCCAAGTTCCCAAAATGTCGTAGTGGCTAGAGGTGTGGGTAGGGCCAGGGTGTATAGTTGTCCAATACTTACCATCAAAAATTTCATGTTTCAGGCTCTCATAATGCTAAAAATTATAATATTAAAAATTATAATTATATTATTAAAAATTATAATATTATGTTACATCAACAGATCAACTTAATTACCCTGTTTGAAACTATTTTGTGCAATAGGCCTACTGATTCATTAAAAATCATAGAATAAGATCTTCTCACGCTAGAAGGTCCCAGTTGGTGTCAAAATTCTCAGGATAAGGTCTAGTTTAGATTAAAAATAACAATAAACAGTTTTTCCGACCCATGGGCACAAACCAAATTTTGTCCTGAATTCTGAGTGTATAGGTATCCCTAATCTCTGCAGATTTTTAATTAATCTTACGGGGATCCTACTGTTCTGATGAATTCAATCCACAGTAGATGCATCACAGTTGTATGAATCGTTGAGTTTGAAGTTGACCAGTTGTTATTTTCTGCCTTTTCAGCACTACTGGGCCTGGAGCGATGGGTGGAATCAGCGTGACAAGTTGTCTCTCCGATTTTTCATTATACATATTTCATCCGTATGGTGGTAAAAAATCAGGTAGGTGCTTTCTGGTCTATATTATATTAATTGATTGTTTCATCTCCGATGAATGCCATAGTAAATTGTGCTCTAATTACTTTGTTCTTGTATGTTAGGTGTCAAGGAACCTCAGTGGAGCCCACTCTCTGACAGTGAGCGCAAAGATTCCCTTAGTGTCAATGTAGAGTTTGTGAAATTCCATTTGTCTCGATCTCGAAAAGTCAACATGGAACCCAAAAGTAGCGGAGATCACAGTGCTGTAATCAGATTTTCAAGTGAGTTCACATTACGAGTTTCTGATTTATTTTTATCATGAGATGTCAGAAAACTGTTTTGAACTGTGAAAACTTGAATGGGAAAAACCCCGTATTTGCCAGTAAACAGGGAGCTTATGAACTTAAGACCAGTTTTGAAGTAAAGTCTTTTAAAGTTGATGCATATCTGACCTGACGTTTTATTTCTGAATAAACTTGTTTGAATAATGGTCTGTTCGGAGAAGCAGTCCGGAACCAGTTCAGAACAAAACCGGAACTGAAAAGGGGAGGAGATAGAGGCGCCTGGACTCCTCCAAACTGTTCAGGACTGCTTCTATGAACGAACCTTAGAGTGCTTGATGGGGGGCATTTAATGGTCAAACATTAAATTAACATCAGGGCTTAATATTGTTGTGAGGTTTTTTCCAAAAACTTCGAAAACATTGAAGTAAGTAAAGAAGTATACTGAATTTACAAGTTATACTGTTACAATTGTCAAGAAACAAAACAAGAGCATGTTTAGTTCACAGTTGCTCAAAAAGTCAGTTATCAACAGCTGATTTTTTTTTTTTTTTGAACATTTTTTTTGAACTTTGAAAAGTGAAAACAAAGCTTCCGCTACCTTGGTAGACTCGGAAGCAAAATGCTTCTTCGACCTTGGTAGACTCGGAAGCATAAGTACGAGAATTGGGTTGGCAGTTTACAAGAAACTAAAAATGTGGATGAATTTTTGTTTTTCAGTAAAGTAGTGATAATGAATAATTTGAGTTTTATGTCCAGTAGATACCTATTAGGGAAGCATGAAATCTACATAAATAGCAGCGAATTCACAATCGTATTCATGTTTGCTAATTCAGAAAAATATCAAAACGAGCGCGTTGATCTTGTTTGTGTTCCTGTCGATATAATTTATCATAATACTAAAAACTAGGGAATACAACCTCTTGTTACTTTGCCATTCAAAATATAAATAGCCTATCTACGGGTATAGGAAGCATTGAATGGTGAGCAACGTTAAGGTGCCCGTCCACTAGGTCGACAGCGCGGCGCGGCGCGACGCGACGCCAAAAAAACATTTCTAGAAATTGTTCTATCAGTGGCTCGACTTCGGACTAGTGTCTTCCCCCTCTACCCCTCACTACCACTCCTAATGAGTTGGGTCCCCTCCCCAGTCTAATTCCCGATCTCGAGCTGCTCGCATCTCCACGCTCCATTCGCTATAACTCTAACTAATGTGTATTTATTTAATACTCTCCCACTCCCCAGTTTGCTCAGTAGTCCTACTAGTACATGGTGGCAGCAGGTGGTTTATTAAATCCGACGATCGTTTTCGATTATTATCGAAATATTCTCGGGAAAACGCACCTCGTTTCGCAGAATTGAGAAGTTATTTCCTCAACTCTGACGCTCCTGTCTCAGCTTGCATCGTGAGTTAT
The DNA here is from genome assembly GCA_009739505.2 of Apolygus lucorum. Classification (NCBI taxonomy): domain Eukaryota; kingdom Metazoa; phylum Arthropoda; class Insecta; order Hemiptera; family Miridae; genus Apolygus; species Apolygus lucorum. The sequence continues at coordinate 239,468 of CM019180.2, forward strand.
CGCCGTCACTTCTCGATCCAGTTGTTGTTAACCAGAGGTGAGAGTCAATATCATTCATCGTGTTCTTACCTTCTTACCAACTGTGTTGTAAACAATGTCAAACCCGCCAGCGCAGCCTTCAGTCTCTAATGATAAAGGATTCTTTCAAGTTCGTCCGCCCGAACCGTTCGATGTTTCCAATCCAAGTCAATGGCCAACGTGGAAAAAACGTTTTCAACGATTCATGAATGTCAGTGGAGGCAATAAACGAACAGATACCGAGAAAGTGGATGCTCTTTTGTACATTTTAGGCGAGAAGGCAGAAGAAATCGTGGCTCAATTTCCAACTCAACCTACAACATTTGAAGATCTTCTAAAGAAACTAGATGACCACTTTGTTTTGAAAAAGAATGTGACTTACGAAAGATTCATGTTCAACTCCCGTCATCAAAAGCCCGGGGAAACTGTTGATTCATTCATCACAGCATTGCATGTGTTGGCTGAACACTGCGAATTTGACAGACTGAAAGATGAACTGATTCGCGATCAAATCTTGCTTGGAATGCTAGATCGGAAGACAAGTGAAGAATTACAGCTGAAAGCTACACTCACTCTCGCAGAAGCTATAACTAGCGCTCGTCAGGCAGAGGCTCAAGCGTTTCACAATAAAGCTATTCGGCAAGAACATCAGCAGGTCAATGCTGTATGGTCAAACCACCGAGGACCAACCCAGTCATCCTACAGAGGCCGACGTGGTAGAGGCTCCTACCGGAAGCAAGAGTCAAGAGACCGTCATTCAAATCCGTCCCATGGTACTTCTGAGTCAAGGGGAAGAGGATCGACTTCTACGCCAACCGGACATGGACGCAAATGTCAATATTGCGCTACTTCCTGGCATGAGAGGATTGCCTGCCCAGCTAAGAGGACAGTCTGCAACCGTTGCTTCAAACCTGGTCATTGGGCTAAGGCATGTAGGTCAGCTAAGAAGATACATGAGGTAAATTATCAGTATACAGATTCAGATGACGATTCGCAATTTGATCAAAATAAAGCATTCATTGGAGGCGTTCATGTAAATTCTGTTAAAGATCGTAAATTGATGATAAATTTGCATATTGCTACATTCAAGAAATATGTTGGTATCGAAGTTGATAGTGGAGCAGATGTCAGCTGTTATCCACTAGAATTGACTCCAGAATCATTTATGTCCATGATCGAGGGTCCTATTAAACAGTTTTATGGCCCATCTGGCGAAACTCTGGAAAGTGTAGGTAGCTTAAATTTGCAAATAATACATGAAAATAAAAAATATTTTATCAAATTTTATATAGTAAAAAAATTCAAACATCCCTTACTAGGGAGACCAGCTATTTTTAAAATGAATTTGATTTCTTTGAATTTCAAACCATCTACTGAAGTGTGCAAAATTTCGGAATCTCAGAATTTGTTCGAAAAAATCCAGAAGGATTTTCCGGAAGTATTCAATGAACTTGGTACTTTTAAAGGGAAAGTAGACATCAAATTATGTGATAATTATGTTCCACATGTGCAAAGTGCACCACGTGTGGTTCCTATAGCGCTTTTGGATAAATTGAAGGCCGAATTGGACCGTTTGCAAAAATTAGATATTATTGCACCAGTCACTGAACCGACAGAATGGTGCTCTCCTATTGTCCTTATACCAAAAGGTGATAGTGTTAGAATGTGTTGTGATTACACCAAACTAAACAATTACGTAAAACGCCCTTATTTTCCGATTACTAGTGTTGAGGTAATATTGGCTCAATTGAAAGGTGCCAAGCATTTTTCGAAAATCGACCTGAATTCAGGATTTTATCAAGTTAGGCTAGAGGATTCTTGTCAACATTTAACTACTTTCATAACTCCTTTCGGTCGATTTATGTTCAAGTCTCTTCCATTTGGAGTTTCGTGTGCTCCTGAATATTTTTCTGCTAAAGTAGCTAAGATTGCTGAAAACTTGAAGGGTGTAGTATTTCACATCGACGATTTTTTGGTTTTCGCATCAACTAGAGAGGAACATGATCGAATTTTGATGCAACTTTTGGAAAGATTTCGTGATGAAGGTGTAACCATAAACAAGAGTAAAAGTGTATTCTGTGTCAATCAGTTAAGGGGACCCAAAGGTCACTTTTGGTAAAAAAAACCGAATTTTTTTTTTCGTTTTCTTATAACTACACTATATTTAGAACACATTGCTGAAAGAATTTTGAAAATCGGGAGCTTAGAAGTGTTTCAAACTCCAATGATAGTTTTGATGCGACCCCGTACCTTCGAGCAACGAATAATTTCACGTCACCTTGACAAAACTTACACGTCACAAACTTTGAAATTTCTGCTGACAGATTCTGAATGTCAACTATGTCAAAACACTTCAAACTGTCGTATTGTTCATATTCTGGAAGATTGTGTTCAATCTTCGAAGCAGAAGACGAACCAGAGCATGAACTCGTCGAAGTTGCCGGCTCCAGAGGCGGACTTCCAGGCTCAGGAGTTTGAATGGACAGTGGGATCATGGGTGGAATGGGACTGGAACGCCAGTTTGGGCGACCACTGAATACACTCTTCTTCTTTTTAAAAATCCCTTTTGGCTTGGTCATTATAAAACTGGCGGAAACACGTAAAAACTGGAGAAAAACGAAAAAACCCGGAGAAAACTGGCTCTAAAAAACTACAACACGAGATGTAAACAACAGGAGATGTAAACAACAGAACTGGAAGGTTATTTCGAAAGCTCAATCGATTCCCACTCATTCGAGTTTATCCATCGATATTTATAATCGATTAGCCGGGATTGGAAAGACGGAAATCCGGCTGCCCAATGAGAAGCAAGCACGGGAGTCGCGCCAGCCATTTGAAGCAAATCCCGCTCTCCTGCAAAACTGCACTTTTGCGGGCGTTTATCCCGTTTTTATGAAAACTGCTCGATAGATTCTCACCAAACTTTCACACAACCTTCTCATATCATCGTTCTATAGATATGGCGAAGGGAATTTAGAGTTAACTGCGCCAAAACGATTTATACCCAAAAAAAAGTAGTATTTTTGTAAAAAATGAAAAAATGGAAAATTCCCCCTCCCCGTCGTTTTATAAAAGTTTCCGTCGCCATAAATAATGCATCGTAATAGCTGACAATCGACCCGAAGTTTGAGCTTAATATCTTCACTAATAAGCCAACAAAAGGGTCATTTACCCCCCAAAAAATTTTTTTTTAAAGTGCTATATTTTTTTTCTGGGTGATTGAAACTAAATAATTTTTTTATGGTGTATTTGTATTGATGGGATGAGACTTTGTTCAAAATTTCAAAGCAATTGGTTGAGTGGTTCACAAGATATGGTTGAAATACCGAAAAAACCGCTGCCCCGATCAAAGTGACCTTTGGGTCCCCTTAAGTTATCTAGGACACATCATCTCTGATCAGGGAATTTCGATTGATCCAGCTAGAGTGGAAGCAATAGGTGAATTTCCCACTCCGACCAATAAAACGGAGGTCCAACAATTTTTGGGATTAATTAATTTTTCGTCTAGATTTGTGAAAGATAGAAGTTTGATTTTGAAACCGCTAAATGATCTACTGAAGGATGACGTCATGTTTGTTTGGAGTCAAGATCATGAAAATTCTTTCAATAAAATCAAAGAAAGTTTAAAGCAGGCTCCTCTATTAGCATTCTATGATCCTACTCAGCAAATAGTTGTGAGTGCGGATAGTTCCTCTTATGGATTGGGCGCATGCTTAATCCAGGAAAAGGATGGTAATCGTGAAACAGTTGCCTATGCTTCTAGGACTTTGAGAGATTCTGAGAAAAAATGGACTAGTCAGATAGAAAGGGAAACTTTGGCTCTTACTTGGGCAACAGAAAAATTTTCAGAATATGTTACAGGTCTAAAAATAATTTCAGAAACTGATCATAAGCCCTTATTGCAAATTTTGCAGACCAAACCTATTGATGAACTGACCCCTAGATTGTTGAGATTAAGATTACGTTTGATGCGTTATAATTATTCAGTTCGGTACACTCCAGGAAAACAATTGGTAGTACCTGATAGCTTATCTAGAAATCCACGCAAGGATTCAAACGATTCTAGTTTCGATTTGTTTGAAGAAACAGAACAATTTGTCTGTAGCGTCGTAAAATCATTGCCAATAAAAGATGCATATTTGGAAAAAATTAAATTTGAACAATCCAAAGATAAAATTTGTGAGAAACTGAAACTTTTTTGCGTTTCTGGGTGGCCCTAAACAGTCTTCATTGGCCCCAGAAATGGCTCCTTATTATCAGTATCGCAATGAATTTTGTGTTCTCGATTCTATTCTTGCTAAGGGTTCGAGAATTATGATTCCTCCTTCACTGCAGTTGGAATGTCTAAATTTCATTCATTCTGGTCATTTGGGAATTTCAAAATGTCGAGAGAGAGCTAAAATGTCTTTGTGGTGGCTTGGTCTTTCGAGTCAAATCGAAAAATTGATTAAAAATTGCCCGAAATGCGTAGAGCATAGGGTAAATCCCAAAGAATCCCATTTTAGAACCGAAATACCATCTGGACCATGGCAAACAGTTGCAGTGGATTTGTTTAAACTAAATAAATGGTATTTAATTATCACTGATTATTATTCTAGGTTTTTCGAGATTTACTGTCTACATTCATTAGCGACTATTAATGTCATTAAAAAACTTTCAGATTGTTTTTCAAGGTTTGGGATACCCAAAATTGTCCGGAGCGACAATGGTCCTCAATTTGAGGGTCCATTCAAAGAATTTGCCCGTAAATTTAATTTCGAACACGTAACTAGTTCGCCGTTTTATAGTCAATCTAATGGGGCTATTGAGGCAGCTGTTCGTGTTGCAAAGAATTTGATAAAAAAGAATCCAGATGACATTTCAGAAGCCCTGTTAGCTTATAGAACAACTCCTTTGGAAAATGGATTCACTCCGGGGGAATTGTTGATGAATAGGAAATTGAGATCCACCCTACCAATCCTTCCTAGTCAGTTGAATAAATCAGTTAATTCGTCTCAAGTAATTATAAAAGAAAAACAAATTAAACAGAGGCAGTATGACAAGTACAATAAAAGGCATAGGGTTGTTCCCAATTTACCTGAGTTGAAAATTAATGATGGTGTGTGGGTAACGGATTTGAGGGATTATGGACGAATAATTAAAATAGGTCCTGAGCCTAGGTCATTTGTAGTTAGGTGTAGTGGTGGAGGAACGTACCGCAGAAATAGATGGTTTTTGGTTCCTGCACCATACCACAAAGAAACTGAAAAACGAAATGTACCCTCACCAACAGCGTATGCAAGGCCTACCCAAAATCCACTCCCAAATATTCCTAATCCAACTCTTAAGGAGACAGAAATGCAAACTTCTCCTATTAAAACTTCTCGAACTTCAACGCAAACTTCACCTCGTAAGTCCATAGGTTTAGAACAAACTCCTGTTGAAAGTGTTCTAAAACCAGATACTGTCACTCAGCCTAGACCTGTTAGGGAGAGAAAAAAGCCAGACTGGTTTGGGTCCTATGTGCAACATTAATGTAGGTGTCTATGTTGAACAATTTTTTTTCAACTTTCTTGTATATTTATAATAATTATTATACATTAGGTAATTCATTTAATTCGGCTTCGAAAAGAAAAGAAATGGTGGACTTGTAATAATTTATGTACCTATTTGAATTTTTTTGTAAGTAGATCTATAAAATGGAGATCATCAAAATGTATTTATCATGCATGTATGTATTTAAAAAAAAAAAAATCTTAATAAATCCGAATTTGGAAAAGGGGGATGTTCTATCAGTGGCTCGACTTCGGACTAGTGTCTTCCCCCTCTACCCCTCACTACCACTCCTAATGAGTTGGGTCCCCTCCCCAGTCTAATTCCCGATCTCGAGCTGCTCGCATCTCCACGCTCCATTCGCTATAACTCTAACTAATGTGTATTTATTTAATACTCTCCCACTCCCCAGTTTGCTCAGTAGTCCTACTAGTACAGAAATATGATGGGAAATTAATGGCAGCCCGTCCACTGGGTCAACAGCACGGCGCGGCGCGGGTCAAAAATGTTTCGCAATCTGCCACTCTCCAGACTTCTGGAGCGCGGCTCTGCGCCCCGCTGTTGACCTAGTGGATGGAGGGCGAAGCGAAAAATTGTCGACCTCGGTCATTTTCGTCAGTGTTCTGCTTTTGTGTACGAGGCTTAATCAATGTGTGAAGCTCGAAAAACTTCCCCCTCGACATTCTAAAATACTTTATAAACTTTTGCTCATCTCTTAGCAAATCTTGGAACAGATGATTGTGCTCCCTCAGGTCCATCCTCTTTATTGGATGGACCCAAAATCTTCTCCTTTTCCCACCGATTTGGTCCTCTTTTTCTGCTTCCAAAGCTGCAACTAAAATGAACATTTTCATGAGAAGGCACCTTCACTCGACATGGCAAAATGGCGGGTCGAAAAATTTTATCCGCTCCAGTGGACGGAGCTCAAGAATTTCGCGTCGCGTCGCCCCGCGCTGTCGACCTAGTGGACAGCCAGCTTAATAGTCAGAGAAGCTGAGATGAATGGTCGCTCGAAGTTTACGTGTCTGCGAGGCGGGCGGGCGGGATTAGCTGCTAGGAAATGTGGGGTTGCCCTTTAAATTCCATCTAGTCTTCCCAGGCTACGTTTTTTAGTCTAATTTTTCGCTTTCGGCCTCTAATTTTCATACAAATTGTTTCGTGATAATTCTAACATATAGTAGGATAGTTTCCAAACACGGGATTATTCGAATTTTTCAAATAAAAACATGCTTTGATTGGTGATTGAAACTTTAGAAAATATTTTAAAAAATTTTGTTGTTGTTAATAATAATATCTAACATATTATGTTAGATGATGGCTTGTCGGATTTTCTTGTTCTGATATCATTCATATGGTTAGATTTGAAAATAACGATTTTTCAAGCTTAGATAAACCGGATGAAAGTATGGGGGGACACTAGTGCCATCTCTCATCTCTGAATCATACTAGACCCCCCCCCCCCCCCCACGGCCTTTTAGCCTTAAAAATCCTAAAAACCAAGTTCCTATCAAAATTTCTTTCACATCTCTCATCATGAAATACACTTTCTTTAATAATCCAGTTACAATTTAACTTCAGTCAGATCAACTTAGTAAATTTCTCAGTTCTAAATTCTTCATTAAAAATTCACTAAAAGTATAATCACAACAGTGTTGACCCTCGTCGTTCAGTATTTAATTAATTTACTTCAATGTCAAATCCTTACAACTGTAAATTAAATTATGTTTGTTAATAATTTATGGTTTTGCAGCTATTATGGACATTGGATCGGCCTCTTTCAAATATGATATGAGGAGATTAACGGAGATCTTGGCGTTCCCCAAAGCGTGGTACAGGAGGAGCATCATGAGACGGCTGTTCCTCGGGGATTTGAGCAGCTCTGCTACCTACAGTGATGGCGACGACTCAGACACTGGCTATGGGTTAGTTGTGTTTCGCTTTTAGGGTGAATTGTCCTGAGTTTGTGGGCTTGAAAGAAATGAAGAAGGGTCTTGGACCTGAAGAAATGATGACGGGAAATTTTTAAGAAGAAGAATTTAAGAGGGGAAGAGTACCAGAATTTGTGGTAGAGTTCTTTGTTTTGAGACACGAAGTTAGAGGTGTGTCCTTTCAGGAGTGAACGTATTGAAGAGACCTTATCTTCAAAACGACCTTGTCTGAACTGAATGGGGAATTTGCCTCACATTTTTTTATTTTTTTTTTCGAATGAGGGTTTATTTTTATGGAATAAAACCATAGTGAGCTGCTCGAAAACGCATCCAAAAAATTTAGAGAATTTAAGGAAGATGGAAATTTTAAATGTGGTGGCAATGTGTAAGAGGCAGCCATGTTTGAAACGTGACGGATATTCTACCAATCTGACTTCAAAGGAGGTTCTGTGGCGCTTACCACAGAAGCGGCACATACACGAACTTTTACCTTCCGAGTAGTGCGCACAAGAGTGCGCCACGATCTGGCAGGAAGAACCCTGACACAAAATTTACCAAAAGAAACAGTATTACTCACTTTTTTACAATACGAATCTATCTACTAGTTTATCAATCATTATTATTCTTCATCTTCTCTTATTTAGTTTCAAGATTTGAATCACATTATTCGAGAAGCCATTTCACTGGATCGTTTTGTGTGGCGTGCTAGAACTCTGTCTGTTGTCGTTGCTTTCGCATCGTTTTTTTTTTCTTTTTTTTCGTATGACGTCAACAATACTCCTCGATTTTCGCGGTGTTTTGTAACAGAGGTTCACTTGTTTAGTCATTTTCTCCTACGGTAAATTTTTTCCGTTGGTTATTCCTAGTGTTAAACGTTATTCTAGGGCCCTATAATAGGATTTGCCTTGAAATTCCAGAATCTAAAATTGAGGCAAATTCCCCATTGGTTGTCATTTGTTCATCAACCCACCATTCGAGTTTTCTGGAAAAATTCCGAGAACAATGGCAGATCAAATTATAATAATAGGACAAAACAGATTAATTGCCTGCAACATGGATGTATAATGTATTTGTGTACATCATGTTTGTACATGGATGATGAATGTGTGAAAATTATATGGAAGTATCAGCAGAAAGAAGTAGATGGAAGTGGTTTTCTAAGCAAAACCTTTCATCATCCAAGTGAAGAATTACGTTCGAATGAACTGTGGACTAAAAAAACAAAACCGAAAGACAAAAAACATTCGAAGACTGGTTCATACGATTCGAATTGATCTTTCGGTACTTGAGTATTAAACGGAGGCCACCATTACGAAACGCGCTGCGGCACTTATAGAAGGTTAAATTGTTATAGATGTTGTAGTAGAACTATTCTAGTATTGTTGTGAGTCGAGCGTTATCAGATGAGTCATGTGTCTACTCGCAGAATCCCCTCCAAGTAGGCCAAGGTCAGGGTCGTTGACCGGAGCGCGCGCCATTACCTGTCATCGCCTGTCACTGTGTCTGGTCAGTGTACGCTTTCAACTCCATCCTGACCGACATTGCTGCGTTCTGGGTTGCACAATGTCAGAACCAGGCGTCGGATTAATTCTAAACTTCACCTGTAAATCTATTAAAGTGTGTTCTTTCCAATTATGTAGTTATTTTTGGTATCCAGTACGAAATATTTCTATAGGTTAGGTGGCCTCCGTTTAATACTCAAGTACCGATCTTTCATTCGTTTTTGTCTTTTAGCTCATTCAAATCGCCTCCTCACTTACTCATTGTAATCTATTCCAACTCGTTCGGTTTTTCGACTCAGCGTTTTTTTTTTTTTTTTTTTTTAAGTCACGACCTGGATCTTAATATGGATCCTTAAGGTTGTTTGTTTGGTTCCAACGTAACGACTCGCTCGTTTTTGTGACTTCTGACCAGTTGGTTGTTTGTCTTGTGTTCCAATCTTTCCTCCTTCCAAATCTAAATGATTTGTTTGTTTCTGGACTCTTGTGTTCCGATCCTTACTTACCATTAGGTATTAAATTCATTTTCAGAGATTGATTTGCTATTGTTTAATTATCTACATATTTCCCTAGTATTAATAATACATGGGTAGTTCAACATAGGGGTCGAGTGGTTCATTCCACTGAGTTATTAGGTAGTGCTTGAAGGGTCCAACTGTCATGTTGGCAAGCAAACAGTTGTGTCAATTAAAAACTCTCAAAATATGTTTTTCAGAATGAAAATTGTTACTTGGTTAGCTATTTACATAGCCCTAGCTGCTTGCAACATGGGGGATTCTATAGGTCTGCCACAGAAACGTTGCATACATATGGCTCCCCCTAGCGCGAAAGCGAAATTGAGTTATCTAACGTGTTTTCAATTCTTATGTTATAAACCTTTCGAATCAAATTAATGCTTCATTTATCTCAATTGAGGGGTTTCCTACAAGAATAAGATAAGTCCGAAATCGAAAATTCTAAACCTGCTGAATTTTGTGAAAGGCCTTTTCCTGAATTTTCCCCCTTCTGTTGCAAAACGTGACTTGTTTGGTTCTTGCTGAATTTTCATTGAAGCCCAAGTACTGCATGTTTATGACGTGAACATGTTTTGCATCTTTATGACGGTAATCAAATTTTCTGTTTTTATAATAATAATGAAGCTATTTCCGAACTGTGTTTAAAAACTGACGACTAGAACATTTAAAATGTTTTTTTAGATGCCTATGTTGCTGGTTCAATTTCCATGTTTTCTTTGTTTCACCATCAGTAACATGAAGGAGAAAATAATAGTTCCTACTATCTTAAGGATTTGAAAGATGAATGAATAGATAAGTAGACAAGCAGTCGTTTCATAAAAAACCTTTATTAGGGAAAAAAGAAAATGTTCAGAAACTCCAAATATTTTGGTTTGAGAAAAAAAATAACTGAAAATTTACTTAATATACACATCAGAAATATACAAAAAAAGAAGAAATATACACATGGGAATAACATCAGAAATAAGAATGGGAAACAAACAGCTGGGAATGCGACGCCCTGACCTTCAGGCGCAGTGTTGCCACGCGCGCACGGACTTATTTCGTTCTTGCGGAAATAGAGAGGACTAGAATTCTCCTGCAAAATGCGCACATTTTGAAGCCTCCTGTAGACTTGGACCTGTTCGGTTCTTGCCGAAATGAACTTGTTACTAGATATCGCACACATTCAGGAACAAAATGGCGCCTTAACCTTCCAGTACACGCGTAGGCGGCACCCGTGCCGCCTCGACCTTAGTTTTCGTATTTACGTGCGCATTCTTGATTCCCGGACGGCGGGACCTACTGCTATTTGTTAGTTACCATATTTATCCAGATATCACGCTGGTTTCACCTTGCCGAGTCAAACGTCGCGCCAGTGTTATCAGTTCCAATCTGGCTAGTCCAATAAAAGTTCTTGAATAAAAAAATTGATCGGCTTTTTTTACTTGCTCCCTCCTCCCTCCCTGGGAGCGCTAATGAATATAGAATCCATCTGCACTGCGATAACGATAATTTGGTTGAGGAGACAATCATGTCGATTTCATTGGAAAAAGTTGGCTGTTTATGATTTTAGGTAGGTACCTATATATTTGGTTTATGAGCATACAAACTATAAAATTATAGTAAGTTTGATTCAGGTGGTTTACCTAGCATATTGACACAGCTGTTAACAACCTTTACAATAATGACTTTGGGCAGTTAAAACTTCATTTTCATGGGCGGCATGGGTGCCGCCACGCGGTGTGAATTGAAAAGCGAAATGGCGCGGGTACCGGAAGGTTAACCGGGTTTTTTCAAACTTCAAAATCTTGTTCTTGTAGGAAACCCCTCAATTGATGATAGCTGCACAAATTACAGAATTATAGAGACAAGATTGTAAAATACACGTTGTACAAAATCAGAACTAAAAACATGTGATTCGTAGTGGAGTTGAATCACACCACACCTCTAAAATTTGCAGTTCACGTTTCAATTCACAAATTTCCCTGCGTCAATCGCCAAACATGGTTAGCGTTTTACTTTTGTGATGATGTGCGAACTTCACCGCCAATTTTCAACCTCTTCTTCTTCTTCATTTCAGTGATGGGAGAACTTACACTGAAAGGAGCCCCATTTTAGCCATGGATCGAGAAAGAATGCGTTTGAACCTCAACTCCGATCTCAAAATGTCCAGATATCGCCATGGTTTGTATTTTTTGTTTTTTGTCGATCAAATCAATGAGAGTCTAGCCCCCACGATCCTTGTCGGGTTTGAGCGCATTCTCCCGCCACTTCAATGAACTATCATTCCTGATTACCATAACTACCATTCTAAAGATTGTTGTCTCGTAATCGTTTTCGTTTCTCAGTTTCGTTTTCGTTTCTCTTATTGTTTTCTCTCTGAACAGTTATGGACGTGAAAATGATGCCAAGTGTCGTTTTAGCGAATTTTCAAAAAAAAAATGAAGCTATTGCAATGGGCTCAAAATTTTTAGAATGGACTTTTTCGTTTACACTGAAATCCGTTTTAGAACATTCTGAACTTGAGTAATTATTTAGAATTTTTTTTTTTACTTTTCGCCAAAATGTTCGTAACAACAAACAAAAGGTCAAGTTCGTTAGCCAGAAATTTTGGACAATCCAAAGTGGTCCAAATTTCAAAAAAGTCGAAAAAAACGGGGTTTTCCCGTTTTTTGTGGTTATTACCTTTACAATCATGGTAATATACGGTATATTCGGATTCAGCTCAAAATTTCTGATATCGATGCGTTTTTCAAAAATGAAAATTGCCCAAAATTGATAAAAGTATGTATCTATTTATATATATAATGATTACGTGCGTATATTTGTTGTACCCAGAAATGCAGTAGCCGTGTGGGTACTCTATGAGTTCGTGGAGACGAGTAGAAAATGAATATGGACTCCTAACATCTTCAAAGCATACCTGGTGCATACACTATGTTGGTATGCTATACTAATGCATGTACCCAAAGTCATTCAATTTCAAAGCTGGTCTCCAAAATCGTCACTGGTTCCCATTTTTCAGTCTTGAACGGTGACGCGTTCCGACTGCAGGTTAGAAGGAGTGACGCTAGGATGCACTCGCAAGCGTGATCAGCTTCCTTGAAGTGGCGGGAGGTAGCGCTGAATCCCGACAAGGGTTGCTAGGGGCTAGAAGACTCTCATATCAAATCACATTTTTCAACTTTTCATTGTTGCTTCGTGTGGTGACAAACATTATCATTAATTACTGCAGATCGAACGTCTAGCTCTGACTCTAGTCCTGTGACAATCGACAAAATCCCTAACTCTGCTTGGGAAACGCTTGTCCTCTTCGCCGTCAACTTTAAAAGGCTGAATGTACATATGAATATGGGAAACGTGATGGGGAACGTAATGTAAGTTCTAAATTTTATTCTTACAATGATTTGCTTAGATGAAATAAAATCCAATTTTTTCAGGATTAGCGGGTAGTTTTATCTTCTCTTCAGTGCAGGATAAAAGTCGACAATGCCGGACATTTGACTTCATTTGTTTTACTGAAAGCTCTTTACCTACATCGGTATAAGAGCAATCTTATACCAATGGGGTAGTTGCATGATATTTTTTTGTATTTTTTCTGTGTAGAGAATCTATTGAAGTACGAATCTGCAAATAAAACTCCCAGAAACGGTTCCTAAAAATTTAGAGATTTTTTCAAAGAACGGGATTCTCGAATTCAGGCGGGAAAACCTACACACGGCTAGGACGCTGCGGGGTGGGGGCTACGTCACGGGTGTGAAGGGGGCCAAGAGACCCCTACACCACTGTTACCCTGACGCAAGGTTATCGACCTTGGGGGTACTGTGCCGGAGGGATCCTTTGCCTGGGGGTCCTTTGATAGCAATCCTCTGTTTGTTTACGTTCGTTTGAGTTGCTATCATACTGAATTTAGCTAGCAGCGCAATCGTAACATGTTGCATCTAAGATTTCGTTTCCTTCTGGCATTCCCTCCACTGTAACTGAAACCTTATATGGTTGTGAAGAAACACGGTGTTCTGGTGATACTCGAGCTACAACCTCGCTAGATTCTTCCAAGTTGGACATAACCAACATCCTTTTATTTAACAAATTACAAACACTCATTGGTACTACGTTGTACATGATAATGACACTACGATGAAACTTCCAATAAATGAGCTACTGCAACCATTTTGATGAAGAAGTACTACACTCAAGAAAACAACTGATCTTTTACTTTCTACAAAAGTGTCAACTTACTTCATTCTTGGCTCCTTTTATTTCGGCGCTGATGAACTTTTTATTGACGTAAAAATCGTGCTACATGCCAATATCGATATACGGAATATTTTCCAGGGAAGCCACCTCGAAACTCTAATCGATGGCTCTCCTTTTTGGCATATAGACATTTTATTTCAATACTTTGGCACATAAACGAAAAAAGTTACGGTTGGTTTTTTGATGATTTCTACTTACAACCAAGTCGTTCCTACCTAACTTTATCTTCGTCATTCGCGTTCGTAGAAAAATCGTTCACCATTCGTTGGAAAGCCCTAAATATTTGCATAAATTATATGCTGCCAAAACCGCTGTAGGACTTACGGAAGAAACTGAGAAAAAAGAACTGTCAACAACATTCGAAAGCAGATTATCGGGTAGGTAGCGGGAAAAAAATGAAGACATGTGTTGCAGACTCGTATGCAAGCGTTTATTAAAAGCTTCTTGCAACTTTACAGAGAACATTATCTTTTCCAAACCAATCAACTAATAAATTATGGTAGGTAAATACCAGAATAAACTATGGTACGAACTCAGACTGCACTCAACTCAGACCGCACCACCAGAAATGTGTCCACTGATAACGTGATAACATGACCGTAAAAGTGACGCGGGGTTTCAGCGCCAACGCAACAACAAGAAAAATAACCAAAATATGCTTCAAAACTTTCAATTTAAACGATTAATTCAAACATGTAAAGCTTGGAAAATATATTTCAAAGTTTTTTAAATCATCACCATTATTTTGCAACTATATTTCAATGTTTCTGACTCGAATTGTCCTCGATGGCAGTGATCTCAACGCACTCTATTGTGAGATTCTCGTTTAGGGATGACGTAAGAGGTGTGGCCCGCCAACACTAAAAGGGATGGTACTTCTTTATTGAAATACGGCTAAACTAAATGGAATTTCTAACTGAAAAGAGGTGCAGATACGTTTTTAAGTGCGCTAAATTCGAATCTGAAGTCAAAAACACGAAATTCCGACCCATGCAACTACCCCATTAGAGCAATCTTCTGCTTGAATTTATTTTTTCAAACGCTTTTAGTTGATTCGGGATTACATTATAACATTTAATCCCCCACCAACTGGTAACGTTTCTTGAACAATTCAACCTGGTAAACGGAACTTTCAAAGCTTGAGCATTCCTAGTACCTACCGTAGTCGTGAGAAGCAGTGCTAACCTTATAAATATTAGAGTGTATGAAAACAACGCATTCCAGAATGTAAATAGCAGGGAGGGATCATCAAAACTTTCAAACTAATGGAGGCTTCCCAAAACAACTCGGAGTGCTCTTATCTGAGATCCAAAAATAATTTTGGCAGACGGACAATGTTGAAATGTACCGTCTGTGTATGTATTGTTGTTTGTGTGTAGGTGCGTGTTTTCGATTACCGTAGACTGAGGTGATAGTTATCAATTTCTACAGTTTTTCCTTGAAAACCACAATTGTAATAATTCAAAAAAATCTGAAAAAAAAGTGTATATTCTCCCACATCTTATGAACAGTATCCTACATCAAAATTTGAAATTTCGTTGAATTAAGCTCATTTAAAAAAAAAATTAAATTGTTCAGTATCACACCGCACATAGGGGGTGATAGTGATCACTAATTTAAAATCGAATAAAACGCTTTCGGAGTGTCTATGGGGTGGTACTGATCACCGTTTTCAGAACATTTCAGAACAATTTTTATTGAAAAACTAATGAAAACCAACTCTTTACCTATAAAAATCAGAATAAAGCCAAAATTCAAGACTCGTAATATCCTCTTCAGTATTTATTATTAAAATGAGACCATTCGTGGCACATTCTTGGTAACTGACAAGAAACAACTTATTTTAAAGCATTTGTTACTAAAAAAAAATTATGGACCAATCACTTTTTGATAGTTTCGGGGAATTTCGGCCGTGATCACTATCACCCCCTGAAAATGATTTTTTTTTTTGTATTTAACAGACAACCAACTGTAGTTAACCAACACAGAAAAAACAAACTAATTGCAGATATTATATGCTTACCTACCTCTAGTAGAAACAAAATCTTTTCGCTGGAACTTCACCACACAACACCCGACACCAGCACATCAGAAGTTACAATCTCAGGGTTCGTTCGGTCAGGCAGTCCTGGACGGTCCAGGACTGGAGCAGTCCAGGACTCGTGACGTCACAGAGTCGCCCTGGACTGTCCGAGATTCGGTGTTGTCCGAACGCACACGGGACAGCACTGGAAGCATGGATATTTCATACGTATAAAATATCCATGCCAGAGAGATGTGAAATTTATTGCGATTTTATTTTAAGATTTACTTATTAATTTATAGACGTATTGATTAATACTTGATTTTACTCCTTTTTGTATAGGAATAATAAATGCTTCTAAAATGAGGTTAGCTGCCTATTTCCAAATTTGCCTATTTCTAAAGTTTCCTATTCCCCCAAATGGAAACTGCGACTGGAGCTTCGTAAAACTACTTTAAATTGAAGTTAAGTTACGAGCTGAAGTTATGGGTTACGAATTAACGAATTTTTACACAAGTAGTACAAAATTACTTACTGTGAATTGATGAGATGATTCCACTGCTACCAATTCTTCGAAGAGGTGTCTTAAACCACCCTTTTTACCAAGTGAAGCTTTCTTAAGAGTAGGTACAGGTAGAGTCATACAAAAGGGAAGGCCATTTTCGACAAGACGCTTGTATTTAAAGAAAAATGAAAGTAAAACGCTTTCGACTTGACCGATGGGTATAATTTCAAATAGAGACAGAACAATGGTAACGAAATTACGAAAATAAATTGAACGTATATACAGATTTATGCTTCTTTACCAAAATCGTATTTCCCAAGCTACTCATACTCAATTTCAAAGTTCCGGGTCTTTAATTGTTTTATGAATAGAGGTTAATATAATTACTGTTACTTTACAATACTAGTTTTCAATTCCACTTTTCTTATTCCACATGTGCTAAGTAAGTGGCAAATCTCTCGTCCGGGACTACACTGGTCCTCTCCGAACGGCCAAAAGTGGGCGTGGTCAGCCCTGGACTGCCCGGGACTGCCTCACCGAACAAACCCTCAATGTCAGCTGGGCCCGATTTTGAGATTTGTTTATTTCCTCATCAGTTACCATGGTAACCTAGACTATCGGGCGGGAACGATATCCCACAGAGAAGACATTGTTACGAACACATAACACGACCTGACATTCCATTTAGGACTGTGTGGGGCGCTACAATCGCATGGAGATAAAAAAAAGGCTTGCTGATCAGTATCACCCCAGCATATCAGTATCACCCCAGTCGACGGTATTGAGTGAACCAAGTATGATCTATTCGAAACGTTATAAAAATTTCTTGTCTCCAGGTGGCTAACGAAGGACTTCAAATCCGAAGGACGCTTGGCAATAGGGAGTTCTGGACACAAAAACATGTACATAGGTTTAGGATTAGCCGGATCAAGTTTGGATGCGAAAGGTGGTATCGTTGGTGGCTCCATCGATCTCAGCAATATTGATACTTTCAGTAAGTTTGCGTACCCACTTACTTTTTTTTATTTATTATAACGTAGGTAGCTGATAAACAGTGATTATTGCAGCTGGATTCCAGCTTCCACTTTTTTTTCTAATCGGTTCTGGACAGATATGGATTTATGTTTAGACAGGTACATTGATTATTGGTTCATCCTGTAAATTTTGGATTTCCATTTTGACATGTATTGTTTGCAGTTACAATCCGGGAAGACCCCGGGACAGAACCGAATCACACTGTTGGTCTGAAGTTGGCAGCATTAGAATGCAGGTTGGACTACATGGGGACTGCCGTGTTGATGGGGCGGGTCAGCAAGCTCGACGTTCAGCTTAAAGACGAATGGAAGACCGGTGTTCAGGACTCTGATGAATTTTGCCCCACCAGAAGGTGAGAGCGTTTACAATCCTATGATATCGATTCATTATTTTAAATCATTAACTTGATAGCCTGGGCAGACGACACAAGATTTTGTCACACACGTACATACACACACACAGACATACACCTGTGGTTTTTTTTTGCGGATTTGGATTCAGAATGGTCTAAAACGGATTACTGTGCGGTTATTTTTTTTTCTGTTGAGTGTTGTCCTCCTCCACCCCAGATCGATCGCATAAGGACGCCCAAGTCTTACTGTGGGACGTCCTAAAAAGTGGATAAGTATACCTTATTATGGAAAGATTTCTCACAAAATTGGCAAAATTTTATCATCTAGAGATTTCAAAGTAAGTAGGGTTTAAAAATAAAAATAATCTTAAAGCTTCGTTGGGTTCTGTTGAAGATAATATTAGCGTTCCAGATAAAAGTGAGGTTTACAGGCTGAAATGTTCTTGTGAGCTTGAGTATTGTGGTCAAACTGGTAGGAAATTTAAGGGATAGAATGAGAAGGATTTCAGAGATAACAAGAGAATTCAATCATAACTTTAGTTTTGATATAACAAACGGACAGTTCACAGAATTTCCTAATTTTTGTCCGAAGGTAGGTATGTTGGATTTGCTTGAAAAGTTCGAGATTCTTAAGAGTGATAGGTCTGGTAAATGTCTGAATGAGGTAAACAACATGTTTCACCGTTGATGGATTCACTCCTGCAATAGCTTCCCCCCTCCCTTCACAATGTAAAAAAAATGTTAACAACCATTTCAGGTTGGATTTTTGTCCGAATGCTATTCCTGTTGTTGCGGACGTCATCAGCTGTCTTCCTAAGGGAAGATCAGAATTTGTTCTGATGATTTCGCTCATGGCTTCCCATTGGCCTCACCGCCCTGGGTTGGGACGAGAGGGAACTGCGACCAGCTTACCCAAAAATATGCTCCCGAGGCGAGCCTCGAACTCACGGCCCCTGCAACTGGTCCAAGAGTTATCCTCTCCTATGTTTGAGCTCCCTTTCACTTTGTCAACCTTGATTGGCATCTGATGATCCTCCCAGGTCCCTTCACTTCTCTGAACCAATAGGATTCTCCTTTCACTTATCTTCTTCAATCTGATTGGGTATGACTTTCACTTTCTCGACCAATGGGATTCTAGGGTGTTATAAAATACTTGACTCTGCTTGACAATCGCAATCATGGGAAATCGCACATCATTTTCCAAGTAACTTTTCAATCTGAACCAAACGGTGAAGCTCTTGATTAAATAATTTATTTTTACTTGTGTACACTATTTCTTGGGGAAATAGTGTATTTTTAGGACATTCCAGCACTGTGGATGAAATCCGCCTGCTGAGCAATGTTCACGATGCGATGCAGCCTGCACCGCAGTGTGCGCAGTAACGGCTCCATGCACTGTAAAGCAATAAACAATTTAAAAAAAATGTATTGTAGTGTGCGCACCTCCGTTTAAATAACATTGTTGAACTTATCCAGGCGGATTTCGAGATGCGATGTGGTCTGACCCGACCCGCCTCTAGTGTGTGTGTACACGCCCCTTAAAGTGCACACGATTGACGTGAGACTCAGGTCGGAAAGATAGCGTCCACTCGATGCTCGCCCTAGCAGCCTCTCACAGAATGATGGTTCCAAATATCGCTGTAACGCTCTAATATTATAGCGACATTCGGAACCGTTATTCCTTATCTCGTTACTAGGGCAAGCATCAAGTGGATACTACGAGGGACGTCCCAAAAGTAAGTTCCGAAGTGCTGGAAAAAATCGAAAACTCAACCAATTTGGAAAAAAAAAATTTTATTCTTAAAGGTAAGTACGGATCTACTTTATTTTTCGACATAGTCGCCATTCCGATCGATGCATTTTTGGTACCGTGGTGCCAGTTTACGTAACCCCTTGTCGTACCATTCTGCGTCATTTTGTTTGAAGAATTCCGAGACTGTGGCTTCGAGATCGGCGTTCGTACGGAACTTTCTTCCGCCCAGGTGGACTTTGAGGAGGGGGAAAAGGAAAAAGTCACTCGGTGCAAGGTCTGGAGAGTATGGGGGTGGGGGAAAACATCCCAATCAAATGTTCCAAGCAAATGTTGGGTGATTTTTGCTGAATGGGGTCGCGCATTGTCGTGGAACAGCTACACTTTGTTCCGCAACATGCCCGGCCTTTTGCGCCTTATGGCATTTTTCAGGTCTCTGAGCACCTGGCAATACCTTTCGGCATTTATGGTCGTGCCTCTTTCCAGGTAATCGACCAAAAGAACACCCCGGGAGTCCCAAAAGACAGTTGCCATCACCTTTCCAGCCGATTGTTCCACCTTCGCTTTTTTGGGGGCACTTTGGTCAGGAGCTTTCCACACCATACTCTGTTTTTTTGTTTCGGGGGTTTAGTGGTGGACCCAGGACTCATCACCAGTAACAATTCGAGAGTAAAGAGACTCACCTTCATCTTCCAACATTTCAAAAAACCTGTGTGCTGCATCCAACCTGTTTTCCTTGTGCTCGTCGGTCAAGAGGCGAGACACCCACCTTGCACACACTTTCGAGAACTTGAGATCTTCCTTAATGATTCGGTGTGCTGAAGAACGAGTCAATTGATGTTTGCTGTGCACCTTCTCGACAATATCACTTAGAGTAAAGCGCGAATCTTCCTCCAAAAGCTTGCAAACTGCAGAAACTGCGTCCTCTCCACGAGAAGTGGAAGGGCGCCCACTTCACTGTTCATCATGCACACTTTCCCGCCCTTCCAGGAAACTTCTCTTCCACTTACGGACCATTTCGATGCTCATGACCCCTTCTCCATACGCTGAAGAGAGTCTGCGGTGAATTTCGGGCACAGAAACATTCTCAAAAACTAAAAAACGGATCACCGAACGGATTTAACAATTTGACGGGTTTTCAACGTTGCAGCCATGTTTACACTGGTGCTGATAAGCCGCAACAAGTGATAGCAAGATAAGAAAAATTCAGTGTTGCCACCAGATGTAACACGAAGTATCCCCGTTGGCATTTTTTCCCTACGGCATTTTCCCACGAATTTAAAAATGATCGGAACTTACTTTTGGGACATCCCTCGTAACTTATAACCCAGTCTTGCTTGAGCCTTTGTGAGTTCATTCAAAATAATTAGGCCTTCCTTTCATGTTGCAGACCTGCAATGATTTTCATGCATGGAGACCTTGGCTGGGACCAGTTGCAAGTCATGATGTCGAAGTCTACGACGGTGGATCTCCTCAAAATGCATTATAAGCTCGAAGAGTTTTTCACGCAGCAGTTCAAGAGCAGTAAACGAGTCTTCTCCTCACTTGGCAACGAGGGTTCTGGTCCTGGAAGCTCCTACCGTAAACGACCTACTAGAAAGAAAATTTCTACAACAGAAAGCATGGGTAAGCTGTCATTTTCTCCAAACCTCATAAGTTTTCTCCCAACATGAGTTAGTCAGTATTTCAAACTGTTTTAATGAGATATTGCAGTGGTATTCTGTTATATATTTAATACCGATACTTTCACATTAAATGGAATCTGCGCTTGAGAATTATGTTTTATTATATTATATTTTTATTAGTTGCGAACCTGTGTGTCAGGTTGAATAGACTGTTTTTCATGAGATCATCGAAATTTGACGACTGAAACTCAGTACATGGATGGGAGACTGCTCGCGAGCGGGATCTCATGTCCCAGTATTTTTGACCGACTTCAATGCGCCGAAGGCGCGCGAAAGAGAAGGAACTCGATTCGGGTCGTCATGTGACGACTTTTTTTGTTGTCCGAGCACCTTGCATTTCTTTATTCTGGTACCAATATGTCTGGTACTTTTCGAAATGTGTTCTACCAGTATCCATGGTGGTCCCATTTCAAACAGATTTCATTTTGCTTAGTTAAAAGTATCAAAAATTTGTGAAAGAAGTTGAAAAATGAGGTTTCCATTTTCGGGAATATAGGTCCGCATTCTACCACTGTGACTTCCGAGTCGATGGAGGACCATTTGTGTATAGTAAAATTGAAGGTCAGATTGTAAGCTATAAATGAGATGCTATATGAAGGGGGTTCCGATAACTAAAAAGTGCTGCGGGATGAGAAAGGGGGAAATTATAGTATGTTATTCGCTCAGAACCTGCATGAGCCAAACCAAGCGTGTTTATGAATGCTCAAGTATGTGAGTTTTCCTACCAAATATGAGGTATACAGGGTGTAACGGTTAAGGTCGTACCACCGGCCAGGATTCGATTCTACAACTAATTTGTGACTTTTTTTGTCTCTTGACTTTTTTTTCTTAACCCCCCTTAAAATCGGACTTTTTCCACTTTTAAGATTTTTTTCGTATTTTCGACCTTACGCCATTAAAACAGCCATAACTCCCTTGTTTTTCAATTAAAATTCAAATGTAATTATACCGTTGGAAAGAGCGTTAAATTCTCTACCTCCCTAGTGTTAAATAAAACTTTTTAAAGAAGACTAAAATGTTGAAAATTGAGCCGAATAGTAAAATCTCGAAAATTTCGGAAATTTTTCGTTTTTTCAAACGTTTGTAACACTAAGTGAAACTGCCGGTTAAGTTCACACTGTAACCCTAAAAGTTGGCCAAAAATCTCAGCTTTCCAACGGTTTGGTCATAAAATTGTTTACAGTGGACTAATGTTGTAAAATCCAGTTCCCGTGCCAAAAACCGTGGATCTTCCAGTGTAAATCGACGTTTCGCGAAAATCAGCATTTTTACCCTAAAATGAGTTAGGCAGCCATCTTTTCGTACTTTGTCTCACTGAGTCAAATGATGACAGAAGACTTATCGAAAAAGCAGTCACTGATATCTGGTCCAATTCACTTTTCGAAAATTGTCTTAATTTCTGTTAATTTGTATGCCAATTTTTGGTTTATTATTTCTAATAATAAGCCTATGTGATCGTATCGCAAAAAATTTGTATAACCCCCCCCTCAAACTTTGTCACTTCACGTTTCAAGGTGCGTAGAATCCAAATTTGCAATGTCCGTCCGCCGTCCCCCGTCCGCCGTCCGCCGTCCGCGGCACTTTTCTTAGCAACACTGGACCGATTTGGTTCAAATTTGGTATATGGGCTCCATTTGTGGTCTAGTTGTGCCGCGAAGTTTTTGGTTGATGTAGGTCACTTCTAAGGGGTGAAAATTAAGGGTTGAAATTTTCAAGAGTGCCCTAGCTCGAAAACTCTCGAAATAAAGGTATCGTTTTTTCACCAATTTTAAATATTATTGAATTTTTAAAAATTTTTGAGACCACCCGGAGCTCTGTAGGACAAACCGTTCGGTCCCTACGAGTACTTGAAGGTTTTCCTTCGATAAAACAGAATCATGAGTGTGAATCGCAAAAGAGGTCTAATCTCCATTCAAATTTTATCGGACTAAAATGCGATCGCTATTCATTTCTTCGATTTGTATACAGTTTTGCCTTCTGCGTAACCAGTAATCAAATTTCCATATGAAGCTTTCTATTTTTCCAATCGAGTGTGAAGCGTTTAGTTCTTTCTAATAAACTTGATTGTGAAGGTGTGAAGCCAGTATGGTGTGGTAGGTAGTACCTAGCTGGTAGGTAAAAAAAAAGTTGGTGGGTAAAAAAAATTTTGGTGGGTAAAAAACGCTGGAAATCATTGCTCAAAAGCTTCTTCACTCTTCAGATCACTGACCAGCTGAGTGAGCTCTGAAGCCATTTTTACTCCTATTGAATGGAAGTGCTCTTCCAGGCGTCTCCAGCATTCGAGGAGATCTTCTTCACTCCTCAGATCACTGATCAGCTGAGTGAGCTCCAAGGCCATTTTCAATCTTATTCAAATCAGAAGGGTGATCTATACAGAAAATAATAAACCTTTGAGCAATGATTTGCAGCGTTTTTATTACTAGATCGGCCAAGTTAAACGTTACTACCGTTGACAATAAGGTCAAAGGTATGTTTTTAAACATGTTTTAAAACATTAAACATGTTTTAAAACAAGCAAGTAATCAAACCACCCTGTTCATATTACAACTAGGTTCCGAACATCAGATTAGTTATCTGATCAGTGATCAGTTCGTGACCTGCCTACACATCTACTTGTATCATGGCAACTTATTCCAATCAAGAGTATGCCGATATGCTGCTGGTCTATGGTTTCACAAACCAAAACGCCAGTGAAGCTATACGGGAATACCAGCGGCGGTTCCCACACAGACGCGTAGCCTCCAAAAAGTGTTTTCAAGGGTATGTAACCGGCTGACTATGCTGTTCATGTTTTGTGTTCTGTACGCGTCACTAGCAAAGGGGATTTATGTCATTTCGCTCACCGGATTTCAACTGTAAGTATTGAATCCTTCCTCCAATAATAATTGTGTCTTCCATCAACTTGAAAGGCTTATCCCATTCATACAGAAAATGAGATTGGTTTTGTTTGTTATTGATATCTTCCGGTTTTATGAACTGCTATTTTGTTTTTTACAGGTTATTATGAACAGGGTGGTTTGATTATTTGCGATGACGGGAGGAGAATGGACATCAAAACATACCTTCGACCTTATTGTCAAAGGTAGTAACGTATAACTTGGCCGATCTAGTAATAAAAAAATTGGCAAACAAATTAACAGAAATTAAGACAATTTTCGATAAGTCTTGTGTCATCATTTGACTCAGTGAGACAAAGTACGAAAAGATGGCTGCCTAACTCATTTTAGGGTGAAAATGCTGATTTTCGCGAAACGTCGATTTACACTGGAAGATCCACGGTTTTTGGCACGGGAACGAGTATTTTACACCATCAGTCTACTGTAAACAATTTTATGACCATACCGTTGGAAAGCTGAGATTTTGGGCCAACTTTTGGGGTTACAGTGTGAACTTAACCGGCAGTTTCACTTAGTGTTACAAACGTTTGAAAAAACGAAAAATTTCCGAAATTTTCGAGATTTTACTATTTGTGCCCTTTTTTCAACTTTCTAGTTTTCTTTAAAAAAATTTATTTAACACTATGGAGATAGAGAATTTAACGTGCTTTCCAACGGTATAATTACATTTGAATTTTGATTGAAAAACAAGGGAGTTATGGCTGTTTTAATGGCGTAAGGTCGACAATACGAAAAAAATCTTAAAAGTGAAAATGTCCGATTTTAAGGGGGTTAAGAAAAAAAGTCAAGAGACAAAAAAAGTCACAAATAAGTTGTAGAATCGAACCCTGGCCGGTGGTACGACCTTAACCGTTACACCCTGTATAGTAGAGTTAGGTGATGAGAGGGTATTCCACTAAGTGGATGTAGCACATAGCTTCCTCGTCATCCATAATATAGTTTGGTAGGTAATGGTATAGTCGATATTCAGACATGCATAGTGCCGTACCAAATATGAAGGATATAATAGTACAGTTAGGTGATGAGATGGTTTTTTACCTAGTCGGTTAGCATACAGCTTCCTAACTAACTAACTACAGGCCGGTGTGGCCCTTAGCTTCCCGAACTCCCTTCCGCCACTGAGTACGGACACCCGCCTGCTTCCTCCGCAATCCCACCACCCGGAGGTCCTTCAAGACATCATCAACCCAGCGACTCCGAGGACGACCTCTTCGTCTTCTAGTTTCCGTCCTAGCTTGCAGCATCATTCTCGGGCAAGCCTCCACCAGCATGAGGTCAACATGTCTCAGCCATTGGATGCGCCCAGCTTTGATGAATCGGACTGTGTCTTCATGTTTTAATAACTCATCAATTTCAGCATTCTGTCTTGCTCTCCACCCTTGGCCCTCTCTGACCGCTCCCTAGATCTTTCTTACAATCCATCTCTCAAATATCCGCATTCTAGCCTCAACCTCAGCCCGCATGGTCCAAGCCTCCAATCCATAACAAACCACAGGCCACACCAGGGATCTATATAGCCTCATCTTCGTTGATCTGGAGATCACACGACTCCTGAAGAGTTTTATATTGACATAAAATGCTCGGCTGCCTGCCATTATTTGTGAGCATTTCTCATCCTGTACTTGGTTTCTATTCGTGACCAAGCTCCCCAGGTAGGTGAAGGACCTCACTTCATCAAACTTATGAGAACCAAACGTCACCCCTCTGGGCACCCGCTGGAACACGGCTCGGAGGAGATGTCTTGATGTATTTAGTTTTGCTTTCATTTATTCGCAGACCCATTGGCTTTCCCCCTTCATGCAAAACCCCAAAAGCCTCCTTCAGGGCATCAAGACTTTGCCCCAATGAAGCAATGTCATCGGCATAAGCCAGAATCTGCCATGTTCTCTCGACAATGAGGAATTTCACCGAATTCTGTTTGCATTTTTCCTGAATAGTTAATGGTGTGGGATAGATGAAAATCGGGCTGATTTCGGAAAATAAGTCTGCTGTTATTTTTGGGAGACAATCAAAATTTTTGATTTCAAAACTAACCGGGAAAACGGTCGTGAAGCGGGAACGCTCGCTGATTGGGCTGTTCGGATCGCCGTCTCCTCCCAGTGTTGCCCATTGGGACGACGAAATCGTGTTTTCTAAGAGAAAAGTTATCAAACAAAAACAGGGGAAACCTAATTTTTCCCATACTGCTTTTTCTATTTTTTTCTTCAGTTTTTCGATTTCGAACTTTATTGTTTCGTGAAATTTTGCATCTGGGGACTATAGATTTCCCGATCTCAGCGCTTCAAGCGGCCATAAATGAACTATTCCAGGATGACGTCATTTTCCCGGTTTTTTTAAACATTCGTATTTTCTACACTGTTTTGCTTCCGAGTCTACCAAGGTAGCGGAAGCTTTGTTTTCACTTTTCAAGGGCGAAAAAAAAAGTTCTCCAAAATCAAAATTTCCACTCGCGTTTTGCGTTTTAGACCTTTCTGAACAATTTTGGTTCCGTGTCTGTCTGTCTGTGTGTCTGTCTGTCTGTCTGTCTGTCTGTGTGTCTGTCATGAATTCCTTGTAACGCGCTTAACTATACGAAGTTATTGTCCGATTTCGATGAAATTTTCAGGGATTGTGCGGGTTGTTGTGTAGACGGTCCCCTATGAAAATCATCATCCCCGGACTGATAGAAGCGACTGCGCATGCGCAAACGTGAATTTCCTTGTAACGGCCATAACTTCCACATTTTCGACTCGATTTCGATGAAATTTTCAGGGACTATGTGGATTAATTTGTAGATGGTCTCCTATGAAAATCATCGTCCCTGGACTGTTAGAAGCGACTGCGCATGCGCAAACGTAAATTACCTGTAACAGCCGTAACTTCAACTGTCCCCCAGGGGTCGCGGGTTCGAATCCCAGCCGAGGCTAAGTATTTTTTTGATCCAATCACATACATCTACTCACTTAATTTTTCATCCGAATTTGATGACATTTTCTAGGATTGTCCAGATTAGCGTGTAGATGGTCCCCTATGAGGGTAGTGGAAGGTGCTTAGAGATTGGTGTTTTGAGATTAACAGTTAATCTTAGTTACTACGACCCTTCAACTCGTACTATGCATCTGATCATCTGTATAATCGGGTTATGGATACGAGGAAGCTATGTGCCACACCCACTTGGCAGACTTTTTTTTTTTTATTCGTAAATTAGGAAATTCGAGCTGAAAGTTTGTCTTAGGGGGTTTTTCGAGGTGCTGAATCCGATTTTGGGGTCAAAAATAGGAAATTCCGACATGGTGAAATTCCTCATTGTTCCCTTCTTATCTGCATTCTTGACAGCACACAGCTTCCTCCTCATCCATAATATAGTTGGGTAGGTAATGGTATAGGAGATCGTCAGAACTACATAGTGCCCTACCTAATATTAAGGAGGTGATGAAAGGTGATGAAATGATTTTCTTTCAAGTTGGTGTAGCACATAGCTTCTATAGTATAGTGTCTACAGATGGGCACAGCGGTAACTTTAATGCGTACCTACCTACCTATGTGGATACACTGTGGTTATTAAGTACTACTCCGATGATCTGGTGAGTATTACAACATGCGTCGAAGGTGCAATACAAAACATGAATACGAGTCGATATGAGTGTGACAATAACCTACAATAATTGTTGGTATTCCAACATACCATCTGTTGACTAGATATTTATGTCCAACAACCTACCGTCAACTGGTACAACTTTCGCCACCCCGTTCAACAATGTGCCACAATTTGCCTTTTTCATGAGTGTGTTATTTCCTTTTGATATTTACAGGAAAGTAAAAAATGGGACAAACAGGGTACAACTTTGTGCCACCAACTTTTTCCCGTTTATGCATTGATATTTAAAGTGTTCTGTTCTATTTTTTGATCACGTGGAAGATCCAAATGTCACAGTTCACGAATCAAACCAAATTATGGAACCCAAACCTTAAGGGGGAGATCCTAACCATTTCCCCCATATATCTCCGCATCAGATAGGCCTACAGGGACTATTTTTTGTAATTCTTCATATTTTTAGTCAAGAAATAGAGCAATGAGCTTACATTTTAGATTTTTAAATTTTATCATATATTTTTGTTGGTATCATACATTTGAAACATTTAAATACTCCAAATATCTTCACTCCGATTTGTTAAAACTAACCTCCTGATGGTTACCTAAAAATCTCAAAATTTTCGGTTCATCCGTTCATCCATGGTTTTGGAGTTACTTTTGAATTGAGCCATAAAAATCAGGGTTATATTTTTGCTAAAAAAATATTTTTTTTCTGTGGTATGCTTACTGAATTTTATTAAAAAATGAAGAAGATAAGGTTTCGAGTTTTTTGTGATCACACACTCCCTAAAAAGTTGAAAAATATTTAAATTTTTTTAGAAACAAGCTTGTTTTTGGTTCCTTTTCAAAGTTAACATGATGAGTAACAAAGAAACCAGGGCAAGAAGTGTTCACTGCTCGATATTCGTATATTTTCAAGCTAAAAAAATTGTGGTAAGTACATTGTTGTACCCTTATGGGGTACAAGAATGTGCCACGAAAAAACATTTCTCTCTATTCTTGCATAAGAGATAGAATTTTTTTCATGGTGGCATTTGATACTTGGAAAGTAGAGTTACGTTGGGTAAATTTTTCATTAATATACGATGAAAAGTAAAGTGTTTACACGTAAAAAACCTCAAATTGGCACAAAGTTGTACCAGTTGACGGTACTACATCAAGTATGTTTTCGCTGAGATTATTATTTTTCCCTTTTTGGTGTTCACGGACATAATTTTTGAGGTCGGTCCATTAGTTTGTTAAAAAGGTTTTTATTTTTTTGGGTAGGATCCATTGTAATGTTCCAGCTTAGGTCTGCAACAAACCTCACTCCAGTCTGTTGTCCTAACAGTCTTATTCTTCTCCTTAGCAAAAGGTTTGAGGATGTGTAGCTGGTCTTTTCTTATTCCATCATGATTTGGATTAGTAGTAGTAGTTTTCTCTGCTGGAGGAAGTAAAAGCATCCTCATTAATTAGTGTAGCGGTTATCTAAAAAAAAGCTGTTTTCGTTAATAGGAAGCGGTTTCCTTCAAGGGAGTTCTCTAGATAGTAAAGATATGCCTATTGCCAAAATTATTGCCAATAGGCTCTGATATTTCGTACAATTAAAATTGTCTTTAAAAATCATGCGCAAATTCCATTGAACATTGCCTGTGAAGTGAATTTATTGATAATGATTGTCTGCTTCTCCCTGATTGTAGCTGGATGGGCTCAGGAAGCCAGGCACCACAGGCACTGGCAGCGAGCCTTAGGGCAAGCTGCTATCCTGAATCTCGCCTCCAACTCAGACAATTCGGCAGTTCTGGGTGGAACTTTGGATCTACATGGTACCAACATCTCGCTCGCATGTTTCCACGGGATCAATTTCAAGTCCAAGTCCTGGGCTCTGTTCTCGTTGAAAGAACCCATGATATCCTTCGCAACTGAAGCTCAGAGAGTTCCAAATAATGAAAGTTAGTTTTATTTTGAAGTTGACGTTCTTTGTTCATTTCATTCATCAGAAATATTTGCTATTGATAGCTATGTGAGAAAACATCGATTTGCTCTCACATTCATTAGATTCTTATACACTCCACGTGTGGTTTGATTATCTAAGGTACACTGGGGTAAGTGGAACCCCGTTTTTCTGTTAGCTCGACTTTCAACCTGTCTCAAATCCAGACTTGAAGCGATTATCGCTGGCTCTTCTAACTAAATGCAATCACTGGGTAAAATGCTGATCAATAGCTTCAACTTCAGAAACAAATTTCTCAAAAATGCACATCGAGTTTCCACTTGCCTCAGTGTATCCAGGGAAAGTGGAAACTGGTCTCCATTCCACAGTGGACTCAATAGAAACGAAAATGGGGAAAGTGTTAAAAAAACATGAAAGCAGTTGTCAGGTATTTTTAATTTTTTGTAACAACTTGCCGAGGCCAAATGGTTGGACACAATGGGGGACACCCCCCCCCCTTCACAATGTAAAAAAAAAGTTAATAACCATTTCAGGTTGGATTTTTGTCCGAATGATATTCCTGTTTGTCGCGGACGTCATCAGCTGTCTTCCTAAGGGAAGATCAGAATTTGGTCTGATGATTTCGCTCATGGCTTCCCATTGGCCTCACCACCCTGGGTTGGGACGAGAGGGAACTGCTACCGACTTGCCCGAAAATATGCTGCAGAGGCGGGCCCCGAACTCACGGCCCCTGCAACCGGTCCGAGTCCCGTCTCCACATGAGACACATGCCGTAGCTTGCTCAGTCACAGCTGACCCTCATGTGATCTGACATTATTGCCTCTGGATTCACCTTCCAATGATTAACACGTTCAGACCGGCTGCTTCCACCCTGGATCCACGCGAAACCTTCGCCTGGTCAGCTGCTTCCACAGTAGATCCATGAACTCATGATTCGGTGGATCCATGAACATTTTTCGAAACGCTCTGGATAGTTCATTTTTCCCCCAACAGGGTTCTTTTTGGTCTCAATCACTTCGGAATGAACTCACCTTACCGTCCCAACCTTTCGGTTTCGGATATCAGTGCATGTTATCACGCAAAAATGCCGGCTTCTCATCAGTGCGACTGTTTTGCTGTGAAGTTCCAAAATTTTCCTAGGTCCTGGGGACAATCTGGGTTTTGAGCCCCGGTCTGAAGGTGTTAATGTACTGTGTTATATCCTGAGAAGCGAGGGTAACAGCAATAATTGAGGATCCCCTATTGGTGAAGAATGTTGGGGTATTTCCTACGTTTATGACATTCAGATTAGTAGATAAAATGAAATGTTGAAATGCCTCACCTGGGCCGTCTGTATACCTTTCTCCCCAGGTTGTTGAGTGAGCGTTTGTATCAGCTCCAATGATGATTTGTTGCTGATTTGCTTGACTCCATGCAGTGAGATCCTCCAGTGTGTTGGGTATTGTGGTGGTCCGGTCTCCTGCACGGTAATTTATGCTCGATATACCGTGCATAAAATATTTATCCAAAAAATCAATCTTAACTCTTATCAATTCAATATATTTTGAAGGTACACTTCCTCAAACACCGCCCTGCCAATCCATATCCTTATTCTCAACAAATTTCGAGACCTTCCCACTTGAGTGCCAACATCGCCACACTTATCCTGATGTATCTTATAGTGAACGCAATGAACGTTGATGAACCTCAATTTTGGATCAATTCGATAAGTTTTCATCTTATGAATTTTTCAGGTAGTCAGATCGATTCACACATCGTACAAACTCTCACATTCAGTCTTGGAATGATGCAGCCCGGAACAGCACAACATGACAGCATGGCTACTGTTTGCAAAGTCTCCCGAAACGTCGTCTTTCCACCTCAGTTTAGAACACTCCAAGAATGGTTCCATTACGCCTTTTCATGCA
This sequence comes from Apolygus lucorum, assembly GCA_009739505.2. Taxonomy (NCBI): domain Eukaryota; kingdom Metazoa; phylum Arthropoda; class Insecta; order Hemiptera; family Miridae; genus Apolygus; species Apolygus lucorum. Next base: position 270,860 of record CM019180.2, read on the forward strand.
GTGAAGATGATGGTGAGTCTCGTGACCTCTGGGTACCCAGTCTTATGTACCAGGATATAATTATATGGTGTAGAAAGATACATCTTGAGTGAAATGATCTATTAGTTCCATTGACTGCCTTTCTTTTGTAATCTGTAAACTATGCACCATGTCCATTATCTGCTGTAACTTACCTCCCTACAGACTGAAAGTTTTATCCAGACCTACTGTTTTGGATGCAGTTCGTGTCCAAGATAATTATTGTATGATAGTTGAATGATGAGAATGAAAAGATAAAGTTAAGAACTCAAAGGACCACCCCTATTAGGGGAACTGACTCTAGCTAGGTAAACTACCTACCTAAAGTATTGTGTGGTGCTTAGGGTGAGTCAAAAGAAGACACATATTGTTAGATTGATGAAACATCAACATAATGCTCTGTTTATTAAATAGTTTGCAGTGGTTCAGTGTCAATATGTGCTTTGAATCCTACTGGTGGCCACCTAGGTATGAAGTAAATACCTTAAATTCACAATTGAGGTGAAAAATTATTTGCAGAACTTAATCTAGGCTTATCTATTCATGAAGATTAAGTCCAGGTCTCTCCAATCCAAGGTAGTGCCACTGATGGGGGAGATCCAAGATGAGGTCCTCAGTACCAGATAGTGCCAGTAATTCCTCAATCCAAAGGCAGAAGGAGGGAGAGGTAGCTCCAGTAGCCCAAGACTCCAGTTAGGTACTTCAGTGAGGTGAAAACTCCACTGCTCCAAGATGCTAGGTCCCAAGTTTCAACTTTCTGGTAGAAATAGCCTACCTTCTTGGTTGAAAGCAGTGCTCTATGAGGCTCCTGGGAGACTTGATTCACCAGTAACAGTTTTTTAGGGACCAGATAGCAGGCACACACAGGCTTATTCTCATGAGGTTCAGAAATGTCAGAAATATCACTGAAAACTGAACTTCTTGTTGAAAATACTAATTTGGGTTCAAAGAATGCAAATTCAAACAAGATATGTGATGGATGGCACTTAGTACCAAAGATACAAATGGATAAAGTTATTTGGCAAACAGAACAAAGAGATACAAAAGAAAGATGGCAGACAGAGTTCCTAGTAGTTTTTGATACGGCGTGATGTATTACACACACACACTCTCAATCCGGCGCCGAATTGTGATAAGAACGCGCCGTATCCGATACAGTCAGTGTTGCCAACAAGCGGCTACCAAAACCCCCTGAGCCAACCTCGAAAAACCCCCAAATCCCCCCAAAAAAGAAAAACCCTAAAACTTAAGGATGAAATAACAATATCAATGAATCCAATTTTTTTTTTTTTTTTTTAGTAGTAGATTGTAATTCATTAAGATTTGAGGGCGGAGTGGATCTTGAAGACAATGCAATTATTGTATTAGCGATATACGTTTCAGGTCATACAGGTTTTGAAGAAAACATTAAAAACATTTTTAAAAATAAACTAGTTTCTTCAGGTATTGTACTTTTTTGTACAAAAAATCAAAATGTCAAACAGTGAGGTCGCATTCGACCCCCATCTCCAAAACCTTCTCAATTTCTTCAAAACTTCAAGTTTGCTAATAATAACGAGCGTGAACGGACGAATAAACTTCAAGAATTTATCAAAGTGTGTGCTTGCGAAAGATCAAAGATTGAAAAAAGTTTGTCCTCCAAAACTCCAAAATTATAGTCCCATTGAGCCCACGATAGACATTGGTAAATTCGGTGAAGTTTTTCACTCCATTGAATATACATATTACCTGCTGCTATTTTAATTGCTGATTCATTTTTATTCTACCCAAATCCCCCCCAACTCGTCGGTAAAAACCCCCAAAAAAAACCCCAAAAGATTTCTCCCCCCAAAATCCCCCCGTCAAGAAAAAAACCCCAAATTTGGGGGGGAAACCCCCAACTTGGCAACACTGGATACAGTGCCATATTGTTATGGTCGAATACGTCACCAGGAGGCAATCCGGCGCGCCATATTGAAAACATGGCGGAGATCCAGTTCTGGTGCGCCGGATCGACCTTACTAGGAACTCTCTAATTATACAAGGATGCTTTGAGTAGAACTGACTACAAAAATGTCTGACTCCTATTCCAACAGGTGAGGGGCTCAAAATGGCGGATATGGTACCCACACAAAAAATACAAAGTTGGCTGTTGGCCTCAAAAATAACTTGTGGGTATCACAAAAAAAAAACTTGATAATTTAGGTAATTATTGTTTTTACCAAATTGAAACAATAATGATAATAATGTAAAACAAGAATGTATGGATATTAAATTACATCCATACGCCATGGATGAAGGCCTCAAGAATTATAACATTACATCCATGAACCCATGGATGATGATCAACCAGGCCATTGAAACTTGTATGATAAATCAACAGCAGGAACAGTGATTGCTGTTACTATTATTATGCAGTGATTGATGTTACTGGTAGAAAAATGGGGAAAATATGAGTATGTATAACAATATCTTGACAGACCAACAGCTTTGCTGGAGAGTTGATTACCAAAATCGGGAAGGACCAGGTTCATGGACCAGGAAACTGATAGAAGACCCTAACACACCACCTTGGTTTAATGAAGAGACAGACATGAAAATCTCTGATATAACCTTCATAAACAGATTACTGATGGGCCATGGTTTTGAAAACTTATTCAAATTCAGAATGAAAAAGAGGCAGGACCCTTATTGCGAGGAATGTGGGGGAGAAATAGTGCAGGACGTTCTGCATCTTATTACGCATTGCACCAAAACTGCAAGAGCCGTTGCGGATGTGATTGGTGGTAATTGGCTTGAGGAGAGTGAGAGAAGGGAGGAGCTGACGGTGCAATTTTTACAGAGAGGACTCCTGGAACATAAACTTTTAAAGAATCTGCACAGAGGCATGACGGACGCACGGGTGAAGGTATAAACAGAGACAGTTATATGACACATTAGCAAGCATGGACCGGGATTGAAGGCTGGAAAGGATGGAAACCAACATTGGACACACAACCCCAAGGGTTAGATCCACAAAAGCAGAGGAAAGAAGAAGAAATATGAGTATGGTTTTGAAGTTAAGTGCCAATGGTTTGATGTGTTTGGATAGAAAAGCAAAGTTGAAAGAAGTTAACTGGTCGAAAATAGGTAAGCACAAACACTGAAACTATCTAAAAACTATCTGAAACTGATTAAACTATCAATTTTGTCTAAATTATGACTTGTCACACATTATCTCTTAGCCAACTAGTTCGAATCTCTTCATTTTTCCCAGCCGTGGATCGATTCCCATGCGTCGAAAGAGACTCCGAAAGGGTGGAGCAGACGAATCGTGTCAGATCAACACCGAAATCGCCTGATCCAAAACACACCAGGGAGGTCATTTTCGCGCTTCCTTCTCTGCAAACGCATCTGAAGACAGAACACCTGCAAGCGCCAGGAACTCCCATCGTATCGAATGGTGAGTGATCCTTCACTCTCAACTTCCCCTTGCTCTTTATTGACTAACCGTATCCATTTTTCTGTTAATTATGATGTATAGGTGTTTACAAAAGAATATCGGAGTTTTGAAAAATTGTAACTCTCTTAGAACTTCTCTTAGGGTCTTGGACTAACTACCCAAAAGTGTCACGCAGGGGTCCACCCAACCACCCCTTCCCTACTCTGCTGAAAAGCGCGGCTGAATTTCCATGTTTCATGAATTTTAGTTCAAGGCTCTAAGCAGTAAGGCAAGGCCTGGAGGGTCGAGTTCTCTTTGTGTTATTATGTTCTTATTGTAACAACCTCCAATGTTATATTAACTCCTGAGCTTGTGGTAACTTAGCAACGCTTGAATACGTGTGCTAGTTGAATAAATGAATATTCATTCTTCGTTTAACTTCTCAAGTCTGTCTCTCATTTACTTAGATTATGTTTTAATTGTAAAGTATATTACAATTTGGCGCACTCGGTCGGACCAAGATGGTTTTAATTGATCTACGTTTGGGAAAAATTGGGGGAGAGTGGGCGATCACCGCATTCCGCAACTTGCATACGTGGATTCCTCTCCCACCCGAATTCGGAAATATTTCACTCCATTCGCGGTTCCTAGAAGGTAAAATGGATCTCAGTGACGGCGATGATCGGAAGATATTCACAGTCTCCATGAGTGAAGAAGATGTGAAGCGATACATGAGCTGGTCGCAGGGATCATCACGACGTGCTGATGAGATATCCTGTGCACCTCTGCAGCATTTCGAAGTTCAGCCAGCAAAACCTTCTTTAGGGCCCGAGTTGATCACAGCTATGAACATGGTGTTCGAATCTCACCAGAGGGGTTTGGTGGAACTCGTGGAGAGCCTGGTTGGCTCTCTGACAACATCATTCGGTAAGGCTATTAATGAACTAACTAATAATATTAATAGTAAACCCCATGAAATGTCCATAACCAAATTCGATGGATTGAGTGAGGATCCAGTTATGTGGATAAGGTTGTATGAGAGAGCTTGCTCCCAAAACAATTGGAACACCGATGAACTGAAAATAAATAATCTCGCTAATTGCCTAACATCCGGTTCAGTTGCTGAAAAATGGTATAGTTCCCGAATTCTGGAAGTGACTAGTACAATCTGGGAAGACTGGAAGAAGTCTTTCGAGCTGGCATTTGGCCAAAATCCCATTCAGTTAGTGGCGGATGCCTTGGAGTATCATTACGATGGTGGTGCTCTGATCGAATTCTTCTATGAGAAGCAGAGACGTATACTGCTAGGGCTAGGATCTTTGCCTGATAGATCTTTCAACTTGTTAGTTTTACATGGTATGCCAACCTACATGCAAAATCTCATTCTGGGCAATGGAACAGACATTAATTCGCGAGAATCATTCAGGCAATCCCTGGAACTTCTGAAACCCATACCGCACCAGAATACGAGCAGTACCAAACTACACAAGAAGACTACGTTTGCCTCTCCGAAGTTATCTCCAATGAATGCAAGTTCGAAGCAACATGAGATGGAAGAGATGATGGAGATGGAAGCAAGAGAACCCTCTTTGAGTAATCTCAACGTAAGTGATTGTCAATCCCATTCAGATGTTTTCTCATCTTACTTGCCTAGTTTTTGCTCTGGTAATTCCCCCCCACTTGATCATCAAGCACTGAGCCACATCATGAATCTCAAGGAACCGAAAGGGAGAATGGCAAGATGGCAGATTTTCTTACAGGGTTACAATGTCAAAATTAATCATCGAAGAGGAGTCGAGTTAGAAGATGCGGATGCCTTGTCTAGACTCTGTGTCAACTCATCGAACAGTGAACAGCAGCTCAATCAAATAAACCTGATTTTGCGAAGCGAAGATGGGCGAATTTTGGCTGAACCAAAGGACATACGAGGTATTTTGAGAACATATCACGATGATCCTGAATCAGGAGGACACGACGGGTTTTGGAGAACTTATCTGAAAATAAAGAAGAGGTTTCTATGGCCTAAAATGAAAAACGAAATTCTAAAGTACGTAAAAAGCTGCCATGAATGCCAAATTCTGAAATTTAAATTCAAACCTAAACCTGACTCAATGATTGTTCCAACATCTGTAACTATTCCGTTCCACACACTCCATTTGGACTTCGGAGAGCTGTCAAAGAAATCTGAGGGCCAGAGGGCTACAAAATCTTTCCTAGTTGCGGTAGACGAATGTTCCAAATTCACGTTCTCGAAAAGCATGAGTGAGACAAGTGGAGCTCTCATCAAATATTTAGAGGGGCTTCCCATCATAAGCCAAGTGAAGAAGATAGTGACGGACAATGGGCCTCAGTTCAACTCAAAAGCTTTTCAGAAATTCACTACTGAACGAAGAATTCGACTGTTTCATTGTGCACCGTATCATCCTGCCGGCAATGGTTTGGCTGAACGAAAAATTCGAGACCTGAAGCAGTTTCTAAGCATGTTTCCTCGTTTCAGAGGAGGCTGGAAATCATGTTTGGAGGCAGCAGTGAAACACACAAACAGGTCACATTCTTCGGGAATCGGCTGCTCACCTCATTTCAGGGCTTTTGGGCGGATCTCCTTATTCCCAGTGGATGAAACTTACAACATCACCCAAGATATGCTCGAAGAAGTGCCATATACTGACGAGGACCGAGAAAAATATTCGAAAAGGATGAAAGAAAACTTCGATCGCCGTCATCCAAAGAGAACTCCAGTCCTAGAGGTTACGAGAAGATACTGGTGCAATGTGGGTGGGCCAACAAAACTCCTATAGTCAAAGGTTCCTACTCGATAAGAAGAATAACATTGATAGACGGATATCCTAAGACTATTCATTATGAGGACCACGCGAACAAAGAGCAAGTTGCTGCCATCAAAAATGTTGTTAAATATTTTCCTAGATCGGACGAACAATTCCAAGTGGGGGGGAATGTAACAACCTCCAATGTTATATTAACTCCTGAGCTTGTGGTAACTTAGCAACGCTTGAATACGTGTGCTAGTTGAATAAATGAATATTCATTCTTCGTTTAACTTCTCAAGTCTGTCTCTCATTTACTTAGATTATGTTTTAATTGTAAAGTATATTACACTTATTATTACATTTTTTGCACAATCGATAGTTGAAGTATCAAGATACCCCAAAAGCTAGCTTATCTGTTTGAGTTTAAAAGTGGATAAACTATTGTAGGTAAAAATCGGACTGGCAAAAAGATACCTCAGGAAATTAAGGGCGGAATTCATAGTCATTACTTAAGTCTGAGAGCACCCTCAAATGCATCGATAAGGGTTGGCGGGCACTCATTTGTATTCACGGACAAGATTTGAGGGCGCCCTGAGGGGGTCCTGGGGGGGCCTCAGTGCGAATCCTAAGGGCGCACTCAACAGTATTCATAAACCAAACTCAGCGTTGAGTTGAGGCCCACCCTTGACTCAATGGGGCAAAATCCTGAGTGCTGGCCGGAGGTACCTTAAGTGCCCCTCAACCACAGTTATCAGATTTTCCTACTGAAAATAGTGTACAGCAAGTCAACTACCTATCTATTTTGTTTGTCTAATAAAAATATGGCGATTAGACAAGTTTTTCCGTCAAAAATATCCAATGAAGATCATCGCAAACTTGATTTTCCTTGTTACAGTCTTTTCGATATTTTCTCCCCGAACTCTGTGAAATCTTCCGAGATTGTGAGTTTCTTTCTTGAAGTTGTCAAACATTCTTGCTTGGTAATAAAGTACAAGTTGAATAAAAAAACATCCATATAGGTACGAGTTTATTCCGGGCTTTATATTGTTTCACACAGGTGAATAAATAAGTAGGTAGGTAAAGGTGTTGAAGGGTTCCAAACGTCATAAATATTCGTATATTGGATAAACCTTCTTCATTCGGCCGGGAGAAGTTAATTTGTCTGAAACAATCAATGGGTTGATTTTGTTAAATGATGCCTAAGAACACTCATCAAAAGGATACCAAAATGTATTGTTGTGTTTATTACTTTCAATAATGGTTCTTTCTTTCGTATCGTACCTACCTATAGGTACATACTTTTACTGCTAATTTAAGGAAATCATAATTTCTTACCTTCTGAAGAGCAATGTATTAGAGTCCAATGGCAGCAAATTCATTCCAACTGATGAAATGAGGAATTTCACTGAATTCTGTTTGCATTTTTCCTGAATAGTTAATGGTGTGGGATAGATGAAAATCGGGCTGATTTCGGAAAATAAGTCTCCTGTTATTTTTGGGAGACAATCAAAATTTTTAATTTCAAAACTAACCGGGAAAACAGACGTGAAGCGGGAACGCTCGCTGATTAGGCTGTTCGGATCGCCGTCTCCTCCCAGTGTTGCCCATTGGGATGACGAAATTGTGTTTTCTAAGAGAAAAGTTATCAAACAAAAACAGAGGAAACCTAATTTTCCCCATCTCGCTTTTTCTATTTTTTTCTTCAGTTTTTCGATTTCGAACTTTACTTTTTCGTGAAATTTTGCATCTGGGGACTATGGATTTCTCAATCTCAGCGCTTCAAGCGGCCATAAATGAACTATTCCAGGATGACGTCATTTTCCCGTTTTTTTAAACATTCGTATTAAAGTCGGTCAGTGATAGTGCCCCTGGGAGCAAGTTTGCAGACTCCCACATTGCTCTCTGCTACAAGGCAGTATCTTTCGAGGAGGCACCAACTCCAGCTAGGGGCGCTGGTTGTTAACCCTTTCCTGCCCGCCAACGGCATATATCGGGCGGCTGTACTTTCCGTAGCTGCCCGCCAACGTCATATATCGGGCGGCTCGGCCTTTCCGTAGCTGCCCGCCGCCGATAATAGCCGTTCTGGCACTTGAGCTCTTTCCCCGTGTAACTACGATCTTCCAGGGTGTAATGTCCATTACAAACCTCATGATATTGCATTCACAGAACAGTGTATATGTACCTTGAACAGTTTAAGTGTTTTTTTTCTCTAATATCATTGTTTGTCGGCGTTTTTTGGTCGGTAGTTTATCCTTGATCTAGTAGGCAAGTTCTGATGCAGCGGCACCTCGAACAGTTGGTTCTCTTTGATCTTCGCCGATTTGGTCACTGTCTTTGTCTTGTTTTTTTAAAATTTTTTCCAACCCTCCTAATTCTATTTTGGTATTTTTGGCGGTAGGCCTGTCAAAGATATTGCCGCTTTTCAGATATTTCATCGCCTATTTGAACTCTGCTCGGGAATATTCGCAAAAATGTTATGTCCCTCTTCCAACTTTTGGTTCTCCCCACCATGAAAAGTTATCAAATTATAGGAATTTTCCTAAACATATTGAAAGTGGAAAACCATAGATAATATTGAAATTATAATAAATTACATTGAATGAATTTAATAGAAATTGGAGCCAGTCATGAGGTATCATAATTATTCTACATTAATTTCATTATTTCCATTATGTTTAACTGGCTAGTAAATTAATAAATAATGCACATAATCTCAATAATTCTCATGAACTCATAACAGAAAGTATCACGCGAAAAAATACAATAAAATAATGCAAGGAAACAACTTCGGACGAACCACCGAGTCGCCAAAATAATGCGGTACTGGGGAGACAGAAGGGGCTGCCGGCGGGCGGGCTGTGAGGGACAGTAGGCTCTCGAGAATCCGGGCGCGAAAAGGTTAAGTAGTTTCTCGTAATTCTAATTGAGTGTTACCAGTGTGATTGATATCTTTCAAAATTTATGTTGTTGAGTCGGAATATCTTCCGTCTGATATGAGATAATGTCAAAAATACTCCTTTTTTATTACAAAAAGGAAAAACCCAAGAGCAAAGTGAGGGGGAACTTGGCAACTGCCCTCCCGGCAAACTGGCCTCCTACCTCTTTAGGTCAGTTTAAAACCCCGGGTTGAAACTGCCCTCCCGGTACACTGCCCTCCTGTTTTAGGAGGTCAGTTTCGAACCCCGGCTTCAAACTGCCCTCCTAGACTACCTCGAGCAACTGCCCTCCTGCTCAGAACAGATCTCCTCTACCTATGCGACTTCTCATTTCTGGGACATGGGTCTCTCAAAAGTATAATGAGCTACCAATGATAATGGATCTTCAGTCACGATCATCAGTATATATTAGGAATAAAATAATTAAAATATAAATTTCATGGAGAAATCGAGTTTTTACGCGAAAATCGGCATTAGACTTGAGGGTTGGACGGTGGGCAGATGGCTGGAAGGGGGTGGGCTGTTGCCTCCGAGACGGTGATTTCGCTGAAATCGACAAGGAATCGCAAAGTTGACCATACCATTAGAAAGTTGATTAAATTTGCAAGTTTTCCTGAGATTAGACAGTTTTCAGCAAGTTTTTATCGGAAATTTAGTTAACGTACCTACGTACAAGTTATTTTAGGAACTTTTTAGAAAAATGTTTAGAAAATTTTCAATGTTTAAACTGCAATTGCGATCCGTTCTTGATTATGAATGAGCTTTAGGCGTAAATCCGATAATGAGGTCAAAAGTAGAAGAAATCGTTTCAAAGTGAAGAAACGTGGGTTTTTTATGGCTACGAGGGACTGTCACTGGACAGATACCCTCTTTCATGTTCCACTGTACTAAGTTCAAAAAATTACATCTTAAAATTACCACAACATAAAAGTATTTTGTAATATACAAAAAGTTGAATAAAATGTTTTTAAAAAAATTGAAAATATTTAAATATTTAATTAAAAATATTTAAACCCCACAAAGGTTAGTTAATTCCTTAAGTAATTGTATCGTAAATGTAGGCAAGCAATGCCTGTGTAATCTACATTAGCTTGTTGTAATGCCAACATTATGTTTCGTGTTCTGCAGGTATAACATCTAGTTGGGCTTGGAAAGGCTAGGAGGCCAGTTTACCGGGAGGGCACTTGCCAAGGAGGCCACTTGCCACAGAGGTCCATTTGTAAGGACCGATTCGATGAGAGGGTCCTTCTAATACGTGGTGTGAGCAGGAGGGCAGTTTCTCCTGACGCACAGTAAAAACTGGCCTCCTCGGAGGGCAGTTGCCACGGGGGGGGGGGGGGGGGGGCAGTTGCCACGGGGGGCACCTGCCCTAGGTCTAAGTGAGGCACGTGGTGGTGAGTTGGTGGGCAAATAACCCAGAGTCGTTTTGCCCACCAACAGAAGAAAATCTAAATTGTTGGCACTCGTAAAAAGTTGATGTATGTAATTTCTCCTAGGTAAATTTAATCAGAGCACTCTATTGGACTTATGAGAAACTACTTTTACCACCGGCGCCTCTAGCGGGATTTGTCGCCTCCTCGACAGATGCCATCTTGTCTCTCAGCTAGCACTCTCTTCATTCATCGTCGCTTCAATCTCTCCTTCCATTTTGCACTTGATCAACGGAATTCATCAAAATGAAAGTATGAGATGTTTAGGGAGTATTTCATCAATTTTTTCTTTGTAAACGTTTTACAGAAGACAAACCAGTAGTGTCTTGCAGCTTTGTGACTGAATTCGAAGATCACATTTTTGTCACAGTGGACGCGGAAGCATTTTTCTTCCTGCACGATTTGATAACTTCATATCTGAGAGAGAAAGATCGTGTGGTACGTAATTTTCAAGAAAACATAATTATTTAATAATGTTTTGGACTTTAATTGATACTCGTTTAGTAAATGACAAGTACAAGTAAATGATGTAGCTTTATTATTATTCATGATCTTTCGTTTTTCGAGCAGTTGGGCAGCGGGCAAGCTGCTCGTGCGCAGAGCCCCTTACCTGACAGTCTGAAGGCCGAGAGCTCGGTGAGCGACACAGCCAGTGGTGGTTCAGACACCGGGGAAGACGAGAAAATGAAGAAGAAAGCTTTCGATCCTACAGATGTGTTCAATTTGGATTGGAGAGCCTTCCACTGCAAAACCTGGCATCTGGAGCCCACCGTGAGGTAAACTTGGTTATTTTGAAACATTTTTATCCACTCGGTAATCAATATGAATATCGAATAATCACCGGCCGTGGATGTCAATTTGAAATGAATATGGGTCATTTTTCCAGAAAGGGCGAATCGTTGTCCAGAGAAGATTCCGAATGCACATTTATGATTTGGGTGTAAAAAAAAAATTCTCCATAAACTATCAACTTTGTTCTACTTCGGGCAATCAATAAAATATGCACTTATTCACGCTAAAATATAGAAATTAAAGTTTAAACTGCTAAATGTCCAGTAATCTGCCATGTCCGGACCCCTAGGTAGTCAACTTTGCTTGAACACTGTGACTCACCTATGAAAGCAACGGCCTGAATTTGTAGTGATTCTTTATTGTATATACCTGGACATGGAAAAAATGGATTTGCAGATTTTTTCAAAAGCAAATAAAGCGAGCAGGAGGATAAAATGTGCTTGTCCGGAGGTTTTTGTCTTTAATCTGCCTTTTTTGTGTTTTCGTATTTTGGCGGCTTTTTATCCCGCGGTTTTACTACCACTGTAAGAGGTGAGGTTAGTCGTTAGGTTATCAATGAAAGTGGCGGGAAACGTTTTCCTTCTATGTGGAGGCGTGCGCAAGTGGAGTCAGTTGCAAAATTGTGGTGTCACAGTCACCGTCTGTCTTTCATCTGCCCTCTGTGAAACGGTAAGAAATCGATTTTATTTTTTATTTTTGGTCTCTAGTTCTTGTTTCTACCGAGCTGGTTCCAGCGATATGGTTACACTTCAGCAGAACAGCACCAGAACGCGGGAAAAGCTGAAATACCTAAGTGCCACCCAGGAACTTGTGTCTTCCATCTGCCAGTGATGGTGGCAGATAAAAGACTTTTTTCAAGTTGTTAACGATTTAATTTGAATTTTCCGTTGGAATTTGAGAACTTTACATTTTTCGACCTCAAAACTGTATTCAGCAACCATAAAAATCCCCTGTAGGTCGATTCTCTAACTCGTTATGGGATAATAGCGACAACGAAGTGTCGTTATGATAACAATAACGATTAATAGCGACGATCGCGATTCTGCAGACGCGAAATAGCGACAACTGTCGCTCAGTCGTCGCTATTTCGGCCGAAAAGTGTCGTTACCATCTCGGCGGCTCGAAACCCCCCGGTATGGATTACGACAACCGTCTTTATGAAAAAGTAGCTTAAAACGCTCTTTAATTCCTAACCTAGGTATTCGAAGTCATATTTCAGTTTCCGAGTTGCTCTGTTCATTTCCGTATTGTGGGTTATTAGTTTTGTTAATCAAATCATTTTGAGAATAAAATTTATACATTCGTACATAATTTCTGGTGAATATTTAAAAAATAATATCCTACCCTCATAATAAGCAGTTTATTCGCCGTTTTAATTTGTGTCTTGCTTGATTTTTTTCTACAATAATTGTAGAAAAAAATCAAGTAAGACACAAATTAAAACAATACCTACAATTATTGTATTAAACAAAAATCGTAGTATTTATATTATTTCAAGCTGTTAATTCGTATAGAAATTCATGCACTCTGTTGATCATAGTAAAGGGAGTATTTTCAATGGAATTGAGTTTTTGACAAACTTTCAACAGCATTTTTTAATATTTATTGAATATTGATAAAAATAATTATACTGTCATTTTCGGAAATTGGTAGGTAAGTACCTACATAAAATTAAAATAGTTAGCTTATAAAATAGGTAGATTCTATTTGAATTTTTAACTATTTTATTAAATGTGTGTCTGCATAAAAACTTCCTAAAATGAAGAAAACCCCTAAAATTGATAATTTCTTGCCAAAATAATTGTGATGATAATGCTCTTTTTTATACCAACTTACCTGCTATTACCTGAGAAAATATTTACCACGAATTTACGATTGTTTATATCCGTAATCGACGTCGACGGTAGGAGAGAATATGACGTGGTAGATGAAAATTGTAACATAAAATTGAATCAAAGAAATATGAATGTGAAGGTAGATAAATAAATTACGTCATGAATCTTACGTTTTATTGAATACAATAATATTATGTTCATTCAGTCTTATAACACACATGAAACTTTACATGAGTAAAACAGCGATTCATACATTTTGAAGTGATATTAGGTTTTTTTTACCCTTGAGAGTGAAATACATCTATTTTGTTCGGAAAAGACATCGAGAACTCCGAAATTTTCGTGAGTAGGGGTTAGGTACTTGTTTCCCGGAATCTGTAACAATAATGTACACCGCACACAATTAGGCAGTTAGCTATTGACTTCTCACTCAAAGTAGTTGAAGGTACCAATAAGTATGAATGTGTGAGTATGAATAAACGATAAATAACAAGACGATTCTTACCTTGTAGTAAGATGGACTGGCAGTTGATTATTCGAAGCATCGTGGACGGACGAAATTCATACCAATGTGACTGATGAATCCGATTTATGAAAAGTAATTCCTTCCATTTATAATTATTCCATGATACAAAAGCACGAATCACGAGAAAAACTCCGTTTTTACGCGTCATTCCTTTGTAGGCAAAAAATATGAATCCGACATCTTGCAAACTGCAGTGATCTACCCGTGATAACAATTGGAAACTATTATCAATACGTCTTCCCATTGGCTAAAAACCACGCGTTGCTACCTTTCGCTCGCTCTAGACCGAAATATTGTTGGATCACATAGCGACGTCGTTATTTTGAAATGCAACGACCAAACTTCGCTATGCCCGATTAGAGAATTCCAATGTCGTTATCGACCTGTCGTTGCACGGGAGGGATACCGAATCCGACGCCATAACGTCAACCAAATAGCGAGTTACAGAATCGACCTGCTGGTAACAAGTTTTGGCTCGAAAAACCGATAAATTGAGATTACTTGGTTACTTTCGGAGGTTTCTAGGTTGCTATCAGAAAAACCGTGTTCCACGTTGGTTTAACCCTTTTCTACACCTGCGTCCCGCCCTGGTTCAATTTTTGGAATAACTCCCAGTTCTCGCTACTCATGGAGATGGGGTTCCGAGTATTCTCCTTTACGCGGTGTACAGGTTCAGTGGGTGAATCACGCCACGCAATCTGCTGGTAACATCGGTCTTTCGGGTTCAGCCAAATCTGTCTGAACATTTTGACTATGTCGCATCGGAGAACATAGGAGTGGCGACGGAAATTAAGAAGAATTTGGCCAATGTCGGCCTGAAGTTTGGGCCCGGTGAGTAGGTGATCGTTAAGGCTACCATTAGGAGTAGGGAAACTGGCATCAAACACCACCCTCATCTTCATCTTTTCCCCATCCTGCTTAAAAACTGCGTGGTGAGGGATCAAATATCGAGCAGGCTCAGTTGCTGGACGCATGTGACCCAAGGACTTGTAATCCTCCATCTGAGCAATGTACTCCCACCGTAAAGACTCATTTTTAGCAAACCGGGACTCCAGGGAATAAAGGCAGCTGAGAACTCTCGAAGTGCTAGGGATTAACTCTGGTGGGGCTGATTTGAATGGGAGGGATACGACATAACGCCCATCCTCACTCCGATGGTCACTCAAATTTAAATTTATGAATATATTAGTTTTAGCAGCAAGAGTACGATCACAGATCAGTACACTCTGATAGATAAGTAAGATTTGTGTGCTGGTTCATTTATTTGGCTCGAGTTACCAGAATATTTAAACTCAGTTAAGGGAACTATCAATAATTGATAGTTCCCTTAACTGAGTTTAAATATTCAGGTAATTATTACCTTACGAAGCCGGCCGGCGTAGATTTACCTGGGCCCAGGCGATGCTGCTGTTTTTCCCGGAAGTCCTTGTTCCCGAATCGTGTAAGTAGGTTCCGGAACTCGCGAAGAACTTTTACTACACTTGGAAATTAAATGGGGTGGTGTTGCGAGCCAAAACTTTAACGGGGCGCGGATTTGCCTCTTTTTACTAACGTCCATTTGTAAAAAAAAAAACGGGTCGTTTTTTTCTCCAGAAGGCAGTGGTTTTGAACCAGCACACATTTTAACAATTAACAATTAATACAAACTCCAATTCAAATAAATTGATATTTTTAACAACTAGAATTAACGAAAGAATTAAATAAC
This sequence comes from Apolygus lucorum, assembly GCA_009739505.2. NCBI lineage: Eukaryota > Metazoa > Arthropoda > Insecta > Hemiptera > Miridae > Apolygus > Apolygus lucorum. Next base: position 286,270 of record CM019180.2, read on the forward strand.
AATAACAAAAATAACTATAAGTTTCTGGGCGGGAATTTTAAACTTCGATTCCGAACACGCGGAAACCACGCCAATAGGTTTCTTTCGATAGGTTTTCTTCTTTAATTTTTAATTAATTAATTAAGCGTCCCACTGTGTGTTCTTTCGTCGAAATTCAATCAGGTTAATCCCTGATTTTTGGCAGAACTTGAGTCGGACTTTAAGTTTTCTGAAATCTTGGGATACCGATTGTACCTTTCCAGGAAAATGACCCTTGTCAAAACTCATAGCGGGAGTTTCGAGCCGTCGAGATGGTAACCACACTTTTCCTGTCCCATAACGAGTTGCAGAATCGGCCTGCAGGTCCGCTCTCGGAATTCGTCTTCTCAATACAGACCAATTTCGAGCATTCAGGTTTAACTGTTCTCAGACGTAACTGTTTAAGACGTTAACTGTACTCTTTGTGCGAATAATTGTTATTCTTGATTTCCCTGTCAGGTTGTTGTCTTGGGGTGGCAAACGCATCGAGCCCTACGGTGTGGACTACATCCTGCAGAAACTGGGATTTTCCCACGCTCGCACGACGATTCCCAAATGGGTCCAAAGAGGATTCATGGACCCGCTCGACAAAGTGCTGTCTGTTCTCGCGTACCGGATGCTCCAAGTCGCCTCAGAGCAGGCCACTCGCAATAAGCGATGACTTCACTACCTAGGAAACTCGATCCAAGCTGCAGTTACCTATCTTCTACTTCTCCCTGGGAAGAAACCCTGCGTCATATTGTAAATACTGAAAATGTAAAGTCCATTTTCCGCCATGTTACGACAAAAATGTGATATCTCCGATACTTTTAGTTTGTAGCGCATGTTTTATTTACTGCTCTCCTGCCTGTAATTTTCTTGAGATTTCGATCGCCCAATATCGATCACGACTCCCTCACACTGTTGCAGTGTGCTGTTAATCAATTCTAGGTAATGTAACCTTGTTTTCATTGGATATTCCATATAGTCAACATACTTATAAACTTATTTCTATGTCTTAATGATGGTGCGTTCAATAAAGTCTCAATACCTCGTAATGATTTTTTCAACATTGTAATCATTCATACTTATTCACAGCCTCAAGACGCTACAAATTAGACGTCTTGAATGAGATCAAAAGTTAATAAGCAAAATAAACTTATCTAGTTGGTAGAGTTGAGGATTTCATTGAAACCGAATTGGCTGCAGTATCATACAAACTTTCGTTATTGAATGTGATTTCATTGAATGGGTTGAGGGGGTTCATGAGTCAAGATCGAAAAATTTTCGACTTTTTCGTTTTTATTTTTATAAAAGTCTGCAGGTTTTCCCAGACATTTTGGTATATAAAAATATTAAATTTGAGCGGTGGAAAGCAGAGATATGAATTTTCAAAGATTGAGGAGCCAATCGCTGTTTCCGGGGGATAGCTGTTTCCTGCTCCAGGTTCATAGTTTCTATATTTCTGCAACTACCTACCGTTCTTTCGCTGTTCATAAGTTCTGATTGATACCTACTATGTCCTACCATGGTTCCAGCACGGATTAACATGCCACCAAATAGTACAAAACCAGCATAGCACTAGATTAATGAAGAAATCAAGTGAACCAATAGTGTATAAACTAGAGATGGGTCGCTCATTAAAGATCCGGCTCTTTCAGAAGAGCGAGTGAACCACGGGTCAGTAAAAAAGAACCGCGGCTCTTCGGATCTTTTGAGCTCAGTGCTGGTAGTGTTCGGTGATGATCGGTTCTTCAAAAGAGCGAGTGAACTGCGGATCAGTAAAAATGACAAATGAATCGCGGTTCTTCGATCTTCGGATCTCTTGAAATCCAGTAAAATAAATGAATGGCGGCTCTTCGATCTTCGGTTTTTTTTGAGAACGGCGGCTCTTCGTTCTTCTTTTCAGATCGGCAATGTTCGGGAAAATTAGGACCTCCTTTTCGTCAGCTCACTGTTGCCAACCCGTACGATAATTCCGAGGGAAAATACGGTATAAGTCGATCAGACAATACAATTTTGCGGAATTGTATCGTACCACCACATGCATTATTGTATTTTTGTTCGTAAACTTTACCGTATTTTTCCAGTGTTTTCTGTGACCCACTTTCTGATTCTTTCCGTTGTTTTTTCTCCCTGTTTGATTTTTACATCGTGATTTTTTGTGAGGAGCTTTCTGTCTGATACAAGTTCAAAAGGCAAGCAAAAGCACATCCTTATCTTACCATTATTATCAATATTGAAGCTTACGTACTTATTGGTTCGATTATTCTCTTTCAACTTGGTTACCTTAATGTTCTTTGTTGAATAACATGATATAACATCAAAATGTTATATTATGAAAATGTTATACCTACTAAGAATTTTTTTTAAATTGTGGTTTGTCATTAGAGGCATAAAAAAATGCTGATTTCATATAAATAAATATTTTTACCAAAAAACTGTATTTTTAAGTTTTACTTATTCATTGCTTTAATCGTGTTCATTTATTGTTTTTCGTTGATTTTTTGAAGGATTTGTTGAGCATCTTTATTGAACAACAGCGCTTTTTGGGTTATTATTTTCAATAATGAACCATTGGAATCGAGCAACAGAGAAATTATTCCCTCTCGCCCTCAAAATTTCGTGGTTTAGGATTCAAGGTAGTGTAGAATCCAATAATGTCAGCTTTATTGGGATTTGGGTCCAACAACAAATCCTCCTCTTTCACCAAATTTTCGAAAAATTTATTTTCTTCATCAGGGTCAGAGGATGAGTTTAGGTTTGAACATCAAACCACGGTCGGGAACAAAGAGGTATAAACCAGGAACACTAATCATTAAATTGGTGTTAAAAAACTTGACTATTATAATAAAATTTGGAAAAACACAATAACATCAGGCTTTAAATTGGTAAAAAACAAATCAAGACAGTCAGATAGACACAACCACGGACCCAAATCCCAATAAAGCTGACATAATTTACATCGGGTCGATTGTCATACACTACTGAATCCAATAATCGAATAAAAATTTTCAGGCAGAACTAAAATAAACCGTTGTGTAACAATTTGTAGCGTTTTTCATCGTATTTTCATCTCTACAATAAATACGAGCTCAAAAGAGCCAAAAAGAGCCACTGATCCGTCGAAAAGATCCGGATCTTTTGAATGAGCGGAGCGCTCAGAGCCGTTCTTCTTGGTGAACCGTTTTGCCCATCTCTAGTATAAACCATTATTCTTATCATTACTACGTGATATGAAATAACCTTACCTAACCAGTGCAAACACTGACTGATAAGAATAATAGATAAGGAATAATCAGACCTCATTTTCGATTCCTTCAATATGAAATTATTACGAACTATCGATCAAATACCTCAAAAAACGGTAACCTTTCACAAATCGCGAGTTTTCTCCAAATTGGAAAACCCTTGTTTTTCGTCACTTAGGTAGTACCTGTTTTTTTAGTACCTGTTTCTCGACAGCCAAAAGAGCTGGCAACTTCAATTTTTTTTTATATTGTCGAGAGGGGTTTATTCCAGTCATTGAACAAGTTTGGACGGAAAACTCCCAACAGAAACATGACTAGAATTAAAAAATCATAAGCATGAAAAATATTATTTGCACAACAGAGTTGAAACTCGCTCAGTGGTTATGTGAAGAGTAGATAAAGAATTTTAAAAAAATATGAAGATATCATGAATATATCCAGAGAAACAGGTACATGAAAAAGTGTGAAATTTGAACCGACTCATGAACCCCCTTAAACTACATTATTTCTGCTTCTAATAGTTCGAATTCGGGTGTTTTTTTTTTGTTTAGACTCAAAGACTATTGTTTACAAATTGCTTAACAATGGGGACTTTGCCTCAATTTTACATTCTAGAATTTCAAGTCAAATCCAATAATAGGGCCCTAGAACAGCGCTCAACGTCAGGAATACCCAAGGGAAAAAAATTAGCGTACAAGCAATCGCCTTAACAAGTGAATCCTCTGTCAAAAAACTACGCGAAAATTGAAGGAAGCTGAGGACGTCACTCCCTGGACCACCGCAAAACGACGCGAAAACTGACCGAATTCACACTGCTGTGCTCTGGTGAAACTTGAAAGAAGTATCTCAGCAAATAACATCAAAGAACTCCAACAGGTAAAATAGGGAATTTGCCTCAAATTTTTTAATATTTTTTCGAAAGAGGGTTCATTGATATGGAAAAAAACCGTAGTGTGCTGCTCGAAAAAGCATCCAAAAAATTTAGAGAATTTAACCCTTAATATCCTGAGGTATCTTTTAGGAAGTCCAATTTTTACCTGCAATAGTTTATCCACTTCTAAACCAAAACTGATAGCTGTTGGCTATCTTGATATCTATTGAATGTGTAAGAAACCGTAATAGTAAAACCAAAATAGCTCAAAGAAAAAACTAAATAATTATCGAGTTGATAGACTGTAACAGGGCCTCATTTCTCACCTCGTAGGCTATTGGTTTAGTTTTCTCATCAGAGATAGCGCCACCCTGAGGCAGCACAAATCCCATCATTCATGAGCTGAACCTTCTCCACATCATTCCTTGGTTCTGTGCTTTAACAAATAACAGACCCTAACATCCCATCAAGGATTTTTCCATGTCTTCTTTTTCTTCTCCAAAAAAATGGGTTTATAGACAGATTCTGCTGCCGCAGATAGCGCTAGTGTGGCCCTAGGAAAGATCATTCTTGAGCTGACACACTGAAATAGAGCCTTTTAGGAAACATCTGCTCAAATATTCTAATCATTTGTCAAAATATATCTACATTTGATTTAAAAAATCCGAAAAAATAATTTTGTTAAAGAAGTGGGAAATTAAGGGGCAGCCACGTTGAAACGTCACGAAATCTTGAACCAATCAGGATTCCGTTGCTCCATGAGACCCCTTCTCACTGGGGTTATCCGCGGGAAAGGTTATGTAAACAAAGAATCAACGCGAGTTCGTGTATTCCTGATTTGTCCTGATGTGTGTCCTGATTTGTCCTTATTTCAAGTGAAAAATTTTTATGGTAAAGAAGAAAATACAGTGTTTCATGAAGGGGTGCGTCAATGATGACAGTACAGAGAAAATATTCGTCACCGGGCCCCAAGCCCAACCGAGTTTTCACTGCGACCAACTTGACAGATGACGGATCTTCCTCGATGTTCACGGTCTTTTTATGAATAGGCTTCGCTTGTTTAGGCATTTTCTTCTACGGTAATTTTTTTCCCTTGGTTATTCCTGGTGTTGAACGTTATTTTAGGGCTCTTATAGGATTTGAGTAGAACTCCCAGAATCTAAAATTGAGGCAAATTCCCCATCGTAGACGCCCTCGTGACCACACGAAACGATCCACAACTAACTCAAATAATGTGATTTAAATAACGAAAATAAATAAGAGAAGATCAAGACTAGACTTTAATGTCTTTACTTCGGCACATAAACGAAAAAATGTCACGAAAGTGGTTACAAAATCGGTCGCAATTGCACTAAATTTGGCTAAAACATGTACCATTTTTGTATAATTTTTAAATATACAGGGTGTAAGCCTAACTGGTCTGCCATAACTGGTACTAGTCGATTCTACAACTAATTTGCAACAAAAAATGTCCCTTAGCGATTTTTTTTAAAACCCTTCGTTTTCGAGTTATTTTAACTTAAAATTTTTTTTCTCGTGATTTTGACCTTATGTCATTAAATCGGTCATAACTCCTTTAATTTGCTGTGTAAATTACAATTTGAGGATACCGTTGGAAAGAGCATTAAATTTCCCATCGGATATATCCCTTAACTTCTTTTAAGTCAAGGTTTGAGACATGAAAAAGTCCTCTAAAAAGAGAATTTTACGTAATTTTGGAAACCTCGCATTTTTTCAATCTCAAATTGAACTACGAGAACCCATACTTTTTCAAGATGCAAGAACAGTGAAAACTGCGCCAGAATCTCAGCTTTCCAATGGTATAATCAAAACATATTCTACAACCGTATTTAGGGGAGAAATTCGTGTTTGAACGCGGAAAAACGTGCGTTTTTCCAACGAAACCAGCGCTCTGGCCTCCTGTTTCCGGAGTTCTCGCAGTCTACTGCGGCGCCGACCCACCCACTACCATCGTCCGACCCCTCAATTCGACTAGGCGGAGCCCCGATTTTGTTGGAAAAAAGCACGTTTTTCCGCGTTCAAACACGAATTTCTCCCCTAAATACGGTTGTAGAATATGTTTTGATTATACCATTGGAAAGCTGAGATTCTGGCGCAGTTTTCACTGTTCTTGCATCTTGAAAAAATATGGGTTCTCGTAGTTCAATTTGAGATTGAAAAACTGCGAGGTTTCCAAAATTACGTAAAATTCTCTTTTTAGAGGACCTTTTCATGTCTCAAACCTTGACTCAAAAAGAAGTTAAGGCATCTATCCGATAGGAAATTTAATGCTCTTTCCAACGGTATCCTCAAATTGTAATTTACACAGCAAATTGAAGGAGTTATGACCGATTTAATGACATAAGGTCAAAATCACGAGAAAAACAATTTAAAGTTAGAATAACTCGAAAACGAAGGGTTAAAAAAAATCGCTAAGGGACATTTTTTATTGCAAATTAGTTGTAGAATTGACTGGTACCGTATGGCAGACCAGTTAGGCTTACTCCCTGTATACTCGTAATATTCGAAAATGTAAACTCATTATTCTATTTCTTGACTAAACAGATAAAGAATTATAATAAATTGTCCGTTGAGGCCTATCTAATACCGAGATATTTGGGAGAAATGGTTAGGCTCGCCCACTGGGCTGAAAGCTGAATGTGGGAGCCCAAGAAGCGTTCTGATTGGTGGAGCTCCAGGACGTAGTTATAGCGGAAAGCAACAGATAGCGTTCACAATCACTTGTTCCCAACCTCATCACAACAAGTCACCTTGTTTATCACATATTTTTCTCCTTGGTACGTTACCGGCCGCATCTAAGTAATTAATTTGATAACATTCAGTACTTGCGTCTCGGTGCAACCGCCCTGAGGGATTCCGAATGCACTCTTGCGGGACTGCGAGGAAGTTTTCCTCAACTCAAACTCTTCTAATTTTAATATCTTTGGAGGAGCCATTCCAGACATTCAGTGATTACTTTGGTGAAGTAGTGGATGATGTTGCGAAAGTCAAAGTTGATTTATCAACTATGATTGATTATGATTGATTTTTCTATCACATCGTAAATAATACAGAAGTTATAACTTGATTTACAGAAGTTATAACTTCAGTATTATTTACGATGTGATAGAAAAATCAATCATAATCTTTTGTGATTTGCGGGAATTACTAGGTGTGAGTAAAGGAATGAGATGTGTGTAAATGTTTAAGGGGTTTGAGAGTGATAGGGGTCGGAATGACAATTGGTAATCCTTAGCAAACTGATGTAGCTTTTCCATTACGGTACAATCGAAATTGATTTTGAGATGGCTCAGGATGGTTTCTATCATCTACAAGCAATACTCTCCGTTGTGGGGAATGTTTCGTTCACATCATCTAGAGAAAAAAAAAGCCCAACTCAAGGTCTCAAATACCGGTCCTAACATTTGATCACGAAGATTCATTCTGGCTCAAATATATGTCAAAAAGAGAGTAGGTGGAAAGTAACGGCAAAAACGACATAAATATTAATTTCCTTATTTTCAAAATGTTTTGAAATTTCTGCAAGTTTGTCTAAATTTCTTCTCTGTAACCCCAACGTCTCTTTATTTCCCTCGTTCTAAAATAGATGTAATAGCCTAATTATCACTCCATATTACCGATTCAGATCAATAGAATGTATTCAGAGAGCTCTTCCTAAATGAGCTACTGCCAGAAGGAACTTAATTATTAAAGACAAAAATATCCAATCCACTGTCTTGTATTATAGGATACAAGATAATATAAATATCGACACCAAACCTTATTTGCTCCCGCGCATCAATAACATTATTGCAAAGCGACAGTTAGAAGAATGTAGGAATACGAAAACGAATAATAAAAATACACAAGCAATATAAAAAAAAGTGTCTTTATTTTTAGTGATTTTACTAGGTAGTCTCCAAAGTATAATATCACCAAATTTAAATTAGTTGATTAAAAATTCGATCAATTCAGTAAATTTCGACTGTAGACTCATGATGTAAGAAGGGTGAACATTATCGCACGATTGACTATTTTCTCTTCTATACTGGGTGTTAAGCTCACGTAACTTGACACTGAGATTCTACGACTGAAGTTGAGATTCTACGACTCATGCCGAGCTAAAAGTGTCTCTGACATGCCGAGCAATAAGTGACCCTTATTTCACTTGCACAGAACAGCGAGCCAGAAAGAAATCAAAGAACGAGCCGGATGAAATAAAGCAATGGGAAGGCAGAATTATTTGAAACGGGACACCACAAATCAAAAACGGACGACACAACAAAAATGAATAATCAAACAGTTATCACTGTTATCAAAGTCCCGATTCACAAAACTCCCGTCAGAGTGCATTCGGAATCCCTCGAGGCGGTGCACCGAGACGCAAGTACATTCAGTTATATTCGCGATATGTACGAAAAAATCGAGCGATTTTCAATAATACACTGGGTTTCAAACGTTTCTTCTTTGGGTGGCAGTTGTCAATTGAACATTTGAACTACTGGCAATAGGGACAACAACAATCGGGTATTAATATAAATTATATTTTCAAACAGAGTACGCGGTCAAAATCTTCATCAAGAGTGTATTTTTTAAATTTCGGGAACATATTGTTGTCAACATTATTAATCATATTGTTTCCAACAATATAAACAAAAACAGGAATGGAGTTGCTTCTAATTCGGAATCTCACACTTCCCCTCGAATTGATTCGCCAACTCCAATGCCGAGTGCTTGTGTAAATTTGTCAACTTTAGTTCTTGGTAACGGTTTTGTAAATATGTCTGCTGGCATTTCCGAAGTCTGTAAATATTTGAATTGGATTGCATTTTCTGTAATGAATTTTCGAATGAAGTGGTGTCGAACGTCTATGTGTTTTGTTCTTGAATGATGTGCTGAATTCTTTGCTAATTGTTGTGCTCCTTGGTTGTCGTTATAAATTGTTGTGATTGTGTTGGGTGGAATAGCTTGCAGCTCTCCAAGGAATTGGCGTAGGTAGAGCGCCTCCTTGGTAGCTTCCCCTAGAGCAAGGTATTCTGCCTCTACACTGGATAGGGCAATGGTCCGCTGCTTCCGGGCTTCCCAGGATATAGCAGCTCCTGCCAGCTTGAAGAAGTATCCAGAGTAGGAACGACGGTCCTCAGCACAATTTGCCCAATCGGCATCAGCATATCAGCTCCAGGGGTTTTCCGGACTTCTTGAATAGGATTCCGTGGTTTGGGGTCCCCTTGAGGTATCGCAGAACTCGCTTTGCAGCATGCCAGTGTTCTTCCGCGTAGTTATTGTTGAATTGGCTTAAAGAATTTACTGCAAAACTAATGTCTGGACGAGTGGACACTGCCAGGTACATCAACGATCCTATGAGTCGTTGGAACGGATACTTTGACATTTCGTTTGCGTCAGCGGTTTCCTCAACTTCAGTCCAATTTCGAGTGGTGTTGCCACGGGTCTTGAGTTTTCCATCCCAAAACGCTTCAGAACTTCCATTGTATACTTTTTCTGAGACATGAACAACTTCCCCTCGTTTTGGATCTGGGTAAACTGTATTCCTAGACCGTAGTGGATTGGACCTAGATACTTCATCTTGAAGACGTTCATGAGGTTTTGTTTGATTTGGTTGATTAATTTCGAATTTCCAGAAGCCAACCATAAATCGTCAACATAAATTGCCAGAATGATTAAGTCCCCGTTTATACGAGCTTGGTATACACAAGGATCAGATTCTAGTGGTTTCAGACCCAGCTTTTTCAGATTTTCATCCAGCTTCAGGTACCACTGACGTCCTGCCTGTTTCAAGCCGTAAAGAGATCTTTGCAATAGGCATACTTTATCCTCTTTCCCTTTGAGACTTTCAATCATCTTTTCTGCTTCTTTTATGACTTTACTTGGCGATTTTGTGGCTGAAATTATTTCTTGAAGCATCTCTTTGAAATTCTCTGGAATTTCCATAAAAAATTGTTCTTCCAGATTCCCATTCAAAAATGCAGTGGTAACATCAAATTGGTGGATTTTCAAGTCTTGTTCAACTGCCAGAGCCATGAGTGTTCGGATTGAACTCATTCGAACTACTGGTGCGAACGTTTCATTGAAATCTTCCCCTTGTTTTTGATTGTAACCTTTCGCGACTAAGCGAGCCTATTTTCTTTCAACGGTTCCATCCGCCTTCAATTTTTCTCTCAATACTACTCTGCAACCGATTACATTTTTCTCTTTTGGTAGTGATACGATTTTGAATGTTTCGTTCTCCAAAATAGATGAATATTCGGATTTTATGGCTTCCTTCCAACCTTCAGCTTCAGGACTTGACAATGCTTGCTTAACAGTTATTTCAGCCAAACCAGCAATTTCAGTTTCTTCAAATGCATCCTGAAATGTCTCCTCCTGATCAGTCTCGGATTCTTGTGGAACTTCAATTTCGTTATAGATCTTCCTAGGTCTACCAGGATTTCCAGATCTGTCGATGCGAGGTCTCCCTCTTCCACGAACTGTTCTCACCAATCGTTGACTGATATCTGGTTGTTCTCTTTCAGCCATGCCCTCAGGATTGTTGTTTATGATGTTTCCAGTTCCATCATCTATTATTTCGTTTTCTTGTAACTCTTGTTCATTGTTTGTTGGAGTTTCACAGAGTTGCATTGGTTCTTCAGGTTTTCTTTTGGGAGGGTTAATTATTACTGTTGTTTATCTTTTATTCTCTTCTTTCTTCTTGTTCTCATATACAAACAAATCTTCAGGGAAACACCGCATCATCATGGTCAAAGAATTCTTGCAAAAATTTTACGTCTCTTGACACAATTATCTTTTGCCCAAATGCGATATCCTTTTGTTTGATCCGAGTAACCCAAGAAAATTCCTTCTTTTGATCGTGGACTAAATTTTCCTTTCTGCTTTTCTTTATCTAGAAAGTACACTTTACTTCCAAATATACGGAAATAATGAACGTTTGGTATCCTACCAAACCATAGTTTGAATGGCGTTTCACCTCCTATACCTTTTGATGGACATCTATTTCTGATGTGATTAGCCGTGTGAATGGCATCAGCCCAAAAGGTAGGTGGTAACTTAGCTTGGATCATCAAGCATCTGGCCATTTCGACAAGACTACGATTTTTCCTCTCCGCTAGACCATTCTGTTGTGGAGTATGAGGAACTGAGAGTCGTCGAGAAATTCCATTAATTTCTAAAAATTTATCAAATTCGTTATTGCAGTACTCCGTACCATTGTCTGATTGGATGTACTTTATTTTTCTTCCAGTCTGATTTTCAACTTGGTTCTTGAACTTTTTGAATTCTTCCAAGACATCAGATTTTTTATTGATGAATCTTATTTCACACCATCGAGAGTAATCGTCGATTAGTGTCAAAAAATATTTTCGTCCTCCTTTCGAAGAAACTCTCATCGGTCCACAAAGGTCTGTGTGGATTATTTCCAAAATCTCTGTTGATCGACTTGATTGCTTAGGAAATGGCTTCTGTACCATTTTTCCTTGAATGCAAGTTACACAGTCTTTGAGGGTTTTGTGTCCTGATATATCTATCCCTCTAGCTTTTTGTTTCATTGACAGGTCTTTCAAATCATATTCGTTCAGGTGTCCATACCTCTGATGCCATAACTCCAATTTAGTTTTGGGTTTGTTCTCGACAGCGTTTGCTTTTTCACTCATTGTAGCAATTTCGTTGACATGATATAACCCATTGATTCTGTTGGCGGTCATCAGTAAATTCCCTGAACTGTTCCGAACTTCTGCTTTAAATTTGGTGAAAATAACTTTGTGCCCTTGATCAGCTATTTTTCCTACTGAGATCAGGTTCGATCGAAGTTCTGGAATATACAAGGTATTTGACAAATTCACCCCTTTGATTTCATTCCCCACCTTGATACTCATCTTCACAGGTCCTTTGCCAACGATGCTTGTGGAAGAAGAATCTGCTAGGTTGACCTTGTTACTCTCACTTTTTCCTATTGTTTCAAATTTTGATTTTTCTGCACACATATGGGAAGTACATCCGCTATCCAGACACCATGTGGCTGGATGTTGCGGTGTGCATCCGCCCATCGCAATTTCAGATGTAGAGCTGAGATATGTTTCATCTGAGGTTTTCGCCGACTGTTTTCGATAACAATTTGCTGCCTTGTGACCTCTTTTCTTACATATGTGGCATTTATATTAGAATTCTTCTGATTTATCTTTGTCAAAATTTCGCTTTTGGAACTTGTTTTTCGCTAACAAAGCGTTCGGGTCCCTATTCTTTTCTTTTCTTGAATCCCATAGTTCAATTATTTTAATTCTAAGATTTTCAGGCTTTGGGAGATCATCACGTGCTTCAATCGCACATTTAAAGTTATCAAGACTATCTGGTACATTGTTCAATAGCATGATTGTAAGTAATTCCGGGTGAATCACTACTTCCATTGCTTGAAGCTTGTCTACTCCATCGAAAAACTTAGCCAAGTATTCACGAGCATCATCGTCCTCTCTCATTTTGTGTAACATGAGTTGTTTCATCAACGATGCTTTTCTAGTTGGTCCTTTCGACAAGTATATTGATTCTAGCCTTAACCATAATTCTCGTGATGTTTTACAGTCTTTGACTTGCTTTATTTCTGATGGCGAAATTCCTAAAATTATGTCTGCTCGGTGTTTTCGATCCATTTTATCCCAATTTGTAGCTGCAATGTTCTCGGCATCTCCTGCACCTTCATTTACTACTGGACGAGGAATGGTTCCATCGACATATCCTATACCATCAGTTTTCTCTAGAAGAGCTTCCATCAACACTTTCCATGTGTCGTAATTGTCCTTCGTTAAACTATCAAATTTCTGAATGTTCATGGTTGAGTTTTTCACGATCTTTCACAAGACACTTCACTTGTTTCACTGACCTACTCTAACCAACAGAAAATTTTGACAATACGCGCAGAACCGATAACCTAATATAAATTATATTTTCAAACAGAGTACGCGGTCAAAATCTTCATCAAGAGTGTATTTTTTAAATTTCGGGAACATATTGTTGTCAACATTATTAATCATATTGTTTCCAACAATATAAACAAAAACAGGAATGGAGTTGCTTCTAATTCGGAATCTCACAGGTATTTCGGTCAATTTTTTTTATTTTTTTTTTCAAAAGAGTATGGCTCAGGAATAATGGTAATCGGGTCTGTTCGTTGAGAAAATGTTTTTAAAAACTCAGAGAAGCTAAGGAAAGTTGAAGATTTGAATGGTGTGACGTAGCTAGCCAATCGTGACGTAGCTAGCCAACTGTCTTTGAAAAAGTATCCATGCACAGAAACCCTTGGAGGACGTCTTGGATACTACAACATTCTACTCACACAAGCGCGCGGGGCAGTCCGCGGTGTAGTCCTTGCCTAGTGTGTGTGCATTTATAGCGGCCCGCCTTTTTCAAACGTGTGATCTCTTTAATTAATTTTTCTACCACATGTTATAGTATCATTGGGCTTAAAGTTGTAGTAGGTATATAGGTTTTCAAGGGTGCTGAATCCAAATTTGAGGTCAAAAACCTGAATTTCCGACCCACCGAAATACCCCATTGCATGAGGAACTCTGAAAATACCTTTCGCCTCAATTGGTTTTTTCCAAGTCATTTTTGCAAATCTAAATGATGTCGAAACGAAAAATTATCAATTTTTGGTCATTCGAAAGGATTTGAAAAGAAGCGGTATGAAGAGTGTGGCCTCCCCCTCCCCACCACTTCCGTAGTAGTTCCTCAATCCTAGCTGAAAATAGATGGCGCGACTGAGGCAGCCTCAAAAATGCTTGCGCACCATTTTAACGTTGGCTTTCTTCTCTGTTAACTTGTCTCCATTACTCTATGGGCTCGCCCCTAAACGAAAAGCCGTGTTCTTCACAAATTCGTGTTCTTTACAGAAAAATAAACTGTTTTTGAATCAGGTTAACTCCTGTCACCTTACTACTTATTTGAAAAAAGTTGAACTTGTTGACAACCATAACTACCAAAGCTGAGGAGAAACTGAAAAGCGAATAAAGAAAGTTTAAAAAAGGAAGCATTTTATTTATTCGTTTTGTTTACAATGTAAAATTAATTTTCCAAATCAATACACTCTTCAGTTTTGAAAATAAGATAACAATCATAATTATTAAGAGCGCTTTGGAAAAATAGGTGGTATTTAGTTAGGTACAATAACATAAATTAGGACCACAGAACGCCCCGAGGACGGTAATAACAAATCAAACGGTAATATAGTCAATATTAATCAACAGTATAATAATAGGTAGGTACCTTCGAGTTGCTGAAAGCATCCTTTGTTACCGAAATAAAGCGATTCAATATAGTGATTCAGCAAGGGTGATAACAAATACGTACGAGGATTTTTTTCAATTCCAAAACTGAAAAACTCTCGTTAGTTATCCAAATGATTGGATTTTTCGGCGAATTTTGTGATTAAAGTTAATTACAAAATTTCGGGCTTAGGAGAATAATAGAGGAAAGCAAGGAGGACGGTTCTCAAGTTCCGGGGGTTCTCATCACAAACTTCAAGGTTTCATTCTACAGCTCAAATAACACAACTCTGCATTGTGGGTGTTTTTGATCGTTGTTCTGCAACTAATAGGCGATTCTGAAAGGTTTTTTAACGCTGAATACGAATTTCATTTCAGTTTTTACCTATCACGTCTAGATTTTCCACAAAAGGTGAATAAAAATGGCTCACTTTTGTTCCTTAAACCCTGCAGACCTTGGCCTTCAGACTGGGAATATATTGAAAAAAGTCTTTTCTGCTTTTATCTTCACTTGATGTTGACAATTTATCTTTATTTACGTCATAATATAATACATGAGACAAATCTTAACGTAAAGAATGTCGGATTCTCAAGTCGTTGAAAATTTCCTTTTCGTAGACTCGAAAGAGAGAAGAGTCGAAGAGTCTCCATTCTGTGGCTTTGTACTCGATTCCAAAAAAATCCCACCACCACCAACGTTGCCACAAAAAACCATTCCTTCTCTCTCTTCGAAGAAAGGTAAAAGCTCTTTTCCTCTCTGACGGTACCAAGCAAATGTGGTTCCAGGAGCTAGCAAATTTTTGGATTTTAGACGTGAACCGAGAACTTTGGCTGCATCTTTTGGAAGATTCAGGTCTCTTACCAAGTCATTCAACTCGCCTTGAGAAAATCGCTTGGGGGAACTAGATTCGGTGGGCTCGTAGGAAGGATCTTCAATTTCCACATCTTCATTCTCAAAATGTGGGATTTCATCTTCTATAACCACATCTTCCAAATTCGCTGGAGGATCTGGTACTGGAAGTGACTCATTGTGGGGTACGGGTCTCATAGCTGACGGCAAATTGGGATAAATCAGCGATTTCTTGTTCTTTGATGAAATTCCCACCACATTCGTCATACAGAAGTACTGCCGTCCAAAGGAAGAACGTCCTAAGTCCATTTTTTCACTTTTTGAGATAGGGACATGATCTTGTAGAGCTCGATCAGACGCATCTTTTGAGCTAGGTTAGAACGTCGTAAGTCGATGGGAAAGTAGAGAAAAATCACTTTGTCCTAAGTCCATTTCCCGAGTTTTGCTAGTCATCCCAGGCTAAAATGTCCTAAGTAAGGCGTACTAGACTAAAATGTCCTTAGAGGAAAAAAATTCATGGACATAGCACAGTCTAGTTTAGTAGAAGTGGACCATAGGACGCTAAAGCTTTGTACGAATCATTTAGTTCTGTGACCTGGACTTGCTTAAACAGTCCTAGTTTTGAAGAAAAACAGTACCTACCTACGTTGTTCACTCGATGATGTCAGTTTAGCGACAGTTAGTAGCACTGCTTCAGTTACTCTCAGCGGTAACAACACAGCAAAACCGAAAAATTGACACACATCACCTATGCCCGCCATAGCTGAGACCAGGACAGGAAAAATAGGAAGAAGAAGAAGAAGAAATACATCTTCATCAGATTATCAATTTTCTCATTCGTTAGCCAGAAATTTTGGACAATCCAAAGTGGTCCAAATTTCAAAAAAAGTGAAAAAGAAGTCCAAAAAAAACGAGTTTTTTCCGTTTTTTGTGGTTAATACCTTCACAATCATCATAATATGTGGCATATTCGGATTCAGCTCAATTTCTGATATAATGCGTTTTTCAAAAATGAAAATTGTCCAAAAATTAAGAGAAGTATGGATATATTCATATATATAATGAGAACGCGCGTATATTTGTCGTACCCAGAAATAGAGTAGCCGTGTGGGTACTCTATGAGTTCGTAGAGACGAGTAGAACATGAATATGTACTCCTAAGATCTTCAAAGCATACCCAGTGCATACAGTATGTTGGTATGGTATACTGAAAATAGAAAATAATGAAAACGCGCGTATATTTGTTGTACCCAGAAATGGAGTAGCCGTGTGGGTACTCTATGAGTTCGTAGAGACGAGTAGAACATGAATATGTACTCCTAAGATCTTCAAAGCATACCCAGTGCATACAGTATGTTGGTATGGTATACTGAAAATAGAAAATAATGAAAACGCGCGTATATTTGTTGTACCCAGAAATGGAGTAGCCGTGTGGGTACTCTATGAGTTCGTAGAGACGAGTAGAACATGAATATGTACTCCTAAGATCTTCAAAGCATACCCAGTGCATACAGTATGTTGGTATGTTATACTGAAAATAGAAAAAAACAACAATAGCCGTGTGGGTACTCTATGAGTTCGTAGGGACGAGTAGAACATGAACATGGACTCCTAACATCTTCAAAGCATACCCTGTGCATATTAAAGCAAAGTTGTGACATTAAAGTTAGTCAACGTATTTCAATTTTCCACAGCGTGGTTTTCTGATCTTTGTGTAGCATTCGACTGAGACTGAAGAAATATGCTTTAAAAATTGAAGAACTGTGATTTTCTAGTTGTCTACAGTCAAAACAAGAGTTTATTCCTAATATCCAATGAATATATTATACTGCATTTCAATTGTGTAATTAATGAAACTTTTTGAAAATGAAAATTTGGTTTTGGAGCTAATACTGATTTTTTATGTTTATTTCAATAACCCATTATCATTATATTAAAAATTATCACTCAAAATGTTTATCTCAGAAACCCAAAACTCAAAAATGTTTATTTCAGAAACCCATTATCATTATAAAAAAATTATCACTCAAAATACCACGGACTTAGGACATTTTAGCCTTGCATCAAGCAGAGTCAAGCTGTCCTAAGTCCTAGGTTGCTAGGCTAAAGAGTCCTATGTCCTTCCATTGGGCATAAATGACCCAATAATTACCCTAATCATATTATTTCTGTGCTTGTCAATGGAGTACAAAATAAAGGAACAAATTTGTGAGTGCTTCGTGAAAAAAAAAAAATTTTATCTCCAACGAGACGAATGGCACAGGCAACTTCACAAAACCTCGTTTTTCTCGAAATGCAAAAAATGGACTTAGGACGTTCTTCCTTTGGACGGCAGAGTAGCAGTCATTCACATGGTTTTGAGGTTCTCTTCACATCATTGGAATGACGGCATTGACTTTCTCTTACCTTAAATCCAAGATCTTACTCGTATTTGTTCAACACAAGTGCGACACACAAGATGGGGGGCCATGGTTTGTCCTGATCGTCCAGTTTTATTCCTAAATAGCCCTGGTATGCTTTCATCACGAAAGAAGTTACCACCTGTTTTTGCTTTTCAGACATGTAAGAACCACATATGAAGCAAAAAAAACATTAGGATTGTTCACGCACTTACGGCTTTGGTTCACGCTCATTCTTAAAAGCTAGAAACATCGAAAATACTCGTGTCCACTCAACAAGAACTTGTCTACACGGGAGGTTTCAAAGGTCATTTAGGATTAAGGATCATTGTAAATAACAGAGGGTTAGCCTGTGAATCACAGAAGTGCGGTCTCAGCTCAGGATTGCCACCTGTTGTACTCTAGAAAAATAAATCCCGTAAGAGATAAATAAACCTCAACATGCGAATATTGTGAAATATCTAGACGTGATAGCGAAAAAAACTCCAACGGATTCTAATTCAGCGCTAAAAATCCATTTAGAATCACCTATTAGTTTTGAAACAACGAAAATAATGCAGAGTTGTGTAATCTTCCTAGAAATGATGTTTTCCTTAATCGCTTGGTTAAGTGATAAAATTTGAGTTAGTGAAGTACATACATATTTGAAAAAAGTTTCCAATACCTGGTGTTTAATTGTAATTGTAAATACGGATTTGAGCGGAGAAACAAGCTCCTCTTACGTACTTTCTTGAATTCACAATGTTTGTTTAAAAAAAAGTAGGTCGGCTACTAGGTTCAAATATGATTCTGGTTCGGGACTGCTTCTCTGGACAAACCTCTAGAAGCGAAAACTGGTACAACAATCGAGTATTAGTTAGAAGGCACAATTTTGCAGCAATGCTTATTTTTTAAAAAAACAAGTACAAAAATACTGGTTTCCACAACTCAAAAAGAGAAGAGATCCCGGTATAATAAATATTTATAATGGATGGCCTTTTTATATTAGTAAGAAAAAGAAAGTAATGAAAATAAAGCAATGAAAATGAATCACCTCAAAGGTAGCGTGAGCTTGCTCGTAAGATAAACTTCACACAACTCTTATCAACATTAGAGAGTTTTTGGCAACCACTAACGGGCCCGTGGAACCTCTTCACAAAGCTCGGAGTTAACGGGTGACGATGAATTTGCCTCCCGACAACAGCGAGGCCCACCGTCACAAGTGCCTCCCCCCCCCCCCCCCACTGACCATAGTTAACGGGCTTCCTCCTTCAACTGGGCAGCATCCTCTGTTGCTCGCGCTAGTCTCCTCCTAATGGGGCCCGTCAGATTTTGGCACCAAAAACTCTCTATTACTTTTCATCAATATTTTATGACACTTCAGAGGACACCAGGAAGATGGTTCTACCACCTAATACAGGGTGTCCCCGAAAACGTTCCCCCCCCCTGATAAAATCGTCCAGGTAGTGGTAAAAAAGATAATTGTTTTTTTTTGAATCTTCATGATTTTTCCCAAGGATCTCAAATATGACCACGGTGCGCAATCGTGCGCAACGCACACCAACTTCGTTTTTTCAAGACCCCCCATTTTTCATTGCAGATTCGGATTCTACGTGAAATTTCATGAACATTTCACCCCTCAACCGATTTTTTTTTTGTAGCGCGCAACCCGCTCAGTGCGCGCTCAAAGATGCGCAACCGCAAGGTTGTGTCAAAATGTGCATGTACGAAGTACCTAAGTGTGACGCATGATATTTTAGTATTTTTTTACGCTGAATCACGTGGTGATGTTAGTTTCTTGATTTTACTGCATTTTTATCAAATTATCGACGAAAAATGAACTTTTTTATAAGGAAAATTGCATTTTTACTCATTTCGCATGTTCTGTGCCCATCTGTTAACTTCATCCTTGTTAATAAATTGAAATTTATGTTTTGACATTAAAAAAACTCTCCTATCGCACGTAATTTACCTATTGCAGTATTCTAGAGAACCTTGCTTCATAGCTACCGATATGTAGTTATGATTTTGTTTTCTGGTTGCAGCGTTGCATTTTTTGTGATAAAAAAAAAGTGCCGCGAAAAATTCCTTGACCTCCAGCCAAAGACATATCTATGTCAAAACGATTGTTTATCACACTGGACTCTTCACTAGTAATTTCACAAGGACTCTCTACTTGTAATTTCTCGTGAAAAAACCGTCCTGTCTACTTGAAAATCTTTTTTCGATTATCTTGGAAAAAAGTTTTTAAATAGAAAGGGTGGTTTGGCCCTTGAAATATGCAATTTTCCTTCTTTGAAAGTTCATTTTTCGTCGATAATTTGATAAAAATGCATTAAAATCAAGAAACTAACATCACCACGTGATTCAGCGTAAAAAAATACTAAAATATCATGTGTCACACTTAGGTACTTCGCACATGCACATTTTGACACAACCTTGCGGTTGCGCATCTTTGAACGCGCACTGAGCGGGTTGCGCGCAACAAAAAAAATCGGTTGAGGGGTGAAATGTTCATGAAATTTCACGTAGAATCCGAATCTGCAATAAAAAAAAATGGAGGGTCTCATTTGAAAAAACGAAGTTGGTGTGCGTTGCGCAATGTGCACCGTGGTCATATTTGAGATCCTTGGGAAAAATCATGAAGATTCAAAAAAAATTATTTTTTTTTTCACTACCTGGACTATTTTAGCAGGTGGGGGGGATTTTTTTCAGGGACACCCTGTATAATTACCTGTTAACATCGATAAATTGCTGTCAAGGAATATGAATTCTCCAGCAAAATATACAAGCAGCTCGCCTACTACGTTATCATGCTCTTAAGATAATATTAATTCTAAGTTGTTTAATCCTTTAATCAATCAAAATATGCAATTTTTTAAATTAATAACGACGAAATACATTTACTAACCTGTGATTTTTTTCTTAGAATGGGGGGAGGGGGGGTGATAGAGTCCTGGTGTCCATTTAAATGGACGATTTGTAATTCCTATGCGAAATAAATTTTTTCAAACTTTGATATTTTTCGAGTTTGAGCCCCAAAAAGCCATAAAAACTAAAAAAAATTAAAAAAACATTATTTCTGCAAGCTCGGGACTGTAGAGGATATGAATATTGGATATTCATATTCTTTTTCAATATCCCATCTCTAAGCAGACCTCAATTGAATAATAACGAAGGAAATAATGGCCATAATGGTCATAAGACTAGAATAACTTAGGAGTTAAATTTGGCCCATTTTAAGGCTCTAATGCGAACTGATACATTAATTTGATTCAGAGAATTGGATAATCGAAGATGAAGTACTAGTTAGAACATCCTAAATCAAATGAATTAATTCAATTTTACAGCGAAAATTTATCTACATTACATAGGTTTGGGAATGCATCAGACTCATTAGGAAGATACGCGACGAAATGATGAAATCATTGGGCTTTGAGGGCGAAAGTTGGCGGGAGCACGTAAATGATGCCGTTGTTTGAGTTGTCTTTGCGGAAGGACGCCAGGTCGGTTTCTTGGCTGACTTCGACGCGGAGGGTTTTGCTCTTGTTGCCCAGCATGCAGCGGAACCGACTCGCAACCGTCACCGTCAGTTCACTACCTCTCAACCTGTAACAGACAACAACGCCATCTTGTACTCGAATATGCAGGGAGTCTACACACAGGGTAAACCCTGTACTTGGCAACGTCTAATATACCATACGCGTTGTCTGCTCAAACTTCAACATTTTAGAAGTTTTCAGTTTTATCATGTTTTTGGAGGGCCAAGAGTACACTTTAGGGGAAAAATTGAAACAAAATCCCTTAGGAAAAGTAGGTACTAAAATTTGAGATAGCTCGTTACGTCTTAGATTAAGACTGCGTAGTTGTTTTGGTATACATTCACGTTTACTACTCATTATCTAATTAGTGCAGCAAGTGAGAAGGTATAGTAATTGTAGTAATTATTACTATCGATTCTTACATTATTTGATTTTATATGAATTATTTTTCCTGATTGAAATAGAACGAAATACATTTTATTTGATAACAATTCTCATTTACCAGTTACTTGGCGGTGTGCGATATGTAGGCACTTACTATACCAAACGTGTTGAAAGTCTGTTCAAATTTCAAAATTTTAGTCGCTTTTTCAATTTAACATGTTTATGGAGGGCCTAAAGTACACTTTCAAAGTTCAAATCTACACGGTATTTCAGACCAGAAATTTCTCTTGGCAATTTTGTTTTAACCCCTTGTTTTAACATGTTTAATGTTTTAGGGCTGGGGGTCATTCTGTGAATTCCGACACGCAAATTTGCAACGGGCAAAACTATACTAACCTGTGGTTCGATTTTGATGAAATTTTCAGGGATTGTGCGGGTTAGGTCCTAGACGGTCCCCTATAAATTTCAGCACCTTCGGACCAATAGGAGCGAGTGCGCATGCGCAAACGTGAATTTCCTGGGACCTCGGTTTCTCGGTTTCTAATGAACCGATTTTGCTCAAATTTGGAGGTTAGTTAGGGACTAACTTCTAAGAGACACCCTATAAGTTTCAATCAAATTGGTCAAGCAATAGCCGCTGCGCATGCGCGAACTTTAAATTTATTGTTACAACTAAAACTCTGCAACTATTCAACCGATTTCGATGAAATTTTCAGGGATTGTGTGGGTTAGGTCCTAGACGGTGGACCGCTAATATTTTGGTATTCAATAACTCTTTGAATCATAATTTTTTCGACAACTGATTCTATACGTCCATGTTACAATGAGTGAGGAAGCTATACTGCCCACCCAACTTGGCAGACTTTTTTCTCTCCTATTCAACGCAGGAAGGTGAAATTTGAGAGGCAGGGTCAATGGAGAATGCTGAAGGCGCCTGAGTGGTCACTGATCGGCTGAGTGAGCTCCAAGGCCATTTTCTCTCCTGTTGAACGCAGGAAGCTAAAATTTGAGAAGCAGGGTCAATGGAGAATGCTGAAGGCGCCTGAGTGGTCACTGATCGGCTGAGTGAGCTCCAAGGCCATTTTCTCTCCTGTTGAACGCAGGAAGCTGAAATTTGAGAAGCAGGGTCAATGGAGAATGCTGAAGGCGCCTGAGTGGTCACTGATCGGCTGAGTGAGCTCCAAGGCCATTTTCTCTCCTGTTGAACGCAGGAAGCTGAAATTTGAGAAGCAGGGTCAATGGAGAATGCTGAAGGCGCCTGAGTGGTCACTGATCGGCTGAGTGAGCTCCAAGGCCATTTTCTCTCCTGTTGAACGCAGGAAGCTGAAATTTGAGAAGCAGGGTCAATGGAGAATGCTGAAGGCGCCTGAGTGGTCACTGATCGGCTGAGTGAGCTCCAAGGCCATTTTCTCTCCTGTTGAACGCAGGAAGCTAAAATTTGAGAGGCAGGGTCAATGGAGAATGCTGAAGGCGCCTGAAGGGTGACTGATCAGCTGAGTGAGCTCCAAGGCCATTTTCTCTCCTGTTGAACGCAGGAAGCTGAAATTTGAGAAGCAGGGTCAATGGAGAATGCTGAAGGCGCCTGAGTGGTCACTGATCAGCTGAGTTTCTCCCTTGCGAGGGAAAAACATTAAACATGATTTAATGTTTTTCCCTCGCAAGGGAGAAATTGAACATTATACATTATGTCTTCGTAGTAAATGAATTTTTGGTTTATTATTTTCAAAAAAAAAAAACCTTGAGAAACCACCAAAAAAAAAAAAATTAAACCCCCTCAAAATTTGATGGTTTACGTTTCAAGGTACGTAGAATCCAAAAATCGAATAAAAATTTGGCCGTCCGTCCGCCGTACGCGGCACTTTTGCCACTTAGCATTGACAGATTTTGATGAAATTCGGTATGTAGCTCCATTTGGGGTCTAGTTGTGCCCCGAAGCTTTTGGTTAATGTAGGTCACTTCTAAGGGTTCCAAAATCAATTTTGAAATTTTGAAAACGCCCTAACTCAAAAAATTTCGATATAATGGTATTGTTTTTCCTTCAATTTAAGATTCTATAGAATTTTAGAATTTTTTGAGACCACGCGGAGCTCTGTAGGACAAACCGTTCCCTCCCTACGAAAATTTAAGGGTTTAGATTTAAATATATATATAAATCAAAACACGATTGTGAATCGCAAAAGAGGCCTAATCTCCGTTCAAATTAGAGCTGACCGAAATGCGATCGATGGTTGGTGATTTTGATTTTTTTTTTCCTTCATATTGGATGGTTGGTGATCTTGTAGACGAGTGATCTACGAGTACATAGTGATCTCGTACATAGAAAAATAATAAACCATTGTGTAATAATTTGCAGCGTTTTTGGTTTATTATTTTCAATAATGAACCTTTAGAATGGACCAAAAAAAAAATTTAACCCCCTCAAAATTAGTTGGTTTAAATTTCAAGGTACGTAGATTCCGAAAATCAAAAATAAAAATTTTTCCGTCCGCCCACCGTACGCGGCACTTTCCTTAGTTACCATGGACCGGTTTTGATGAAATTTGGTATATGGGCTCCATTTGGGGTCTAGTTGTGCCCCGAAGCTTTTGGTTGATGTCAGTCAAGAGGCAGCAACAACATGTGCTCCAAAACCCAGTTCGTCAGCTGAGTTCGCTGCAGCGACCATCAAAATGAACTTATTAACCTGTGATTGGTCTTGAAATGAACTTGAGACTTCTTGGATACCTAATTTTTTTGGCTTCTGAGGATGTTGCAATAGCTTCATTTCGTTCAAAAACTCACTAAAATGGATTCTGGAGGGGCAGTTTCCCTCACCTAAATCTAACACACAAAGACTTACTGGAAGTAGCGAGTACACAAGGCACCCACGAGCTCGCCAACGCGGTCTTCTTCGGTAGACCTCAGAGTTACAACGAGATCGTTGCCTTTATTAGTGTGAATCACCACCAGCTGATCTCTCCCAGGGCTGAGACTCAATCCAGTAATCTGTAAAAACAAGAAAAAAAGCGTGGTCATATCCGTCAGAATGGTCCCACTGCAATAATTGTGACCTTGTGCAGCCCTGTAACTTTTTTACGGACCTACGTGATATCGTTTAAAGAAGAGGACTTAAGTTCTACGATAAACAATGGAAACCGCCTTGCCAACTCCGTTCAAGATAAGTTTTTCGCAGCCCGACATCGCCGAGCAATGGCCCAAGTGGAAAAAATCGTTCATTTTATACCTCACGGCTCTCGGTAAGATGAAAAGTAAGGACGAAGAAGTTAAAATTGCGATTCTGTTAACGCTGCTCGGATATGAAGGTGTCGAAATTTATAATACGTTCGAAGAACCGAAGGACAGTTTGGAACAAGTTCTCACCGGATTTGATAAACATTGCGTTCCGACCGTCAATTTGTCCGTCGAGAGTTTCAAATTCGGTAAAATGGTATAATCGGAAGGCCAATCGTTCGATTCTTTTCTCACTTGTCTTAAAAATCAGGCAGCGGCTTGCTATTTTGATTGTGTAAATAGTGATTGTAAGAGATCGTACAGCGACAGGATGATTCTAGACCGTGTTGTGCTTGGGGTTCGTGATCTTGGAACGCAGCGTTTACTTCTCCGCGAGGACGAGTTAACCCTTAAAAAGGCCGAAAGAATATGCAGGACGGCTGAATTAGGCGTTTCATATCAAGTTCAAATAAAAGCTGAACCCAAATCCGAGTCTTCAGAAGAAGTCGACGCTGTACGTGTAAATAAGTCGGGTGGTGAGCAATTCAATTCCGAAAAATTAAGGAAAAAATGCGGATATAAGCACTCAAAAGCTGCCTGCCCTGCATTTGGTAAGTCATGTAAAAAATGTGGAGGCTTAAATCATTTCGCGGTTGGGTGCAAATCAGGCAAAAAGTATACAAATAAAACATATAAAAAGAACCATAACAAAACCGTTAATGTCTTATCGGATTCGGACGAAGAAGAAACCGTTTTTGATTGTGAAACCCTTGACGTGATAGATGTAGCAGCAGTAGGGGAGGATAAGAATATGCCTACTAAATATTGGTACGAGTGTAGTATGGTTTGTAAAAAGCCAATTCAGTTCAAATTAGACACTCAAGCGTCAGCCAATATTTTGCCTAAGAACATCTACAAAACGTTAGGGTCAAATGCCAAAATAAAGAAATCAAAGCTAATTTTGAGAGCCTACGGAGGGTTTATAATCAAACCTATTGGTTCTGTCATTTTGCCGTGCATTTACCTGAATAAAATCATGAATCTGGAATTTGTTGTAGTCGATCTCGACGCAGCTCCGATCTTAAGCGCTCAAGCCTGCTTCAAATTCGGATTAGTTCGACGGACCATGGACGTGAACCAAGTAATAACAAGTGGACAAGAATCAATGAAGGCCAATAAAGGAGCGACTGACCCAAACGAGACTACTAAATCCAGTAAGGCCGAATTTATTAAGAAGAACGAAGATTTATTTAAGGGACTAGGTAAGCTACCTTTTGAGTGTTCTTTGACTCTAAAAAAAATGCAATACCAGTAGTTCGTCCGGCTCGAAGATTTCCAGAAAAAATCAAGATATTGCTTAAAAAAGAGCTCGACCGTTTGGAATCACTGGGAATCATATCGAAAATAACGCAGCCAACTGATTGGGTTCACGATTTGGTTGTTGTAGAGAAAAAAGATTCATCAATCCGTCTCTGCATTAACCCAATCCCATTGAACAAGTACCTCAAAAGAGAGTACTACTCGTTACCTACCCATGAGGAATTGACCTTAAGTTTGAGCGGAAAAAGCTACTATACGGTTTGCGATTTACGTGAGGGGTTTCATCAAATTTGCCTTGATGAGCAGTCTAGTCTCCTCTGTGTGTTCAATAGTCCTTATGGAAGATACAGGTACAAAAGGCTTCCCTTCGGATTAAGCCCAAGTCCGGAAATATTCCACAGGGAAAACGTGAGAATTTTTGGAGACTTGAAAGGCGTTAACGTCTTTTTTGATGATTTGATCGTATCAGGAAGCACAGAGGAGGAACACGATACCAATTTGGAAGCCCTAGTGAAGAGAGCGCGAGAAAACAACGTCAAGTTTAATCAAAATAAACTGCAGTATAAACAAAAGGAAGTGCAGTACCTTGGCCTGATTTTCTCGAAGGAAGGGGTTCGCCCAAGTGAAACTAGGACCAAAAGCATAAGTGAGACAAAAGAACCTCACGATAGAAAGTCCTTGCAAAGGTTCCTTGGGGCAATTAATTATTTGAGTAAATTCATACCCGCATACTCACAAGTTACCTACCATCTCAGAGAACTCCTAAAAAAAGACATAGAATGGTGCTGGGATCCAGTGCACCAAAAATCATTTGATAATATCAAAAAATTGATTACGTCATCTCCAACTTTGAAAATATTCAACCCTAAGGACTCAGTTAC
This sequence comes from Apolygus lucorum, assembly GCA_009739505.2. NCBI lineage: Eukaryota > Metazoa > Arthropoda > Insecta > Hemiptera > Miridae > Apolygus > Apolygus lucorum. Next base: position 313,219 of record CM019180.2, read on the forward strand.
GATTCAGTGCGATGCTTCTAATCAAGGATTAGGTTGTTGCCTCCTACAGAATGGACAAGCAGTGGCTTTTGGTTCAAGAAGTCTAAAGGATTGTGAAACCAGTTATAGCGTAATAGAAAAAGAAATGTTATGCTTATGTTTCGCAGTTAATCGATTTCATCAGCTGATTTTGTGATAATAGGTTTTTGGTGTAATTTATTTTAGTTTATAATTTTTGTTTTGTAGAAATTTTTAGATAGGCAAGTTGGTGCGTTGCTGAAGGCAGGTAAGTGCGGTAAGTACTGGTTTACTGACTCTATTATTACGTTAAGTTGAATTTAAGTTGTGATAATAAAAGTTTGTTACTATGAATTAAATTGTTATTTTCTTTATCCTAATTCCTATCTGATTTTCTAGTTATAAGTTAAGTTAAACTGTAAAGGTTCCTAGGGATCTCGGCAGGTAGAAAAAGGGGCCTCGGACTGAAGGTCCGAGGGTCGTTGTTCGAACCTGGTTGAAATTCCTTGGGGTCGCTGCCACCACCCGGGTCGGTAAATGACCTGGGAAATACCAAAAGCCTAATTGCGATATACCTGTACCTTTTTGGTGAGCTGAAAAGGGTAGATTCTGAAATAAGCAACAAGAGTTAAACACGTAGGGTTTTTATTAAGTAAAATTATAAGTTCTGTACCGGGAAGCGGAATTTTTTTACATACTCTGAAGGAGCCAAAATTAGGTATGTCACTAGTACTTCGATTTTATCAATAGTCCAATTGTTATCAGGAACAACAAGATATTTATATATATTAAGAAAATAGAAAATGACTCTTCTAATACTAAATGTGTGACTTAGTATTCTTGACCTTATAATTACGATCTTTACAAACAAGTTTACCAAATTGAATCAGACAATATCAGTTTCCAAAGCGAGGTTATTTCCAATTTATCTATTACTTCTTATATGGCGGGACTTAAGATAAGAGGGGGAGGGTGCCAGATTTGAGTGTGATTTGTAAGCGCTTACAGTTGGACGTATGAGGGAATGGGCTCACCCTTATGCCGAGCTTGGATCTTGTTCAAGATCTCCGTAGCAGATGACTTCCCAGGGCCTCTTCCTTCTGAAGGCTCGTAGATTGGGGGTGCCTGGAATCGGGGCAAGACTGCCTCGGTTCGGGGGTCGTTCCGGGTTCGGTTCGATCGTGTCGGCTTGAATGGAGAAGGCGGCAACGTTTCTGAGTCCGGGCCTTGGCTTGACAGAAATCTCAGAAAACGAAGACTGGCGGAATTGAAGCTAAGTCTATTCGGTACGGGACCACTACACTTCTCAGTTCTTAGACTTCACAGTACACTTATGGGGGATGAGTCGACAAGTTAGGTTCGAGAGCACCGTCCGAGACGCGTGGCTTGACTGACTGAGGGCACGAGGGAGGGGGCAGCCCCTTTTATGCCCTCGGCCCTCGTGGCCGTTGGATGGAGAAGGCCGCGACGGTGGCGCGCTCGTTGTCCTCGGTACACGTGTGGCGGACATCGGTCTTGGGTGTTGCTCGGCGGACATCGATTCTCCGTTGCTTGCATGGAAGGTTCGAATCATGGAAGTGCAGGGTGCTGATTATTTAAATTGGAATGTGCCTGAAGGGCATGGAGGTTCATTCTGGCACATTACAATTTATGGCCACAACAATATAACAATCCAGACTGATCATCGCCCTCTTGTAACTGTGGTGAAAAAGGAAATCCATAAAAACACTGCCAGACTCCAGAGAATGCAATTAAAGTTGCTAAAATATCAATTTACCCTTGAATATTTACCGGGTCCAAAAATGTTAATAGCAGATATGCTCTCTCGTGCTTCAATTCCGGCAGAAAAGGGACAAGACGATGTGGATATGACCGATATAATTCACGCAATCACACTGGAAGAGTACCTACCAATCCCGATGGAGGACATTGAAAAACTCAGAAATGCTACTTCCCAAGACCCGCTCCTTCAAGAAGTTGCAAGCTGGGTTCACCGGGGATGGAAAAATGTCAATAAAAAGAAACTTCACCCGGAACTAAGAGTATTCTACGGTCTTCGTGATGAAATAGTGGAAAAAGAAGGCATAGTATTTTTTAACGATCGCATTGTCGTCCCGAAGAATCTCCAGCGTGCTGTGATTACCAAAATTCACAATGAAGCGCACATGGGTGTACAGAAGACTCTCGCCCGAGCCCGTGAAATTTTATACTGGCCAGGGATGATTAAACAAATCACGACCTTTGTCAATGAATGTCTAACATGCCAAACATTCCAATTCGCCAACCCGAAGGAACCACTCATCCCATCGAAAATTCCTCTATTCCCGTTCCAGAAAATAGGAATTGACATCGCGGAGCTTGGAGGAAAATACCTTTTGATCGCAGTAGATTATTATTCTCGATGGTTAGAGGTTATTCCCATCGCGTCAAAAACAGCGGCTGAATGTATTAAGAAGCTCAAAATACTATTCAGTACCATGGGTATCCCGGAAATTCTGCGCTGCGATAATAATCCGTTCAACTGTAGAGAGTTTCACGCTTTCGCCAATGAATGGAAATTCAAGATCGTGACTTCGAGCCCGAATTATCCCAGATCGAACGGACTGGCTGAAAAAGGAGTTGGGATCGCTAAACGACTGATGAAAAAGAACAAGGATCTTCAGAAGGCACTTTTGGAGTACAGAACCACCCCCATATCTGGACTTGAATATTCGCCAAGCCAATTGCTCATGTGTCGACATCTCCGCACTTCGCTGCCAGCTACAGTCAAAATACTGGAACCAAAAATGCCTAAAGATGCTCGGAAAAAGATGCAGCTGCTAAAGGAAAAAGCAAAAGCCAACTACGATCGACATGGAGCTCGTGAAAAATCTGCCTTCATCGAAGGACAACCCATCCTGATACAGTGGAAAGGAACTTGGAAACCAGGATGTATCACAAAGGTACTAGACGAACCTCGATCCTATCTCTGTCAAGATTCAGACGGACAGATGTATCGCCGAAATTCAATCCACATTCGTAAGCGCTCTGTCTCTGCTCCAAATCCAATTGACCTGCCACTAAGCCCAGGTTCTTCAAAGACGACTCCGTCCCCGACCAAGAGGACTCCTGCCTCAGGACACTCAAAGAGCCCTGTAAGCACGAAATCTCCCCAGCTGAAAACTCCTTCCAACAGTCAGCCCCCCAACCCAGAGACGTCGCCCATCCGCTACAAAACCCGTGCTGGACGGATCATTCAGAAGCCCAGCAAGTTTAAACTTTATTATATGGAAGACTGAATAACAAGATTGTGAAGAAGAGCCAATCTTAAATTCATTCTGAAAAGACTTTTATTTTCTTTCAATTTAAAAAAAAAACTTGAGGAAAAGGTGTTATGTTGGCTAAAGTGTCACCTCTAATCTCTCCTAACCTGTGGATTATTCTAATAAAAGTGTGCTTCTCCTTAATGTGTGCTGCTACTTTAATAATTGCCTTTTCATTCGTAAAATACCTAAAAATACAGTCAAGTCAAATTTTTTGTTCAAGAAACATTTATCCAGGTGAGAAATTCCCTATCAATACACCAGAAAACCTTCCGAGTACCGAACAATAATTTTACCTCTTGAATAGGTATCCCGCTTCTCATTGGTTTAAACTTGGTGACGTCCAGTTTGTAGATAGAGTGCTCAGTGATGAGAAGTCCTCTATCCGCACACTTGTTGAATCGGTTGGTTTTCACGATGAAACTTGAGAATAATATCTACAAAAGAAACAAAAATCTCATACAAACGTGTAAGTAGCTCCGAACCAGATTGCACAATCATTTTCGGTAAATTTGGGTTGGGAGACTGACCATTGAAATAGTTTTAAAACAACTCACACAATTGAAATGGTCCGTGTTTTTAAGATTTTTGACACTTGTGTTGTAAATGGCGACATGTGGGTTTTCAGAGAGGATGCCCAAATAATTTCCTTCCCACTTTCTATCCTGACCCCAGGAAGACCTTTTCCCTCGGAGAGCACAAGCAGCCGAGATCTGCAATAGAAAATAACGAGACATTATTTAAAAAAGAAATCAACATAACTAGTGATAACTTGAACTCCCGGTAGCATCTCTGTCTAGTGTAAGCAATCTATGTCAGTGATATACATGTCAGTGATATAAATGACCGAAGGAAAATGCATAAGGGTCATTTTCCTGGAAAGGGACAATCGGTATCCCAAGATTTCAGAAAACTTAAAGTCCGACTCAAGTTCTGCCAAAAATCAGGGATTAACCTCACACCATACTGATTGAATTTCGACGAAAGAACACACAGTGGGACGCTTAATTAATTAATTAAAAATTAAAGAAGAAAACCTATCGAAAGAAACCTATTGGCGTGGTTTCCGCGTAAAGGAAAATACTCGGAACCCCATCTCCATGAGGAGCGAGAACTGGGAGTTATTCCAAAAATTGAACCAGGGCGGGACGCAGGTGTAGAAAAGGGTTAAACCAACGTTAAGTTTGGACTAGCAAGCACTAAGAGGAACCTCCTATGCAATGATATACCATTCGAATCCAAAAATAGGGTGTTTGATGCAACAGCCAAGTCAGTACTGGAGTATGCGAGTCAAGTGTGGGGTTTTCGGTATGTGGAGGAAGCGGAGAGGGTGCTTAGGCGATTCATCAAGAGTTCACTCCATTTACCCATGAACACTCCGACTTACATGATCCATCTTGAAACTGGAGTGAGCCCTCTTTATGCGACGTATTTTCAGCTGCACGCTGATTATATAATTAAAGTCCTGGGAATGCAGCCTGAGCGTCTGCCTTACCGGGTGGCGCGGGAAACGATTAAGCGTAAGACGTTTTGGTGTAAGGCGTGGGATGATTTGACCATTAAGTATGGGGTTGCCTCGGTAAGCTTCCTTGAGGCTACTATCTCTGAATGGAAGTCGCTGGCGGGAGACCTTACAGTTGCGATTGAGAAAACCCATCGCGAACAATTCCTAAGACTGGCCTCTGAATCGAGTCATTTCCAGTTGTATGCTGCGCTGAATCAAAGTACGGACTACATAAAGAAAAACAACCAACGCGTGTATCGTCTTATTGCAAGGGTGCGTTGCGAGCAAATGGGGTTAAATGCTAAACACAGCACAGTGCTCGATGTGTAACAGGAATCAGGAGGAAACTTCCTATCATTTTCTATGCACATGCCCGATAATGGTGGAATTAAGAATAAAATTTTTTGGCAAAGGAATTGTGGAACCACAGGAGATGTTGCATATACTGAACGGACCGAACTGGATAGACTAATTAATAACTAATTAATAACTATAATTACAAATGAAGTTTGCACTTTAAGATCTTTTTTTTTATTGTAATTTCGATTTTAGTGATAGTCTATAGGCATATAAATGGAAAAAAGGAATAAAATTAGGAACCTAATAATGAAAGCTAGTGTTATTGATGGATTAATTATTATAGTGTACAAAACAATTATTATTTATTATGAATTTATTTATTAAGAATTATTTATTGAATTAATGTTATTGAATTATTTATGAATTAATGTAAAGCTAAGACCCGAGCACTACCCGGACAGTTGGCAAATGCCCACTCCTATAATGTTGAATTGATGCATAGGCAATATTTGTTTTCGTTAAAATAAACATTTTCTTCTTCTTCTTCTTCTATTGACGTGGTTTCCGCGTAAAGGAGAACACTCGGAACCCCATCTCCATGAGTAGCGAGAACTGGGAGTTATTCCAAAAATTGAAACAGGGCGGGACGCAGGTGTAGAAAAGGGTTAACCAACGTGGAACACGGTTTTTCTGATAGCAACCTAGAAACCTAGAAATATTTGCGGCTTGGCTTACTTTCATACGCAACTGCTGCCAGTCAGCTCGAGGGTAAGGTTTCAGCGTCATGTAAGCTCTCCAGCGGTCGTACATTCTACGAAGAACAGGCTCTACAGGGCGAGCAGCTGGTGGAGGAGTGGGCCATCTCAATGATCTACCCCAGTCTCTCGACATCTTAGCTCCCCTAAAGATACGAACAACAATTATTGAAATGCCAAATAAAATGAAGCAATATGTAAAATCAAGTGAACGAAGGTTGAATAGAGAATCAATTTTCATGAAAATGTGATGAAAAATCAGTAAGAGTCAAAGAATCTAATGAGAAGTTTGGCTTCTTCCTTAAACAGCTGATCAGCCTTCCCTGAAATGCTTCTAATCAGTTAGTGGTTAGATCATCAAAATTCTGTGAACGGCGGAGAAACGATCATGGACTTTATAGCTCTAGAGCTGATCGAAGAAGGCACTGGCCTGAGAGCTAGATGAAAACTTGTTCACTAAGATCGCTTGTTGCGTTCTGCCTATCTTGAACAGGTAAGTTTGATAGGGAAAAACGAACCTGAATGTATAGGCCAGCTGATTAACATAGGACCTGATCTTAAATCTCCGGTAGCATCTCATTATTTTCAATGCAGCTTTCATTTTTCGGTACCTCATTCGACAAATAGCTCCTCTCCATTGTTTTTGAAGTAGTACGACTATATCTGGGATCAACTCTGCTCTCATCTGTAGTCAGAAAAATTAAGTATTGTTGAGTATAACTATGAAAACAATGAATTCAGATTCGTAATTAGTTAAAAATTATTATTCAGGGTGTCCAGCGATTCCCCGAAAAAATTCCCTGAGTTTTCCAGCTTTTCCAGGGTCAATTTTCAACTTTTTCCAGGGTTCTAAATCTTTTAAAATATAAATAAATGTGATTATAATTTCTAAAAATTCAGTTTTTAAGGACTATTTTGAAATGAAAAAGCATTAGAATTATAGTAGCTAATCTCAAAACATCAATCTGCAAGTACCTATCTGTTGACTCATCAAAAATTAACTACCCTCGACCGGGGATCGATCTCCCATCATTCCGATTCTGAATCGGAGCTACTACCACTGAGCTAAGGAAGTGAATGGACAGAAATGCGAAAAGGTAGCTGATCACAACATCTACCCCCCCCCCCCCCGTTAGGAAATCTTAGGTACTCCGTTACCTAGTCAGGGAGGTGAGGGCGGCTTTGGCCGGCGTTTTCCAACCCAGTGAGAACGCGCTATTTTTGACAGGCTTCGGAGTTTTTTGTTATTGTTCCTTATTGACGGGGCAGGGGATCTGCTGACCTCGACGTTTGTCCGAATAGGCGGTGGCTCGAGAGACCATTCGGGTCCTACCGAGTTCACCACATTGTTGAATCATCAAAAATTAACTTCCCTCGACCGGGGATCGATCTCCTATCGTTCCGATTAAACTATATTTACACTTCTGAGTCGGAGCTAAGGAAGTGAATGGACAGAAATGCGAAAATGTAGCTGAACACACCATATCAGTCCGGGGCGATGATTTTCATCTACATTTCAATCCGCACAATCCCTAAAAATTTTACCGAAATTGGATGGAAACTATAGAAGAAAGAGGGACTATATAGTCAGAGGGTGATAATGGGGAATTTGCCTCAATTTTAGATTCTGGAATTTCAAGTCAAATTCTACAATAGGGCCCTAGAATAATGTTTAACACCAGGAGTACTGAAGGGGAAAAAATTACCGTAGGAGAAAATGCCTAAACAAGTGAAGCCTTTGTTACAAAACACCGCGAAAATCGAGGAATATTGTTGACGTCATACGAAAAGAAAAAAAACGACGCGAAAACAACTCCGACAACAGACAGAGTTCTAGCACCGCCACACAAAACGATCCAGTGAAATGGCTACTCGAATAATGTGATTCAAATCTTGAAACTAAATAAGAGAAGATGAAGACTAATAATGCTTGATAAACTAGTAGGTAGAATCGTATTGTAAAAAAGTGAGTAATATTGTTTCTTTTGGTCACTTTTGTGTCTGGGTTCTTCCTGCTAGTTCGCGGCGCACTCTTGTGCGCACTACTTGTAAGCTAAAAGTTCGTGTATGTTCCGCTTCTGTGGTAAGCGCCACAGAACCTCCTTTGAAGTCAGATTGGTAGAATATCCGTTACGTTTCAAACATGGCTGCCTCTTACACATTGCCACCACATTTAAAATTTCCATCTTCCTTAAATTCTCTAAATTTTTTGGATGCGTTTTCGAGCAGCTCACTATGGTTTTATTCCATAAAAATAAACCCTCATTCGAAAAAAAAAATGTGAGGCAAATTCCCCATTTTCACGGAAGAACAACTGCAACCCTATTCACTCAATTTGCTGAATATTTAACCGAAATAGGAGAATAATTTCGAATAGTTTTCCCGTCAGAAAGATTTCATGACTCAGACAACAGAGACATCGACTCTTGGATAAAGCCAAGAATTAACGTTAAATTCATCAAAACTAGTTGACACAACCGACTCGAAAAGAACCACTCGACGGCTCATTTCTACATCCAATTCTTCAAAAACGGCAGACAGAAGGTTGAAAACACCGAAACCTGTTTGTTTACTCGAACGAGAGGCTCATTTCACCTTCGATTGATTGAAAAAGTCGAAAATGAACGTTCATATCATCGAAACTTGTTGGTTTACTCGAGAGAAACGACCACTTCAAAGGCCTATTTCTACCTCCAATTCTATAAAAAAACGCTACAAATTATTACACAATGGTTTATTATTTTCTATATAGATCACTCGTCTGCAAAGCCACCAACCATCCAACATGAAGAAAAACGTCGACCGCATTTCGGTCAGCTTTGAACGGAGATTAGGCCTCTTTTGCGATTCACACTCGTGTTTCTGTTTATCGTACGTTTATTATTTTTATGGTTTATTATTGTATTATTTATTATTATATTATTATTATTTTAATGGTTTATTATTTTTCTATATAATCGTCTATAAAGCCACCAACCATCCAACATGAAGAAAAATACTCGTAAAATGTCACCCACGCATATTTAAGCAAAAACCTCTTTTTTGGCCGGTTATTTGCCCATAACTTCTATACGAATGAAGCGATCGGAATAGTTCGACATTGGGACCAACTAGAGCCCCAATTTTAGTCTATGTGCGAAAGAACGGGTTTTTTAGACCGATTCTAAGGCCTTTTATGGCCCGGACGGCGGACGGACATTGCAAATTTGGATTCTACGCACCTTGAAACGTAAAGTGACAAAGTTTGAGGGGGGGGTTATAAAAATTTTTTGCGATACGATCACATAGGCTTATTATTAGAAATAATAAACCAAAACCTCTTTTTTGGCCGGTTATTTGCCCATAACTTCTATACGAATGAAGCGATCGGAATAGTTCGACGTAGGGACCAACTAGACCCCAAATAGAGTCTATGTGCGAAAGAACGGGTTTTTTAGACCGATTCTAAGGCCTTTTATGGCCCGGACGGCGGACGGACATTGCAGATTTGGATTCTACGCACCTTGAAACGTAAAGTGACAAAGTTTGAGGGGGGTTATAAAAATTTTTAGCGATACGATCACATAGGCTTATTATTAGAAATAATAAACCAAAAGTCGAGATAGAAGGTTGAAATCATCGAAACTTGTTGGTTCATTCGAGAGAAACAACCACTTCAAAGGCTTGTTTTCACCTTCGATTGTTTGAAAAAGTCGAGATCGAAGGTTGAAATCGTCGAAACTTGTTGGTTTACCCGAGAAGAACGACCACTTCAAGGGATGATTTCTACCTCAAATTCTTGAAAAAAGTCGTGATAGAAGGAAGTAAAGCTTCCTCAAAAAAAAATTACATTGACACTACTCAGAATCTTATGTTGTTTTGGAAATTTTTGCGTCGACCAGGGCACTAATAACTAGGTAAATGCTTTGATGGGAAACATGTTTACGATCAAGTTGGTGGTTCCCTTCTAAGATAAAGCTGACCTCGATAATTAAAACTTTATTGAACGATATTCGAGCGCACAATGAAATGGCAGGAAATACTAAATATAAAATATGAATGAGTTTATCACACTTCCAGTTAGAAACAAAAATTACGAACCCCATTCCCTTTACGTCTTTTGTGGATTTCCAAAAATATCTAGTGTTTTTTTCAGAACTTCTCAACTGATTTGATCGCTACCGAATACAAATAAGCAACTAATCTGAAATCAATTTTCAACAACCCTTCTAGTTGGAGAAAAACAAGCGGTTTCGTCGAGTGAAATACAGGGTGAGTCAAGAGATTAGGACGAATTTCACAAAATCATAACTCGGTTATTTTACAAGATAGAAAGTTTTTATTGGTCATAAAATGTTACTTAGATATGGAAATTAAATAATGTACATCGCTTTTTAAAAATCACATCGAGCAAATGGTGTCCATCGGCCTGGACGCATTTCTCCAACCTTTCGTGAAAGTTCCTCATCACCTCAGTCAAGGTTTCCACAGAAATGTTATTAATTTCTGTGGTGATGGCCTCTTTCAAATCATTCATTTCGTGAATGCGTCTAGGATTCTCGGTTCCCCAATATCTAAAATTTTGTTAATTTACAAACCCATGAAGATGAAAATGAGCTCCATCACTTGTGAACAAAACGACCCTGTCATTGTCGTTAAACACACCCCTCATCCTTTCACAAAACTCTGTTGATAGTCACCTTCTTGCAATTGTTGGCACATCATCATTTTATAAGGATGAAATTTCAAGTCCAATTTCAAAATGCGACGTACTGTCGAATAGTGTAGGTTGAGATGTGTGTAATGTGCCAGAAATAATCTCCATGCCCATCAGGCACATTCCAATTTAAACCATCGGTACCATTGCACTTCCATGACTCGAACCTTCCATGCAAGCAACGGAGAATCGATGTCCGCCGAGCAACACCCAAGACCGATGTCCGCCACATGTGTACCAAGGACAACGAGCGCGCCACCATCGCGGCCTTCTCCATCCAACGGCCACGAGTGCCGAGGGCATAAAAGGGGCTGCCCCCTCCCTCGTGCTCTCAGTCAGTCAAGCCACGTGTCTCCGACGGTGCTCTCGAACCTAACTTGCCGACTCATCCCCCATAAGTATACTGTGAAGTCTAAGAACTGAGAAGTGTAGTGGTCCCGTACCAAATAGACTTAGCTTCAATCCCGCCAGTCTTCGTTTCCTGAGATTTCCGTAAAGCCAAGGCCCGGACTCAGGAATGTTGCCGCCTTCTCCATTCAAGCCGACACGATCGAACTGAACCCGGAACGACCCCCGAACCGAGGCAGTCCTGCCCCGATTCCAGGCACCCCCAATCTACAAGCCTTCAGAAGGAAGAGGCCCTGGACAATCATCTGCTACGGAGATCTTGAAAAGATCCAAGCTCGGCATAAGGGTGAGCCCATTCCCTCATACGTCCAACTGTAAGCGCTTACAAATCACACTCAAATCTGGCACCCTCCCCCTCTTATCTTAGTCCCGCCATTCAAAGTAATAGAAAGAAAGAAAACCTTGTACAAAAACTATTGTAAATTTTGTATACACCTATATTCTTATTTTTAACTAAGGATTCTAAGTCACAAGATTAGAATTAAGTCGAGTCATTTCCTTTTTTTTAATTTTACATTGTATATTTCTTGTTCCTACGAAACTGATATCATTTAACGACGAATATTGATGCGATACTTAAATTTTGACTCCTTCAGAGTATGTAAAGAAATTCCGCTTCCCGGTACAGAACTTATAATTTTATTTAATAAAAACCCTACGTGTTTAACTCTTGTTGCTTATTTCAGAGTCTACCCTTTTCAGCTCACCAAAAAGGCACAGGTAACTCGCAATTAGGCTTTTGGTATTTCCCAGGTCATTTACCGACCCGGGTGGTGGCAGCGACCCCAAGGAATTTCAACCAGGTTCGAACAACGACCCTCGGACCTTCAGTCCGAGGCCCTTTTTCTACCTGCCGAGATCCCTAGGAACCTTTACAGCTTAACCTAACTTATAACTAGAAATCAGATAGGAATTAGGATAAAGAAAGTAACAATTTAATTCAGAGTAACAAAACTTTTATTATCACAACTTAAATTCAACTTAGCGTAATATTAGAATCATTAAACCAGTACTTACCGCACTTACCTGCCTTCAGCAACGCAACAACCTACCTATCTAAAATTTCTACAAAACAAAAATCATAAAATAAAATAACCAATTCACAAATTAATATAATACCAAAACCTATTATCACATGTGCAGCTTGACGTCGAATCGAACGGTGAGGGCTGCTACCCGGACTCTATCGACATTTTCTGGCGTCCGAGCTGTACGGGTCCCACCGGTCCTTTTTTTCAGAACACTTCCTGATTCGTTGAAGTTATTAACCCAACGAAAGATTGTGTTTCGACTAGGAATCACTCGGCGTGGGGGGATCGCGTATTCGGCACGAAAATCGCGCTGGGTCTGTATGATCGACTCGTTATTCACGAAAAACCGCTTGAGGGCAAAAGTTGATCGGTCCAAACCATCTCAGCAACTAACCAAAAAAAACTTCCGCTCTTCAGCAACACGAAGAGACCCCTCCCAACACTGGGAGAGGTCGGTGACCTGAGTTATAGCCGTTCCAAAAGCATCCAACTCTCTTGACTCACCCTGTAGATTTTTGGAGAAAACCAAGTTTATTATCTTTGTGCTTATGGTAAAGTAAAGTAAAGAAATCAACCATCTCAGGCTGAACTTCCGTCCAACTGCCATTCCTGGCATAGCAGAATTCTTAAGCTACATGGCTACTTATTGCCTCACCCCCTTGAGTGGAGGCCTAACTCGAGAAACTATCAGGACCTGCGATTCCACCCACGGGCGGCAACCATTCCAAATATTCTTCCGAGCCGACTAGTCTTAACTTCGGCTGAGCTGCTCATCTTCAGAAAAATTAACAAGAATTTCTGTGGACAAGACGTATATTGCAATTTGTAATAATTTTGTTTGGATGTGGATTTACCTGTTCTAATTTGAAAAGCGTTTTCGGAGATTTGATGAAAATCTTGGTTTTACCATATTTGACATCACTTGAAAACCCTTTTTCGTCAATGAGAACTTTAGTGCCATCGCATTCGGTCCCTCGAAAGTTCGGCCAAGTGTATCGCGAAATCATCTTGTACCTGTTGGATGAGAAGTAGGTATACAATTATGGGTAGATAGAGGAGAGAACTCTGGGGTGTTCCATTTCCATGAGTAAAGAGTGATATTGATAATAAAACTTCTGGAGTAAAACGTGAAAATTGTCCCACTCATTAACTCGAAATTTCAGGACAGTCTCTTGAAAGTTTGCACAAGGAACCTCCTCCAATTTGAACCATTCAATGACCGTTGATTTGATTTTGTTGGCTTCTGAACTGGAGTCAACTCAAGGGAGTCTAAGTTCTTGCTAGTAGAGGTTGACTCTCTGACAGTAAAAATCCCTCGCTACTTTCTGATGAGACTGAAATCCTTCCCAAACATTACTTTTCTTGAAGAGAGGTTCTTGTTATATCGACCGTTTTATTAAATGTAACTTCATTTTTAGCTTGTCTAGGTAATAGGCTTAAGAGAGCATTATGGAAAAAACTTAAGCAAATTGAAGAATTTAACTCCAGATGCTTAAAATCAATGAGTATGAATATGAGTCTCTTCATACTCCTGGCTCGTGATTTGAGCCATCGTGATTTGAATCATCATGATCAAAACAGAATGGACAAAGTGGTTAAGGGGACACGGAACCCACCCCCCTCCCGCCTGTAATAGAGGTGTTTTCTGGTACATTTTTCTCAGTCCCTGTTCAACCGAATCTTCAATTTTTTTTTTGGTTTGTAGGATATATTCTCATCTTGCCTTTACCGGATCCTTTTTAGATTATCTTAATTACTTTTTATTTGAGATTCTGTTTTATAAAATAGAATTATTTTCTACCTTCGTTACTCTTTTTGGAATAGTTGGAATTGGAAAATTGGTTAAAGGATCCGGTACAGCCTTCGTTTAGGTGTCTTCTTTCATTAAAAAAAAGAAATAGAGGATAGGATTAGTAGTTCCTGAGAAAAAGGAACATTTATCATGAAAAAGTGAACTATTCAGTAGAGCAATTTGAAGTTGAGCGGAAACAAACGAGGGCGCTTGCAGATGAAACTATCGATTCTCACCTCACGTTTCTCGAATTTTGATTGGTTCCTTGATTTTGAATTGTCTTTGCTTATTGGTTGTTCAACCAAAGACAATTCAATATTTGCCTTCCGATTTATAGTATCGATTTTTCAGTATTGCATTGAAATAGTGTAACAGGTTGGTAGGTTAGTTTCGGGGCTGCACTAGGTACGCAAAAATTAATTTCCTCGTCATTTGAGACGGAATTTTTCGGTAATTCTTGTTTAAATCTATTCTCAGCATGTTCGAGAATGATTTTCAATAAAAAAAAAAAAAAAAAAATCGAAATTTTCATAATTTTTTGGGTTCCGTGTCCCCTTAATATTCAATATCAGTGGGTCTCTCAAAGCCTGTGTTCGGACGATGACCGCAACCACCGCGTCATATAGTCTCTTCAGTCAGTACAAAATAAAATAATAAGAAGAAACAGGTAAATGAATATTAATAACAAATAACTAAATACAAAATAACCAATATTATGATCACTTTGAAGTGATTATTTAAAGGAAGAAAAGGCTTCAAAATGACCAATAATAATCTGAAAGCATTCTAAGAACGAAATAATGGGGTATTTCAGTCAATTTTTTTTATTTATTTATTTTTTATTTTTTCAAAAGAGTAAGGCTCAGGAATAACGGTAATCGGGTCTGTTAGTCGAGAAAATGTTTTTAAAAACGCTGCAAATTATTACACAATGGTTTATTATTTTTCTATATAGATCACTCGTCTACAAAATCACCAACCATCCAATATAAAAAAAAAATCAAAATCACCAACCATCGATCGCATTTCGGTCAGCTCTAATTTTAACGGAGATTAGGCCTCTTTTGCGATTCACACTCGTGTTTCTGATTTATCGTACGTTCAAACTTCAAATTCTCGTAGTGAGCGAACGGTTTGTCCTACAGAGCTCCGCGTGGTCTCAAAAATTTTTAAAAATTCTATAGAATCTTAAATTGAAGGAAAAACAATACCTTTATATCAAAGTTTTTTGATTTAGGGCGTTTTCAAAATTTCAAAATTGATTTTGGAACCCTTAGAAGTGACCTACATTAACCAAAATCTTCGCGGCACAACTAGACCCCAAATGGAGCCTACATACCAAATTTCATCAAAATCGGTCAATGCTAAGTGGCAAAAGTGCCGCGTACGACGTACGGACGGCCAAATTTTTATTCGATTTTTGGATTCTACGTACCTTGAAACGTAAACCATCAAATTTTGAGGGGGTGTTAAAATTTTTTTTTCTTGGTCGATTCCAAAGGTTCATTATTGAAAATAATAAACCAAAATCAGAAAAGCAAAGGAAAGTTGACGATTTGAATGGTGTGACGTACCTAGCCAACTGTCTTTGAATAAAGTATCCATGCACAGAAACCCTTGGAGGATGTCTTGGATACTACAAAATACTACTCACACACGCGCGCGGCATAGTCCTTGCCTAGTGTGTGTGCATTTATAGCGGCCCGCCTTTTTCAAACGTGTGATCTCTTTAATTAATTTTTCTACCACATGTTGTAGTATCATTGGGCTTGAAGTTGTAGTCTATATAGATTTAACGGCTTCCCGCCAAGTTGAGGTTGATGAACATGATAAGGCTTTGCCACTGAGAGCGCTGGCATCAGCTAGTGGTTCTCGAACAGAAACTGCCTGCCAAGAATCGATTGCGACTATGCAGCCCGATTGGCTTGCATGACATGTTCGAGAGGCCTCAGCCCTCGGAGGAAGTAGGGACATTGGTCAACGAATCAGTGGTTGGCCATTTTTCCAGATTTTCACGTGGTGGTCTGGAAGGTGAGTACTTTTGTACTTCGATGGAAATATATTCCCCGAAGGGTAGATTGTCACCAATGGTACCTCCGGTGCTGGATAACGTTTTGATTGGAGCTATTCCCAAAACGATCCAATTGAGGGATGAGCAAATGTTACGAGGCCAAAATATTCAGACTGCTGCCTTGGTTGCCGCGGGGGCGGCTTTGTCCATTTTGGGCGAATCAGATTTTGTGGATGAGGCCACGAAGGAGATGGTATTGGATTTTGAGTGGCAGTCGGCAGTGCTGCAGTGTGCGGCTATCTATAATGTTTCGAATACTGCAAAGAAGGCAGCTTTGACCTCTTTTCAGGCTGAGTTTAGGGAGTTTAGCTTTAAATGCTCAAATTGGCGAGTCTTGTCTATACGATAATAACGTAACAGCCTGGCTTCAACAAGTTAAAGAAAGTAGGCAATTTGCCTCGCAACTAAAACCCACGATTGGGCTGTCGAGAGGAGGCCCAAGTCGAGAGGATTGGTCATTTCCAGCAAAATGCCTCGTAGAAATTTTTTTAGAGGCTTGTAGATTGTAGGTAGATTGAAGGTGAATCCGCGGATCAGGGTGATGGAAGCCCAAAGCGCTGAAGCCTAGTGGCTTATTGTGCTATTCCGCGGATTCTGTTCCTAGTCAAAGAGTCCTAGCCCTTTGGTAAGGGCCAGTAGCGGTTTGGCTAGGTTTGTGCTGGGAAAAGCCTCCATGGGTGTAGGTGACCCAAGGAGGTGAAATCTGCGATTTGATAGCATTTCGCAATCGAATATTATGTGGGAGGCGTTTTCTTCGGCCTCTCCACACAGCCTGCCGAGGGACATATTCTGATTTACCCCAATGCGGTTGAGATGGAATCGGAGTGGAGTAAAGCCCGATACCAGGCCAACCACTATCCTGACTTCCTTGCGGCTTAGCCGCAGCAGCTGTTCTGTGGCACTGGGGTTGGGTTTGGCCACCATACGCTTACTTAGAGCATGTCCTCCAAGGTTTGACCATCTACTAGTGGTTTCATTAGTGACCCACCGGTTTATGGTCGCCCTAAAGGAGGATTTGGAAATGCCGATGGCTGGCTCTGGACCAATAAATGGGGTTAGTGAGCCCCTTCTAGCCAGCGCATCTGCTTTCTCGTTTCCCATTACTCCGCTATGTCCTGCCACCCACTCCAGAGAAACCCTGTTGTGTTGCGACAGGAGGCAGAGGGTCTGGAAGCAGTCCCACACTAACTTTGAGTTAATGGAGGAAGCGGCTAAAGCCTTGATTGCAGCCTGGCTGTCCGAAAGAATGCGGATGTGTACACCACGGTATCCCCTCCGTAGACTTTCCCCAGTGCAGACCCTAATTGCAAGTACTTCAGCCTGAAATACTGAGGCATACTCTCCTAGAGGAGCTGAGTGGCTCCATCTGGGATTAGCCCGGTAAATTCCAATTCCTGTACCATTCCCCATTTTGGGTCCATCGGTATACCAGAATAGGTCGTTGGGACAGCATTGGGAAATTTGCGCCCCTCCGATCTTATGATTGATCTGAAGGGGTGTTTCTCGGCGAAAGTTCTAGGCATAATGTCCCCCACCATGTCGAGCATGGGGCTGCACAAAAGGCCCAGGATTTTGGAGTGGCCTTAGAAGTGTGACTCCCTCCACGTTCCATTCCATTTCTGCCTCAGGGCTGCCATAGAGGCTTCGTTTTCGAGTTATTTTTCGTATTTTCGACCTTATCTCAGTAAAACGGCTACAACTCTCCGACTTTTCATGCAAATTCAAATCTGATTACACCGTTGGAAAGAGCGAAAATAGTATGTAATTACCTTTTCAAAAACAAATCGTATCGATGCCGGTGAGCGAACCCAGCTCTCCTCACGCGCACATTTTCCAAAAGACCAAGATATCGGACCTGATGTTCCACACGTTCATCGTCAATTCCTGTCGGTGTTTTGTGTTCATTGGGCTTAATACAACGCACGTAGAACGGCTCCTTGCTGGCGAGAGTCTTTACAAGAGATATCATTGAATTTTTGAACAAGGTACCAGCCGTCAATGGTCGTTTCGTTGTCTGCAATAATCGAACATTATGTTGGTATAATTGCACAAGCAATATAATAATATAAATACAGTAAAATGTTAGACATGGTTCTTAGCCTCATAGAATCTATTGGTTAAAAATGAATGCGTAGATTCATTTCTGTTCTAATTCAATTAGATTCCGTTCTAATTGAATGAAACATCAAAAATTAAACTTGAAGATCAAGTCTCAGAATTTCCTGCTGATTAGATGGCTAAGAAACTATTATAGAACCATTTTCCAACTACCCTCAGAATGGAAGAGAAATCGGGCGACTTACTGCACGAATATAATACAATACTACAAAGCTTAACTATTTTACCTTACAAAGTGAAGAAGCGAAAAACAATTTGTCATGTCATAAATCAATCTAAAACTGCAGTTTAAAATTTTAGCTCGAGGGTTCCTAGGAGTCTGAACACCCTTAATTTCCATTCTGAGATTTAGATCCGATTACGTTAGCACGATCGACTATCTTGGAAATACTGAAATTATTTTATTAAATTTACTTTGGTAATATCCATAGCTCCCTCCGGCCACATGGCTGATATCGTCGGATTCGATGAACTGAACAGGAGACGCTTCAAGTCTTGAAAGAGAGTGTCCTTATTCTTATCCAAGAAGCCTGCTATGTGGTACACCACGTCACCCGCGTAATGCCTATAAAACATAAAACTCGATAGTACAAACGTAAGACATCGGTAGCAAGATTTTATGGCGATATTAGTTTGACGATTAACGAGTAACTTAACCTATTATTTTTACACTTAAAGTCTACAGCGGTCTACATTTTCGAAAATTTTCAGGGTTGGGCAACTTTGCCCGCTTGCCGAACGAGTTGCTCGCGGCCAGCAAAATCGAGTGAGGAGTCAAAATGTGAATTCAAATCTGCACTAAAAGCTGCGAGTTACCTTTAGAAAAAACCAAGTTGATACGCATATGGTGTAAATTGAAGGGTCACGGGGAAAAAGGATCAAACTCCATTTTTTGGCCGAATTGAGATAGGCACGCCATCGTGCAGCTTGGGAGGAGTATAACCTAAGGTTTGCTTCACTTTGTGGAAGAAAGATCGCATTCATTCTTTTTAAAGCTAAAACAAATACGGGGCTCCGGGGAAAAGATATCAGATTCCGTGCGTTCGCAGGGAAGAAAGATCAGCGTCCGATTTAAAGACCCCTTCCCTCGCCTTTGCATGAGTTGTACGGCACCACACCAAAGATTCATCAAGCACAAAAGCTCCTACTTCTGAAGATACCACACAGTTTTCACAACCCCTTCTACCTCGAAGAAGAAGACTTCAGTACTACCAAAAGCAGCTGTAACATTGTGAAACCTTCACAACGGCCCCATACTCATCAAAACCAGCAAAATCAAAGGATTTAAAACAGTTGTGTCAGTTTCTCGTCAACATTTTCCAGAGTCACTGTCCAACAGGTTGGGGAATGTAGGAGATGATGAGGCCATTTCATATTGCGACGATCCTTTAGATGAATGATTTATTTATTGATTTTTTTATTTATGATTTATTTATTGATTAATGTTTTGTACAAAACTATACCTAATTTGGAAAATTGAGCCACTTTTTGCCCAACATTTTTCTGGAGGTGACAGTAGGTACCTACAAACCCTAGTAAACTTACTGAAGTGAATTACGAGATTTGAATAAACAATAGCTTACATGGTGATATAATTTTAGGTATTAAGGTGACCGAAACGCGGATATTTGTGGGGAAAAAAGATCAAAGTCCTTACCTTGTTTGAACTTACTAATTATTTCTGGAAATTATCTTCGACCTACTTAATTTTCTTTCGTGTCACTTGAACACAATTAAATTTCTGGTCAGGTGGCCCAAACAGTTCATATTTTTTATGCATAGCGTCTGTCTGGGACGACTTCAAACTTTGTTTTTCGATTTTCTCGGAATTAGGAAAAGAGGAGTCTGATCCTTTTTCCCCCGTGACCCTTCAATTGTAAACACTCTGTATACTAGGTCATCGCCGTTTCCTTACTTCTTTTTCTGCTTAGTTTTGATTTCTCAAACAATTAGGAAAAATTAAGTATCGAAAATACGTCATCCTTAATTATTCAGTCCGAAAATCGAATCCTCGCAATTTTCGCACGCATATTTTCATTTTAAAAAACCCTGATAATTGCCCACACTCTAATTTAATGATCGAGAAA
Organism: Apolygus lucorum; assembly: GCA_009739505.2. NCBI lineage: Eukaryota > Metazoa > Arthropoda > Insecta > Hemiptera > Miridae > Apolygus > Apolygus lucorum. The sequence continues at coordinate 333,280 of CM019180.2, forward strand.
ATCACCTGATTCTGAACTGAGTTTTGTGCGCAAGGTATTTGTCGAGCGGGTTGATTTGTCGGCTCATGTAATGCTGGTGTTTATCCAGCTTCTTATCCATCGCCTCTAGCAGCATCTACATAATCAATGACTATCAATCAGCATCGATATACATATCACCACGATATAAATTAACCTATCTCCATGGTAAATGAATGAAATTATGAATAAAATAATGTGGGTGGATGAAAAATCACAATGAATGGTAGTGTGTTGATTTGTTGATCTTGATTGGATGGTTAATTTTTTGTGTGTGCAAAACAGTTAGAAAGTAAAATCACCTGTCATCAAACATGACGCTCATAACTCTTCTTCTACTGAACTTAAATCCACCAAATCAGTATGACATAATATATAAACATAATATATCCCAGAATTTAGTGCTTGTAGCTCAGTCGTAAGTACCCAACCATAGATGATTTTTGCGTGAGAACTGTGTTACGTCCACAAAACGAGTGGTTCAGGAACTTGTTATGAACGTTTGAATTTTGGTAATAGGAGATTTTAGTCTAAACATCGAACATGTTTGCACTTGACATAAAATAGTCTCTTTAAAATCGCACCAAACTCCAGTATGTGCTAGAACAACCGTTGCTTGAAAACATACGTGGTTATTGAAAGCATACTACTACAACGGTGTGTGTGGAAATTTTGAAGAAAAAAAGTAATTGAGATACCAAGTTCCCAAACCACTCATTCCGTGGCCGTAAAACATGTCCTCACACACGAATCATCAATACCTTGTTATGTAATGAGCCTAAAGTCTCCCTGCTCCTCCAGAACAATAAATTACTTCCACACAAGACTTCCATACAGCAACACTTCAGCCAAACACCGATGTCCGCCAGTTGCCGCCAGAGACACCAAGCGTGCCATGGTTGAGGCCCTTCCACCACCTGAATGCAAGATGGCCGATCGCATAAAAGGGGCTGTCCCCTCCCTCGCGCCTCAGTCTGTCAGCCACGTGTCTCGAGTGTAGTCGAACCCAACTGTCACGATTCATCCCCTCTAACATAATGTCGGTGATACGAACTGAGAACCGTGTAGTGAGTGATTCCGAGGAACATTTCACTAAGAGTCGTTCATCGAACCCGCCAGTCTTCGCTCTTGAGGATCCGCAAGCCAAGGCCCGGACTCAAGACGTTGCCACTAAACTTCTCCATTTCGCCAACTGAACCGGTACGCCATTTGACCCCGGACCGAGGCAAGTCTGCCCCGATCCCAGGCTTCCCCCTACAGCATTACAGGAAGAGGCCCTGAAGCAACATACCGCCACAGAGATCTCCACGGAATCCAAGCTAGGCCAAGGGTGAGCAACAATCCCTCTAATCCTTGTAAGCGCTTACAAAACTCAATCTGGCAAAAACCCCCTCTGTAAATAACGCCCTGTAATAAAAGTAAAGTAAGGATAAAGTTGTATTGTATCAGTGATAAGAAGTTGTAGAGAAGTTGTAATGTAAAGAAGCCTTGTGTAAGTAAAACGCAATAAGTAAACCGCAATAAGCAAAACGTCATAGCAAAAACATATAACTGCGTCGTAATCAGTTTAAGTCAATTCAAGTTCCTAAGTAAACTTAAATTTAGTCTAAAAGCATATTAATATTGCAAATATAACAAATTACGTCAAGACAAGTGTGCAGTATAAACAATTGTATTTTTCAAGTATAAATTCTTGCTTGAGTGGACTCCATCTGAGCCCCTATAATCCGCTTCACAGTAATAACCTTATATTTTCCTCTGAATAAAAACCCTACGTGTTTTTAAAATCGTCGTTACTTATTTCAGGTTTTCAACCTTTTCACAACTCTGTTGGGCTCAGGTATTTTGCAATTAAATAGTTTTGGGTTTTTCCCTGAGGTCGACAACCGACCCAGGTGGTGGCAGCAACCCTAGGAACTCCCTAGGTAGAAACAATTATCCTCTGGGCTTGTGGTTCAAGATACCCTTCTACCTGGAAGTCCCTAGTTTCATCTTTATAGTTTTCATACCTTTCAAGAAAGAGATTAGGATAAAGTCATATTCTCCCTCGGAGATCAATTTAACAGTAATAGTTCAGTCAAGAACGATATCCTAACTTGACTCTTTTAAAACTCTTAAATTTAACAATTGTAGATTCAATTCAAAGTTTCGAAATCCGAATAAAAACCCATTAATTACAGTTACTTACGACTGAGTTACATGCACCCAATGCTGGGACAGGTTTCTTAGATAACTGGTTGACGTCAAACTGAAATTTGGTCGATTTCGCACAAGTGGGAGACAAGGTATGAGCGACTGATATTTGGTAACAGGTGATGTTAGTCGAAATTTCGAACATTTTCGCAAATCACACCAAACTTGGAATATGTTAGAGAATTATCAATACTTAGAAAAACTAGATAAAATATGGTGAATGGGACTTCTGAAAATAGTAATTGACAAAAAGTATGTTCAACTCTTCGGATCTATCGAATTTATAGGTACCCTAATACCTACTTAAAAGCATGAAATGATACTGATGAAATTTTATAAAAATATACAGGCTAGGGTGGAGTGGGGTAAATGTGGAAATGGTTTTGAAAATGGCGCCATTTGAGCGCCTTGCCTCAGAAACCTTCTCAATGTGTACCCAGTTATGTTGGTAACCCTTACCTTCGGAAAAGGCGGGCTCATTGGTCATAAAAAAGTGGAGGAGAAAAAAATTAAACATAGCGTTCTGTTCGTATTGAAATGGGCTTTGTTTGCATTTACCCCATTAATGCAACTAAATGTTTTTATGGGATTCGCAGGCCGTATCCGCATTTGCCCCGATTAGTGGGGCAAATGCGGAAGTCGGTCGGAATTTTAAAAAACACAGTTTGGACCATGAGAAGTAAATCTTTTGTACAATTTGAAGAGTGCATCGTAATCTACGTAAAATAAGCTACTCATTAAAAAAAAAGTGAAAATAGCGTTTTCAAAGGAAAGTTACAGAGGATCAAAGTTGAACTATTGTCATTTTGGGTCGCAATTGCCCCACTCCACCCTAGTATATTTTTACAGGCTTCAGTTAAGCCACACCTTTAAGGAAATAATTTCCTTAATTATTTATATTTCTATTCAATTATTTATTTATTATAATTTCCTGTAATTATTACAGGTGAGATTGGTTTTTGGATGGTTTGAGAAGTTAGGAGTTTTACAAGGACTGTTGGAACGGATTGAGATGTAGATGTCAGTAGAGTCGCGCCTGAAATTGGCTGATTTCACTCAGGCTAATTTTATGTTTGTTTAAGCCTAACATGTGGAAATGCAAGAAGATTTACTCATGATATTACCTCATCAGTGACTTTACCGACATTCAAGCAAGCTTCGTCCATTATAGCAAAAATCCCCAAGTGAGGTCTCTCCACGAGTTCACAAATAACTTGATTATTGAAATAGTCGACATTCTGCCACTCAATACCCTCTCTCAGGTATTCCTCTTGTTCTTGCTTCAGCACCAATTCTGTAAAATTAAAATTCAAGGTAATTCCATCAAATGAGTAAAGGTTAACTCACGTTAAGTACAGCATACAGCATTTCTCGTTGCCATTGATTGGGAATATTATCGTAACAGAACATCAATTTTAGACTGACAACATCAGGGTCTAAAACACAAATTAGAGAGGACCCAACTGTAAATACCATTACTTGAACCTACTTGAACCTACAAATTACTGTCTACGAGTAATTTGTATTTTTAAGAACCGTTGGCAATAATATAGGTACTTGTCAAAATCTCAGCGGTGAATGCGTAAGTTATGTTATGACGCTTTCCTAATTACATCATAAGTACTGTTGACAAACAAATGGAAAATTAAGCTCAATGCCAACAAGACATCTATGGTTTGCTTCACTTATAAGCGTAACGTCGTAGTGCCTGTTCTGACACTCAACGGGGAACAAGTGGGCAAGAATGACTCGGTCAGATATCTTGGAGTTACCTTGGACAGCAAACTACACTGGAATTTCCATATCAATGCAATAGTCCAAACGATTCGCGGAAAGATCCGGAAATGAGGAATTTCACCATGTCGGAATTTCCTATTTTTGACCCCAAAGTCGGATTCAGCACCTCGAAAAACCCCCTAAGGCAAACTTTCAGCCCGAACTTCCTAATTTACGAATAAACAAAACAGTTTAGAAAATACGAATGTTTAAAAAAACCGGGAAAATGACGTCATCCTGTAAGAGTTCATTTATGGCCGCTTGAAGCGCTGAGATCGAGAAATCTATAGTCTGCAGATGCAAAATTTCACGAAACAGTAAAGTTCGAAATCGAAAAACTGAAGAAAAAAATAGAAAAAGCAAGATGGGGAAAATTAGGTTTCCCCTGTTTTTGTTTGATAACTTATCTCTTAGAAAAAACGATTTCATCGTCCCAATGGGCATCTATGGGAGGAGACGGCGATCCGAACAGCCCAATCAGCGAGTGTTCCCGCTTCATGTCCGTTTTCCCGGTTAGTTTTGAAATCAAAAATTTTGATTGTCTCCCAAAAATAACAGGAGACTTATTTTCCGAAATCAGCCCGATTTTCATCTATCCCACACCATTAACTATTCAGGAAAAATGCAAACAGAATTCGGTGAAATTCCTCATTGAAATACTTGCTGGCAAGTGAAGTCATACCACTCCATCTCAAACGACTCCTCTACCTCTCACTCCTGCGACCAGTTTGGCAATATGCATGCGAGATCTGGAGCTCAGCAGCCAATACCAAAATCAAACGGATTATTCAGACACTCCAAAATCGAATCCTGCGCATCACAACGGGAGCTCCCTGGTTTGTACGCAACGAAACACTACACGCAGAATGGGGTATTTCAGTCAATTTTTTTATTATTTTTTATTTTTTCAAAAGAGTAAGGCTCAGGAATAACGGTAATCGGGTCTGTTCGTCGAGAAATTTTGCTTCCTCACTACCGAAGGTAGGGAAGCTTTGTATTCGTGAAAGAAGTGAAAAAAAAAATGTCCTTCAAAATCAAAATTTCCACTTGCTTTTTGCGTTTTAGAGCTTCCCGAACAATTTTGGTTCCATGTCTGTCTGTCTGTCTGTGGTCAATCCTTGTCCCGGGCAAAACTATACTAACCTTTGGTCCAATTTTGATGAAATTTTCAGGGATTGTGCGGGTTAGGTCCTAGACGGTCCCCTATCAATTTCAGCACCTTCGGACCAATAGGAGCGAGTGCGCATGCGCAAACGTGAATTTCCTGGAACCTTGGTTTCTAATGAACCGATTTTGCTCAAATTTGGAGGTTAGTTAGGGACTAACTTCTAAGAGACACCCTATAAGTTTTAATCAAATTGGTCAAGCAATAGCCGCTGCGCATGCGCGAACTTTAAATTTATTGTTACAACCAAAACTCCATATACCACATATACCACTCCATATACCACAACTATTTACAACACTATTATAAACATTAATACCTGCAACCCTATCCCACATATTATCGCCAATATTTTGGTATTCAATAACTATTTGAATCATAATTTTTTCGCCAACTGATTCTATACGTCCATGTTACAATGAGTGAGGAAGCTATACCTACTGCCCACCCAACTTGGCAGACTTTTTTTTTTAAATCAGAGAAGCTATCGAAAGTTGAAGATTTGAATGGTGTGACGTAGCTAGCCAATTGTGACGTAGCTAGCCAACTGTCTTTGAAAAAAGTATCCATGCACAGAAACCCTTGGAGGACGTCTTGGATACTACAAAATATTACTCACACACGCCTGAGGCGTAGTCCTTGCCTAGTGTGTGTGCGTTTTTAGTGGCCCGCCTTTTTCAAACGTGTGATCTCTTTAATTAATTTTTCTACCACATGTTATAGTATCATTGGGCTTAAAGTTGTAGTATATAGGTTTTCAAGGGTGCTGAATCCAAATTTGAGGTCAAAAACCTAAATTTCCGACCCACCGAAATACCCCATTAAACATACCCCTTGTCGTCGGCATTTTATCAAAGTCGTACAATAAATTTGCAAGCCGCACGTCAAACCACAGAAACTCTCTCGTCAGCTCAATGCTGGATCAGCCCCGTACACCGAGAGACCAACGTAGGCTCAAGCGGAAATGGCATAGCGATCTCCTCAACGCTACACCACCCTGATCACTCACTTGCATCAAGGACTGATTCACTTTTATAAGTTATAAAAGTGAATTATAAATTATAAATTATAAGTTATAGATTATAACTATTTAATCAACACACACCTGTCATTACTCACTCACTGTACTAAATGTTCGATTAATATTAATATTGTTAAATGAAAACTATTGTATGTAGAATTATTTATTATGCATTAGCCCTCCAGAGGGTGGGGCTACACGCTTCATATTATTTTGTTAAGTATATGTATAATGTATAGTCACACTTGATAGTGGCAACCACAATAAAGTTTCTATTGGAGAAAAAAAAAAAAGACTGTTGAATCAAAACTCATCAGACTTGGAAAAAACTTCTAAAGTTACGTACCTATGAAAAGTTGTTGAAGTTTCTCGTTGCAATAGTTGATACAAAGTTGTTCGAAGCTGTTGGCTTCGAAAACTTCAAACCCGTAAATGTCTAGGACTCCAATAACCGTAGCTCTATAAGTCTTTTCTTGTTCTTCGATGGCTGAGTTGACTTTTTTGACGATCCACGTAAACAACCGATCGTAGATGGCCTGAGAGGAAAACAGAATCATTTTATCATACACTACGCTACATTACTTATATTTCGACGATGTTCTGGCAACACGTCTAATGGCCATAATATGGGCGTACTGAGATTATCACACCACCGGATTCGTATTTTCGCGGCAAAGCGACTGGTGACTTCAGGATGTCTCCTGAAGCGTTGTCCCAAAATTTGAAACGAAACATTGCCGTAACATCATACATTTAAAAAAAATTAATTCCAGATTTGGATTTTACTTTGAATTTTACGAACATTTTACTCGCACTCAGGGGACGCCCAGGAGTGCTCAAAGTTCGTCTAAGCGCGATTGCGCGCAACTCTGATACTACAAAAAACCTTCAACGTGACATACGATTATGGGCTACTTTTGACCGACTTCAACGCGCCGAAGGCGCGCAAAAGAATAAGTACTGTTTGCAGATGGAAAGAATGCGGATGGTTTTGTGAAGTGTCCTTGTGTAATACAGTCCCAAAAACATCGTTTTTCTTCTACCTGCCACTCAAGCCAGGGAAAATGAGACCGAGGGTTGTTGACTACCGACCAATGATGAAGTAGAAGGATTGATTTTCACAGACTATTCGCGTATTTTAAGGCAGTGGTTCCCAATTCTATACAGGGTGTCGTCCAAACTTCAAGGATCGATCGTACATCTAATTTAAGTAGGAAAATGTATCGTAGCATCTTTGTTTTAACCCCTTGTTTTTCCAAGAAGTAAAGGATGGTGCTTCTTTCAAATTTTAAAGGCGAATGAAGAATAAACCTGAAGGGCAAGTGAACTCACAATCAAGATGGAATTCTTTCCTAACAATTGACAGAGTGGAGGGGCTCCTAACTCATTATGACTCGAGCTGCTCAACCCAAATTACAAAGGTCTGAGATATGGAGGCTCGGCCCTTTCCCCAGTCTGACTCACCAGGCTACCTAAGATTTTGGAACAGGTAGTCGTCTATGTTAGCAAGTATACCCTTTGAAAAATTGGCCAGCCGCATTCTTTCTATCTGCGAACAGTACTCAATTCGGGTTGTCGTGGGACGATTTTTTATTTTTTTTCAAGCTAAATCACGTGGTGATGTAATTTTGCCGCATAGTCTTGGTTTTTGGAAGAATAATTTCTCGTTTTTTAAACGGTTGGTTTTGATTGCATTTGTTCCTTTTATAATAAATTTGATAATTTTCTTACCAAAGACGGTAAGTTCGGTACTTAGCACTAAACTCGTACGTTTACTGCAAGTTAGATTACGAATCAATCTGATCAATCCTAAGATCAAATTGATTATGAAAGAATTTAAAAAAAAAAACTTTGAAATCACACTCGATTCGAAATCATAAACTCAATTTTAAATGCTTGCATACGAGTCTGCAACACATTGGGACATTTTCATGTCAACCACTACACAACAAGGTAGTAAAGTAAGGTTGTTAGTTCATGTACCCAAGCATCAAAGTTTTCGTGACGATTTTTCAGTTCATGTGCCAAAGCAAAATGTTAGGTTGTTGATTGTTCTCTACGCAAAACAGTGAGTCTATTTTATTTATTGGTCGCGTGAGCAAGATTTGCTTAGTTTTCGTGACGATTTTTCAGTTCATGTGCCAAAGCAAAGACATGAAAATGTCAAAAGCTAACGAATTGGAAAAGAAACAAACAATCTTGAAAAGTATTACGACACATGGATATTTTACACAAGTGTCTTTTTAAGGGGGTCTCAGTCGGTCGCCGTTCGTTCCTCGTTCCGGGTTAGCATTTCCCTAAATCACAGGAGCTCAAACTTAAAAAATTGTACCGAAATTTGAAATTTTCAAGGATTTTCAAAATTCATTAGTGCATCCTAGGGCTGGAATCATCAAAATCGAACAATAATTGGCAGAGCAAAAATGGAAAAATCGTTTATTCAGTTAGTTTAATTTTTATGGATGAATGATGACTTGGGAGTTACCCGATACTTATATCCGACCCACCTTTACCATTATTATCTACGTACCGTATTGGAGAATCCGTCGTAACCAGCAAGTCGAGTACAGGAGGCGAGCGCTTTCGATGTAAGGACATCATCTTCAGGCCGTCGAGAGAGTACTAAAGTTTGTCAGTCCGTCGTTTTCTTTATATAGTCTGGGTGAAAGGGAGGTGAAAGGATCAGAAAGGAAAGGGGGGCCACCTGGTAACGAGACCAAGTGGTGAAAGGTTGTTTGTCTTTCATGTCCGAGTGAAAGGGAGAGATAAAACTAATCCTCTTAGCTAATTGTACATTCACCACATGGTGACCACGTGGTCTTCTATTCTAAACTATGAATATATTGTAATCTAGCTTACATAACTAACTTATTGCTAAAAGATTAACTTTATCTACTTCTAACTTAAATACTTTTTTTATTTTTGGTTAATAGTTGATTATTTATTGTTTAAAATTATGTAATCCTAGGTCGTTTGACTGTCTGGAAGTTAGTGGACAGCCAAACGACCTAGGATATCATAATTTTAAACAATAAATAATCAACTAACCAAAAATAAAAAAATTTAAAAAAAAGTATTTAAGTTAGAAGTAGATATAAATTAAGCATTTTAGCAATAAGTTAGTCAGTTTCCAGTGTGCTACATAGAGACAATGTTTCCATTAAAATAGGTGATTACCCCGCTTACTAGGTACTTTAAAATCTACCTTCGCAAGTGCATCGCGACCGTATTCTGCTTCGACGGAAGTGTGCATTTTTTGCATGACTTCCCCCCGAGCTGCGATGACGCGTTCAGTGAGGGCAGTGCACAGTTCATTCTCAGTGACCTGGAGCAGCCTGCTGACTTTGCTGACGCTGGCCCCGCAGACTTTCACTCCTTCGTTGTTGTCGTTGACTTCGAACGTCACGTTCCCCTAAAATAGAAAAATCTAAAGAATAGAATAGAAGAAATGCACGACAGTTCCAAAAGTAGAACCAAGAGCGAGCTCTTGCTAGTGCACAGAGACATCCTAGACATTGAGGGTAAGGATGAAGAATAGGGTGTGCGCCTGGGCAGGAAAAACTGTTTATTGTTATTTTGGTTTATTATTTTCAATAATGAACCTTTGGAATCGACCAAGAAAAAAAAAAATTTAACACCCCCTCAAAATTTGATGGTTTACGTTTCAAGGTACGTAGAATCCAAAAATCGAATAAAAATTTGGCCGTCCGTCCGCCGTCCGCGGCACTTTTGAACTTAGCATTAACCGATTTTGATGAAATTTGTTATGTAGGCTCCATTTGGGGTCTAGTTGTGCCCCGAAGCTTTTGGTTGATGTAGGTCACTCCTAAGGGTTCCAAAATCAATATTGAAATCTTGAAAACGCCCTAGCTCAAAAAATTTCGATATAAAGGTATTGTTTTTCCTTGAAATTAAGATTCTGTAGAAATTTTAAAATTTTTTGAGACCTCGCGGAGCTCTGTAGGACAAACCGTTCGCTCCCTACGAAAATGTAAGGGTTTATATTGAAATATACATATATCTAAATCAAAACATGAGTGTGAATCGCAAAAGAGGCCTAATCTCCGTTCAAATTAGAGCTGACCGAAATGCGATCGATGGTTGGTGATTTTGATTTTTTTTTTGGATTTTTTCGATTTTTTTTGGATTTTTTTATTTTTTGATTTTATTTTAATTTTTTTATTTTTCTCTTCATATTGGATGGTTGGTGATTTTGTGATCTATATAAAAATAATAAACCGTTGTGTAATAATTTGCAGCGTTTTTAATCTAAGGTAGACCTCATTCGGAGAATTTTGTACCAACCGCGACCTTCTAGCGTGTGTAAATCTTTTCCTATGAATTTTTAAAGTTTCGACCGTTTATGACGTCACAGTGGGCTGGGGGTCCCGCCCAGGCAAGAGGGGCGCGTGACGTTATAAACGGTCGAAACTTTGAAAAATCATAGAAACAGATCTACTCACACTAGAAGGTCGCGGTTGGTGCCAAAATTCTCAGAATGTAGTCTACTTTCGATTAAAAATCTAAAAAAAATAAAGGCGCACCCCCCATTAGTTAGTACCTAAGCAAAGAAACTGGAATTGTCTGAAGACGGTCCCCTCCAAAAATCATCGTCCCCGGATGATAGTTACCCGAAATTCATAAACGTGAAACTCGAATCCGTATCTTGGGTATCGTACTTCATGGATTTTAAAATGCTCTTCAAATTCGAGGCTCCGACGCCGCTAGAAATGTTATAGTGGATATGGGTGAGGTAGGGGGGGGAGGTGGAACCACTATTTCTTGCCTGAAATACTAAATAAATTACATCGAGTGAAAAGTTTTATCGCTTACCAACTGGTTTAAATTGACCTAATACTTATTCAATGGGACGTCCCCTGGAATGCATGCATTATTTAACAATATGTTTGAACTGGTATAGGAAAAAAAACAGCAAAACTTTCGCTTTTTTGCATTTTTTCGAAAGTTCCGTCACGAAATTTTGGTGGCAAACCTCAGATTCAAATCAGCACCCAAAAAAAAAAAACATAAGAATCGAAGAAATTAAAACCCCCAAAACTTCTTGTAAAAAACACGTTGACTGTGCTAAACATTGTTGGAGAGAATCTTGATCGAAATTGAATATTCGACATCCAGTCGTGATTTTCAATGTAGGACTTCTTGTACTCTAACCGTGAACGGCCTGCTCATAATGAATTATGCGTTCCATCCAATTAATTTTGTTCTGCTCGTACCTTGTATCGTTTCAATTGATTAAATAATATTGTTGGGAACGCGGGACTTAATTACTTACAGAGGCTGCGTGAAATGTAGGGTAGTTTGCCACGGGACTAGGGAAATAGATCGTAGGAAGTGAATTGCTTTTTAAGGGGGTGCAGATTTTGCTCCACCAATGGTTATTGTACCTACCGGTTTAATAAACAAATTCGGAATTTCGGTTTACGTCCTTTAAGGGGACCAGTAGGGTAGTCAAAATATAACGCAAAAAAGGGGTAACTTTCGGAACCTGCCCTGACCTTATTATTGGTCCAAACTGGTTCAAATTTTTACCACACCTTCAGAATAAAGTTACTCAAAACGCATCGCTCAGTTCTTCTTTTAGCGAATTTTCAAAGAAAATGAAGCTATTGCAATGGCCTCAAAATTTTTAGAATCGACTTTTTCGAAAAATTTTCACACTGAAATCCGTTTTGGAACATTCTGAAACAATCCCTGAAGTTTTTCCAAAAATCATATGTATATATATATATGTGTCATTCCGGACGATAACTTGAGTAATTGTTTAAATTTTTTTTTTTAGTTTTTGCCAAAATGTTTGTAACAACAAACCATAGGTCAAGTTCGTTAACCAGCAATTTGGACAATCCAAAGTGGTCCAAAATTCAAAAAAACTCCAAAAAAATGGGTTTTTCCAGTTTTTTGTGGTTTTTACATTGAAAATCATGGTAATATATGGTATATTCGGATTCAGCACAAAATTTCTGATATGAATGCATTTTTCAAAAATGAAAATCGTCCAAAATTAAGAAAAGTTTGTAGCTATATATATATATAATGAATACGCGCGTATATTTGTTGTACCCAGAAATGGAGTAGCCGTGTGGGTACTCTATGAGTTCGTAGAGACGAGTAGAACATGAATATGGACTCCTAACGTCTTCAAAGCATACCCAGCAATATTTTGCAGCGTATTATTAGCGAATTTTCAAAGAAAATGAAGCTATTGCAATGGCCTCAAAATTTTTAGAATCGACTTTTTCGAAAAATTTTCACACTGAAATCCGTTTTGGAACATTCTGAAACAATCCCTGAAGTTTTTCCAAAAATCATATGTATATATATATATGTGTCATTCCGGACGATAACTTGAGTAATTGTTTAAATTTTTTTTTAGTTTTTGCCAAAATGTTTGTAACAACAAACCATAGGTCAAGTTCGTTAACCAGCAATTTTGGACAATCCAAAGTGGTCCAAAATTCAAAAAGTAGCCGTGTGGGTACTCTATGAGTTCGTAGAGACGAGTAGAACATGAATATGGACTCCTAACGTCTTCAAAGCATTATTAGCAAATTTTCATGCGAAAATCATGTCGAAAAAAAGAAAAAAAAAAAAAAGTCCTCGTTCAAATATTATATCGACAACTGCCACTGATAGAAACGTTTAAAACCCAGTGTATTATTGAAAATTGCACGATTTTTTCGTACATATCGCGAATATAACGAAATGTTATCAAATTAATTACTTAGATGCGGTAACGCATGAAGGAGAAAAAAGTGTGATAAACAAAAGGTGGCTTATTGTGACGAGGTTGGGAACATACGATCATGAACGCGATCTGTCGCACTCATCTTTAACTACGTCCTGGAGCTTCCACAATCAGAACGCTTCTCGGGCTCCCGGATTCAGCTTTCAGCCCAGTGATTTCACGTCTTCCGAGACGTCGATTATTGGTGTAAAAGCATGTAAAAAAAATATATACATATATATATAAACCAAGAATAGAAAAAAAAACTTTCTACAACAAATTGCAACACCATTGGTCCTTTTCTTAACCACACCTTAAACTGAATGATTTCTTTGAAAATTCGCTCATTAATTCATGCTGCATGAATGGACTTTTTATATAACAAATTACCGCGGTGTATTAAAAATTTGCGCATTATGGTTCCCGCTGCCGCCCTACGAACTTTTTTTAAAAGTTCAATGCAAATGTTCTCCTTTCCATGCTGAACATTTCACAAAAAAAAAAAAAAAAAAAAAAGTCGATAACTCCAACACAACCCGAGATACGTGTTCCGGAAGAGCAAAAAACGTGATTGTTCGGAGACGCGGAAAAACCAAACTCACTGGTTTTGATCGCTGAGTACCTACTGGAGACAAGGTAATCGTCACAGATTGTCACTTCGATCGAATTGTGTCTTCCACTCGTTTCAAGTAGATGTAAAATAATAATACTTAATACTTAAATAATAATACTTAGGCGTAATGCTAGATACATCTCTGAGTTGGTCTGTTCACGTTGAATACCTGTACGGGAGACTTAGAAAATTTATCCCAACATTAAAAAATGTTAGAAATGCAGTCTCTAGGGAGCGATTGAGGCTGATATATGTTTCTTTTGTGCAGCCTGTTCTCCAGTACGCAATTTCCATTCGGGGTAGTGCGAGTAAGACTATTATGGCACAGGAGCATACTGAAGGTTATGTATGTGAAGCCGATACGTCACCCATCAAATTCACTGCACGAGGAAACCAAAACATTCTCGATCGAGCAACTTTTTGTTAAAGAGCTTCTTCTAATTTTTCATAGAAAACCCAGTATTGTTTCCTTTTCGATGTCCCACCAGTACCCAACTAGGTTTACTCTTGAACAAAGAGTTGTAAATCCGAGACCAGCGCTAACCCTCACAACTAGAAGTCCTCATTACCTGATATATCTCATTTATAATTCCCTACCAGCTGATATGAAATTACCAAACAGTTACTCCCGTACCATGTACAAGAAACGAATATACTCTTGGCTCATTGAACTAGGTACTGAAAAGTGTGGCAACTTACTGCGTAGCACCTATTTAACGTACCTAAGATGTTTTAAGTATTTTCATGAAATGTTTCCAGGGGTCTTATGTTAACTTTATACTATGCTAATTTTACATTATGTTAATTTTATATTAGGTTAGTGCAACAACAATTGAGAGTGTTTTTACCGAGAGCGTGCAATTACTTTTTTTGTATTAATTTCGTGAAGCGCGATCAATACTCTTGTCTGGCGACACGGGCTCTGCCTAATGCCAGACAATAATATTCAATGAAATGTAACAGAATACTATGATTTCATTTTTCTTGTTTTTTTTTTCTGAAAACATTTCTTCTCTCTCTCTCTCTCTCTCTACTCCATAAAATTAAAAATCATACAAGAAATTTTTCAGAAGAAAGAGAAGAAGTGTTAGTTTTTTGACAAGGCAACAAAATTGGAGTGACAAATCTTTTGCAAATTGGCGAAACTAAGCGCTTAAAAGGGAAGAATTGTGCAGATTCCCGACGGCCACTGAAGGAGAACTTAGACCCACACTGGCGGAGACGTCATTGGCCACTCAACAAAAAGAACAAGAGCACAGACTACAAGACGCTGGACCAAAAATCCTAAAATCCAAAAACACTATTCAAACATATTGTTTAGTAATGCATGCATTCCAGGGGACGTCCCATTGGATAAGCATTAGATCAGTTTAACCAGTTGGTAAGCGATAAAACTGTTTCACCCGATGTAATTTGGTTCATTACTTAAGGCAAGAAATAGTGAACCCCCCCCCCCCCCCCCCTCACCCTTATCCGCCATAAAATTTCTAGCGGCATGGCAGCCTCGAATCTGAAGAGCATTTAAAAATCCATGATCTACAATACCCAACATGTGAATGGGGTATTTCGGTGGGTCGGAAATTCAGGTTTTTGACCTCAAATTTGGATTCAGCACCCTTGAAAACCTCTATACTACAAATTTAAGCCCAATGATACTATATCATGTGGAAGAAAAATTAATTAAAGAGATCACACGTTTGAAAAAGGCGGGCCCCTATAAATGCACACACACTAGGCAAGGACTACGCCGCGGACTGCCCCGCGCGCGTGTGTGAGTAGAATGTTGTAGTATCCAAGAGGGGTTTCTATGCATGGATACTTTTTCAAAGACAGTTGGCTAGCTACGTCACGATTGGCTAGCTACGTCACACCGTTCAAATCTTCAACTTTCCTTAGCTTCTCTGATTTTTTAAAAACATTTTCACGACGAACAGACCCGATTACCGTTATTCCTGAGCCATACTCTTTTGAAAAAAATAATA
Source organism: Apolygus lucorum (assembly GCA_009739505.2). Lineage (NCBI taxonomy): Eukaryota > Metazoa > Arthropoda > Insecta > Hemiptera > Miridae > Apolygus > Apolygus lucorum. The sequence continues at coordinate 348,793 of CM019180.2, forward strand.
AAAAAATTGACCGAAATACCCCATTCGAGTTCACCCCCCCCCCCCCCCCCCTCATTCCTCCAATGGTGCCAGTCTGGCACCAAAGTGGAAATACGTCGTAACATTGAACTTTCATCTATTAGTTTTAGTAAGCAGTCCGTCGAGGTTCACATCCGTATTCAAGGTGAAACACAAAAAAAAACACGAAATATGAGGTTTATGGTGTCCTGGCACCATGGTGGCACCACTATTAGTTCCATGGTGGTACAGAGAATAATTCATGAAAATCCGGAGGTATATTGAGAATTTTTCCTCAATTTCAAAGCTTGGGGAAAGTTAGTAAGCAGTAAAGGAACCGAAATATTGAAAAATCGGATATTTTGTGAATATTATCCCCCCCCACTCACCCCCTCTCCTTGCGAATTTATGTACTCGGGTGAAATAATGTACAACTCGGAAGTTATTTGAGTCAAACAAAAAGAGAAACACACAAATCGGTTGGAAATTGAGGCCTTGGCAGAATTTACAAGATTATGCCCGCAAACGCACGTTTTCCAAGCATTAACCCCCCTTTCCCCCCCTTAAAAAGCAGAATTCAAAATTCCGGCGCCGTAGTGCACAACTAGACAGTTTTTCGCGTCGATGAAAAAAAAGAACCACAAAAATCGGTTGAGAACTAAGGCCTGGGCAGACGACACAAGATTATGCCCAAAAACGCACGTTTTTTAAGCAATAACCCCCCCTTTCCCCCCCTTAAAGGCAAAATTCGAAAATCCGGCGACGTAGTGCACAACTAGATAGTTTTCCGCGTCGAACAAAAAAGAACCAGGAAAATCGGTTGAGAACTAAGGGCTGGGCAGACGACACAAGATTTTGTCACACACACACACACACACACACACACACACACACACACATACACACACACACACAGACATACACCTATGGTTTTTTTTTCGCGGATTAGGATTCAGAATGGTCTAAAACGGATTACTGTGTGGTTATTTTTTTTCTGTTGAGTGTTGTCCAACTTCACCCCAGATCGATCGCATAAGGACGCCCAAGTCTTACTGTGGGACGTCCTAAAAATGACCAACACGAGGTATGGTTCAAGGACATAACAAAGGGGAACAAATTCATAACTACGATCAACAGAATAGTATACGGACATGTCAACAATAGATACTTCAGGTATCTGATGAGAATAGAGCAAGATCCAATCTGTGAATGCAGAAAAGGACTGGATGAGCTCGACCACATATTGAACGAATGTGAACTGAAGAAGGAGGCCAGAGTGCGCATTTTCGACAAATAAGAAGCCAGATCGTTCCAGGTGTTTGGACTTCCCGCCTATTTGAGGCGGGAGACCAAAAAGCAGTGCTACCAACCCTCAAGTTAGTTCCTAGTTCTGCCGCTTGGCAAATCAGTTCACAATTACTTCTGATCATGCAACCGTGAGGTGGTCCTATTTAGCAATAATGAGCCAGAACTAGAACAGGGGAATAATCACAAGAAATTAATAATTAGGTCATTCAATGAGCAGAATAGTTCTATGCAGCCGCTGCTATTCAGATCATTGGGGTAACCCTGCCGACAACGCCCGCTCGCCATGTTGCTCCGAACTCCTATCCGTTATACCCGCTGTTAATTTTCATCTTAGTTCATCCGTTGTAGATCAATATATACTGTTTTCAAAACTCTTATATTGTGGCCGTTTTTAGTTCTTTATCCCGAGGTAACAAACACCAGGAAATACTAAAAAAATGCCTCACGCCAACGACTCAACCGGATCTAATTGAAGAAATATACAAATACATACAAGAGAAGAACATTGGCGTATGAAAACACCACAAGTACCAAGTGCGCCAAGGCAACAGCCGGCACTATAAAAGTGAAGACGGACCGACCGAGTGAATCAACCAATCGAACACTTTGATAAGATTGTTAGTTAGAGAGTTGCGATCAATTTCTCAACTATTTCTCAATTTTTCAAATATTTCGTTGCGATCAATTTCTAGATTTTCTAGTTTGTTCCTCTCACTTCTTACCTAAAAATGCCTCGATATAGGAAAGTTTTCAAAAAAGTGAAAAGAGTATCTCCACATTTGCAACAACTGACACCTGACGCATATGGAGATGACAGTGCATCCTGTTCCTCTTCTTCGGGAATATCCTCCTCAGGTTTGATTGAATATGACAATTATTCATCTTCCGATGAGCAGCTTACAATAGGATGAAAATGGCAAGAAAAGATCAGTAGCAAAGAAAAATGTGGACGTCATACGCGGTGGGAGCCTGCTAGCGGCGAGATACTTCGCTTCAAACATTTATTTGGGACACTTCCCGGTCACATATTGAGATGAAATATGGCTTAATTTATGTAAAATATAAAACGGAATTAAAAAACGCAGAAAAAAAAATTTTCATTTTTTTACCTTTACCACCCCTTAAAATCGAATTTAAAAAAAAGTCTGCCAAGTGGGAGTGGCACATAGCTTCCTCGTATCCATAGCCCGATTATATACATGATCCGATGCATAGTAGTTAATCTCAAAAAATCAATCTCTAAGTACCTTTCACTACCCTCATAGGGGACCATCTACACGCTAATCTGGACAAACCTAGAAAATTTCATCAAATTCGGATGAAACATGTAACTGTTTTGGCTGTTAAAAGGATTTTACGTATACGCATGCGCAGAGGCTTCTATAAATTTTAAGGCCTTGATTTTCATTGGGGACCATCTACAACCTAATCCCGCATAATCCCTGAAAATGTCATCGAAATCGGGTAGAAAATGTGGAAGTTATGGCCGTTACAAGGAATTCACGTTTGCGCATGCGAAGTCGCTTCTATCAGTCCGAAGGTGCTGATTTTCATAGGGGACCGTCTGCACACCAACCCGCACAATTCCTGAAAATTTCATAGAAATCGGACAATAACTTCGTATAGTTAAGCGCGTTACAAGGAATTCATGACAGACAGACAAACAGACAGACACGGAACCAAAATTGTTCAGGGAGATCTAAAACGCAAAACGGGAGTGGAAATTTTGATTTTGGAGTTCTTTTTTTCGTCCTTGAAAAGTGAAAACAAAGCTTCCGCTACCTTGGTAGACTCGGAAGCAAAAAACATTTTTTGTTAACGTTTCAAGGAAGATAGCACTCCGCAAAACGAATAAATAAAAGTTCTAAGCTCGATCGAATGTTGTTAGGTAGGTACCAAGTATTGCGTTTCAGATCGAGTTCCAGTTGCAAAGGGTAGCTCGGCGTCCCTGTTGCGAGTATTCTGGACACAATGGCACAATCTAATCAGTAATACAATAGGACATCCTGGAACAATGACTAATCAAGGAGAAAATGAATTGGTGGAAAATGAACGGCCAGACATCCTGATCCTATCTATTTCTACTGTTGAGAAAGGACGATAAAAAACCTACTCACTGCTTGCGATCGTTCCATTGGGATTTTGTGAAGAAATCAAGGTCATTCAAACATAGGAATTAACGAGATGGTTATTAAGTGCATGACATTAATTTTCACGATCAAATTCCTAGATTTCAACTAAGTTTGGAAATTTTTAGGGGCCAAAGTCAAAGATGATCAAGACGATTTCTGATTGATTGTAAAATGAGAACATCGAAGATAATTAACTTCTCGCCACTGATTAAGCATACTATCTGAGGCTACTATCTGAAGCATACTATCTCTTCTCTTTCCAGTAGACGCTATGACCCAGAAAATTTTATCCGTCAGTTTAATTCGGGACGACTATTTTACCAATTGAGCCCCTGAAAAGCCAAGTGGCATACGTCAAATTTCGGATGAAACGGAGATAAGTGCGGAAACGTAATATGAACATTCAGCTTCGTTTATTGGCCTAGTGGCATAAGTCTAGCGCTTCGAGAATAGCCCAAGAGAAGGCATCACAAGTTCAATGGGCAACATAAATTTGGGAGTTTTTCAGTAAGCTGGACGCAACAAATGCTTTATCTCCAAAACAGATTTCCATGACTTAAGCCACTTGGCTTTTCAGGGGCTCAATTTACGCCGTCCTATCCCCTAACTTTGGCCCTCGATTTCGTTGAAATTATCAGGGATTACACGGATTGACGAGTAGATTGTCCTTTAATAGGGTAGTGCAAGCTATTTTGAGATTGATGTTTTGATATTAGCTACTATGCATCGAATCACCTGTACAATCGGGTTATGGATACGAGGAAGCTATGCGCCACACCCACTTGGCAGGCGTTTTATTCTGGTTACAATCAGCCTTATGGAAACTAATCCAAAAGGCAGTAGAGTAAAAGATCCACAGACATTATGGAAACAGAACCAAAGGCAGTAGGGAAACAGATCCAAAGACAGTACCTAGGAACAGAGATGGGCGAATTCTTATTCATAAATACGATTATGAATACAAATCATATCATAATTTTTTAATGATTTCTAGTGCTAATCATTGAAAAAATACGATTTTCTGCGGAAATGTCGTCGTAGTTTCTGTATGGTTGGTCGTAGCGACCTGGTATTGGTCTCATTCGATTCTGCGTGAAAAATCTCACAAGAATCGGCGAGCGTTTCGAATTTTCATTAATTATTTTGGCAATTTTAGGGAATAAATACCACCAAAATTGCGGTAAAAATCATAATTTTTTTATGATTTTCACTGCAAATTGTAAAACAAATACGATTTTCTGCGGAAATGTCGTCGTAGTTTCTGTATGGTTGGTCGTAGCGACCTGGTATTGGTCTCATTCGATTCTGCGTGAAAAATCTCACAAGAATCGGCGAGCGTTTCGAATTTTTATTAATTATTTTGGCAATTTTAGGGAATAAATACCACCAAAATTGCGGTAAAAATCATAATTTTTTTATGATTTTCACTGCAAATTGTAAAACAAATACGATTTTCTGCGGAAATGTCGTCGTAGTTTCTGTATGGTTGGTCGTAGCGACCTGGTATTGGTCTCATTCGATTCTGCGTGAAAAATCTCACAAGAATCGGCGAGCGTTTCGAATTTTTATTAATTATTTTGGCAATTTTAGGGAATAAATACCACCAAAATTGCGGTAAAAATCATAATTTTTTTATGATTTTCACTGCAAATTGTAAAACAAATACGATTTTCAGCGGAAATGTCGTCGTAGTTTCTATACGGTTGGCCGTAGCGACCTGGTATTGGTCTCATTCGATTCTGCGTGAAAAATCCTATAAGAAATTATGAGCCTTTCGAATTTCGATTGATTATTTTGACAATGTTAGGCAGTCCAGAGTTCGGGAGAAAATCGTTAAAAAAGTATGATTTTCAGGGAAAATCGTTAAAAAAAATCGATTTTTGGGGAAATTATAGAAAAAATCATAAAATCGTGTTCAAAATACGAATACGGGGGAAAATCGTATTCAAAGTGTGAATACGATTGTATTCGTATTCATATTCATATACATACCTGTATTCGTATTCATATTCATACCTGTATTGGTATTCATAATCATAAAATCGCAGATATGAATACAAATTTTGTATTCATAATCGTATTTATGAATAAGAATTCGCCCATCTCTGCCTAGGAAAATAGATCCAAAATCGGTGCGACTTAGTTCGGACCATTTACTCTCTATGCAGCCTCAGTAGGGTACGGATGGAAAACGAAATAGCCTTTGAAAGCTAATCGAGAGGTGAAAGACGCACTCGGAATCTGCGGGATGTGATCAGCTGGCATGATCTAGTGACCGGCAGTAGAGGCTCAGTTACCTAATCCGTCCGGGCAGCGATCTGACGCAATCAGAAGGAACTTCGCCGGCTAAAACGGTTATAAACTGCAAAGCTGTGTAAACTATTATGGAAGATTTAGTGGGTCAGCACCCTTATTTTCTACGTCTCAGATATCTGACGTGAATCAGACAATATTATTACCTTCTGCCGAGTTGGGAGGCAGTATAACTTCCTTAGATACAAGGACGTATAGAATTTGTTGTAAAAAAGGTTTATTTGGGGTCTTAGCTGCAGCTCAACCTACCTGGAGATTATCTTTACCCTTCTCCTTGATTCACCATCATTTAACTATTTCTGTAGTATTATGATATTCCTATATCATTAACTATTTCCATAGGTACTGTTTATAGTTTCAGTAAGGTGAACCAGAAGCCTAAGGGTGGCCCACATTTTGTAATCCGGATCAGTGCTTCCATATGTATACAGGGTGTTTCAGGAAAAGGTTACACCCCCCTTCATTTTCGCAAAATACAGCGTAAAAAATTCCGACCAACGCAATTCTTCATGATTTTTTGTGAGGATCTCAGGAAAAATACTTTTGCGCAAAAAAGTTGCGCGCAATCGACACTAACTTCATTTTTTCAAATTGAACCCCCCCCCCCCCTTTTTTATTACAGATCCGGATTCTACTAAAATTCATGAAAAATTCATACCCCAATCGATTTGTTTTATTGCGCGCAACCTGGCTTTTTGAACGCTCTAAGTTGCGCAACTCCACAAAAATTAGGTTTTGGATCACCCTTAGTGTGGCACATGTTTTTTCATCATTTTTTGTCGCTGAATCACATGGTGTCATCCCGTTTTTCAATTTGACTGGAATTTTTCTAAATGGCGGCCAAAAAGTCGGTTGTTATTAGTGAAAAAATCGCTCTTTTCAAATCGTTATGAGTTTTTAGGCAATTTTATTCAGTTCAAGCATGATCATGCTGTCAGTTTTCATTTTTAACTCCTCCGTAGACGGCCCCAAGCCCGTAGTTCAAAAGAAGGTGAGAAAATAAAAATAAACATGATTCCGACCACAAAACTGATGTTTTCATGAAAGAAATGTTAATTTTTCCTCTTGAAATTTTGGTCTTCCTCAAAACGGATGACACCATGTGATTCAGCGTCAAAAAATTATGAAAAAACATGTGCCACACTTAGAGTGATCCAAAACCTAATTTTTGCGCAATGGTGGATTTGCGCAACTTAGAGCGTTCAAAAGCCAGGTTGCGCGCAATAAAACAAATCGATTGGGGTATGAATTTTCCATGAAATTTGACGTAGAATCCGAATCTGTAATAAAAAAGGGGGGGTTCAATTTGAAAAAATGAAGTTAGAGTCAATTGCGCACGATTGCGCGCAACTTTTTTGCGCAAAAGTATTTTTCCTGAGATCTTCACAAAAAATCATGAAGAATTGCGATGGTCGGAATTTTTTACGCTGTATTTTGCGAAAATGAAGGGGGGTGTAACCTTTTCCTGAAACACCCTGTAGATGAGTTTCCGTTTTTGGATCAGTTTCAGGAGGTATTTTTGATGCAATTTTTTGGTATATCGGCTATCTTCTAGTTTTGTCCCGAAGCTTTTGGTTACTGTCCGTCAATTCTTAGAGGTAAAAAGAAAAAAAATCTAAAAACCCCCCTAGCTTAATAACTTTTGATATACAAGTATGGTTTTTCCAATCATTTAAAGCTTCCAAAATATTCAACAATTTTTGGACATCACTCAGGAACAACCGATCGCTTAATGAAGAAAATTAATTCCGTAATTAATGAATAAAACATGACGTTTTCTCATCAATTTAATCTAGTGTTCAATGTCTTGAAACAAATGGCACCACCCAGATGATCAAAAATTGTTGAAAGCCCGTTTGTTGTGGAATTTACCAGAACCTTGAGTGCCATCCAGACAAGGGCCCTAGCCTGCAAGGGCAGAAATACCCTCTGAATGGTCCTAAGAAGGTAAAAGGGCAATTCTCTCGCAAGGATAGTTGCCTCAGTTACTCTAAATTGGACGGATAATGAGTCAGAAACACGAGTGTGAATTACATATAAACATTGGTTGCCTAATTGACCCAAATTTCAGCTGAACAAAAAAAATCATCGTTTCCTTGAACCAATAATCAAATCAATTAAGGACATCCGAAACTATGGGATAACGATGTTTAGCTGGTATTTATCCCTTAGTCGTGATTGACAATAAACAAAACCTTCGGGGCACAACTAGACCCAAAATGGATCCGGTACAACAAATTTCATCAAAATCGGTACAAGGAAACTGGAGAAGTGCCGGGTAAGGCGTACATCAATTTTTTTATTCGATTTTTGGATTCTACATAGGTACCTTGAAACGTATTTGAACCATTATATTTTGAGGGGTTTATAGATCATTCTTCTTGCTCAACTCCATAGGTTCATTATTGAAAAAATTAATAAATAAACAAAAAGCTTGATTGTATTAATAGTAGGTACCACTGATAAATATTTCAACACGAAACTGGATTTTCAAAGTCATGTTGATGGTTTTCTGAATTGACAAACAGCGTTTGAGAAATTTGACGATTTTTCAGTTTCTCACATGTACCTCCAACAGTTCAAATCGGTGTCAGTCTACTTGGGCCTAGACGCTAAACACCCAATAAAATTGAAATAATAAATAAAATTGGTCATTATGCCGTGAGAAATTGATGTTTGGACAATAGATGTACATAACTGATATAAATAGATGTACATAAGCAGTAGTTTATCCGATGATGATGGAATTCATGGGAGACAGTCTCACAGTTCAACCGCACCAACCTCTGCAAATCTCATCGAAATCGGACAATGATTTCGAGTAGTTATTATATTTTCCACAAAGTGACAGACACAAAACCAAAGTTGTCCAGAAAGCTCTAAAACGCAAAATGCTAGAGGACATTTCGATTTTGGAGAACCGAAATTTTTTTGAACTAGGCTTTCCCACGAATACAATCCCGAAAGTGAGGAGGCAAAATTAAGCTACGTGGCTAACGGTCGTATGAACTCCAGATCTAGTCCGGGCAACGAAGGGTTTGAGGTAGAAAAAAATAGAACCCAAACCAAAATTGGCACAGATGTAGGGGTGGGTATCCTTATTAACATACTAAAAGTCCTGGAGGGTGGGGCACGAGCTCGTGGGGAGGGGGGGTCACTAAAGGTCCCATTTTGGGGTTTTTCGTAAATATCTCGAAAACGGTGGATTTCTCGATAAAGCATGTCCTATAGTAAATTGAAGCTTATAAAATTCTCCACAACTTTGATTCCATACGTTTTTTGAAATTCCGAACCGTTACCGAGTTTTATGCATCCAAAAATGGAGGAATTTTGAAAATTCGGTTTTAGGTCACGTTTTCTGGATAACTTTGTTGAATTTCGTCCAAACGGTTGATCTGAGAAAAAATGTCTCTTAGAAAAAGTTGTAAAGCATTAAATTTCCTTGAAGAATATGTGGTTTATTGCCAATTTATCATTTACCAAACAAAAATTAAGCCAATTTCAAAATTTTGCCAATTTGTGTCATTTTTACTCAAATGTTGCCATTCCCCTTTTTATGTGCCCTCGAACTTCAATCGTCCTTCTTTTTGTCATCTGTCGTCATTTAATGCTATATATACCACGAATTAACAACCTAGAATTAAATATCAACAGATCGGAGGGGGGGGGGGTATATGAAAATAAGATGTAGAAGAAAACGAAGAAGTTTTTTTATTAACTAAGTATTAAAGTAAGGTATTTACAAAATAACATGATCGTTAGGTAAGGTCAAAGTACATCAAAAATCGTCTTCTTCGTCACTCATGGAGGTTGCTTCAATGGGGGCGGCGCTGGTGCAGGTGCCATGGCACCCGCCACAGGCGACCGAGCAGGCAATGCCTGTTTTCCGACAACCGCATTGAGTTCCACATCCGGTTGTGCACCGACAAAACATGGAATTCAGAACTTCTTCGGGTGCCACTGGGGCGTTGGTGGTCACTGGATGGAGTCCGTCCTCCTGCATGGCCCATCCGAAGCTAGTTGGTTGGTGGTAAACCGTTGGTGGTGTTCTGGGTTGTTAATTCGTGGTATATATAGCATTAAATGACGACAGATGACAAAAAGAAGGACGATTGAAGTTCGAGGGCACATAAAAAGGGGAATGGCAACATTTGAGTAAAAATGACACAAATTGGCAAAATTTTGATATTGGCGTAATTTTGATTGGTAAATGATAAATTGGCAATAAACCACATATTCTTCAAGGAAATTTAATGCAACAAAGTTATCCAGAAAACGTGACCTAAAAACCGAATTTTCAAAATGCCTCCACTTTTGGATGTATAAAACTCGGTAACGGTTCGGAATTTCGATAAAACGTATGGAATCAAAGTTGTGGAGAATTTTATAAGCTTTAATTTACTATAGGACATGCTTTATCGAGAAATGCACCGTTTTCGAGATATTTACGAAAAACCCCAAAATAGGACCGTTAGTGACCCCCCTCCCCTCGAGCTCGTGCGCCACCCTCCAGGACTTTTAGTATGTTAATAAGGATACCCACCCCTACATCTGTGCCAATTTTGGTTTGGGTTCTATTTTTTTCTACCTCAGGCCCTTTTTTAGTCTTCGTTGCCCGGACTAATCCCTCCAACTTCAACAGGAAGGCTATTTGATGAATGGATGAAAATCATTCCACCATTAAAATGATTCGGGGTGGGATTTTAGTTACCATTTTAGTTACCATTAAAAGCAGAGGGAGTGGGATTTTAGTTGGTAGCCCCAATGCTGGGGAGTCCAACACTGTTGGGTTGAACTTCCCCTTCGCTCTTAAAGAGTTTCCCCACTCCCGTGAAAAAAAAAAAAAAAAAAAATCATTAAAATATGAGATAGTTGATTCCTTTTTTCTAAAATTAAAATCTGGTTTGACTCACCAAATGCAAAACTGCAGCAACGACTTTCCAAAGTGTCTCAATTTCCTCTGAAGTGAAACCAAGGGTTTTGCAAGCGGCAACCGTCGCTCGGTGATTTGTTCGATCGCTGTCAGTAGGTGGTGAAGTCGAGCCCTGACTCGTGTAGAAATAAGATTTGGGGTCTCCGTTCAGGTCTAAAGTTTTGTACTCTGGTAGTCTCGAGGAAACTGACAGAACCTGGAATAACGTCTGAATTTAGAATAGTAGTTCTTTTATATTTTACACTACATTCAACTTGGAAACGGAAAGTATTCTACAGCACTAGTTGTAAATGTAAATAAATAAAGGTGTAAATATAGCAACTCTAAATATAAATATTTTTGTGCCGAAAACATATTTTAGGATCATTCCAGTTTCTTCTCTTATTTGGCCACTATTAAAAAATAAACAAGTATCTGCCTATTGCTTAATCATTAAACCATTTGAATTCCAAGGACTATAAATGGAGATCAAGAAGAGTGTTTTAAGGTTAACCAGGAGTATATTGGTGTGTATTTATAGAAAATTAATGGGTACTCAGAGTTAAGATTGATGGGTTGAGATAGATTTTAAGACTACAAGATTATTATTATCTTTCGTGGGATAGAGGCTTTTTCAAGTATCTAGTACAATACCTATTTTATCATCTCTTGTATAAATTGAATGTTATTGAAACACGTTATATGAGCACAAACAAAAAAAGTGGGTGTGGCACATAGCTTCCTCGTATCCATAACCCGATTATATAGATGATGATCCGATGCATAGTAGTTAATCTCAAAACACCAATCTCTAAGTACCTTTCACTACCCTCATAGGGGACCATCTACACGCTAATCTGGACAATCCTAGAAAATTTCATCAAATTCGGTTGAAAAATGTAAATGTTATGGTTGTTACAAGGATTTTACGATTTTTTATGATTTTACGTATGCGCATGCGCAGAGGCTTCTGTAAATTTTAAGGCCTTGATTTTCATTGGGGACCATCTACAACCTAATCCGCGTAATCCCTAAAAATGTCATCGAAATCGGGTAGAAAATGTGGAATTTATGGCTGTTACAAGGAATTCACGTTTGCGCATGCGCAGTGGCTACTATCACTTCGAAGGTGATGATTTTCATAGGAGACCATCTAAATACTAATCTGTAACATCCCTGAAAATTTCATTGAAATCGGATGGAAAATGTAGAAGTTATGGCCGTTACACGAATTCACGTTTGCGCATGCGCAGTAGCTTCTATCGGTCCGGGGGTGATGATTTTCATAGGGGACCGTCTATTTCATAGAAATCGGAAAATAACTTCGTATAGTTATGCGCGTTAAAAGGAATTCGTGACAGACAGATAGACAGACAGACAGACACAGATGATTTTTATAGGGGACCGTCTACACACCAACCCGCACAATCCCTGAAAATTTCATAGAAATCGGACAATAACTTCGTATAGTTATGCGCGTTCCAAGAAATTCATGACAGACAGACAGACAGACACGGAACCAAAATTGTTCAAAAAGGTCTAAAACGCAAAACTCGAGTGAAAATTTTGATTTTGGAGAACTTTTTTTTTTCGTCCTTGAAAAGTGAAAACAAAGCTTCCGCTACCTTGGTAGACTCGGAAGCAAAATATAATCCTTGGTCGCTTACTTGCATTGGACGTTGCAACAAACCGTTTAGATAGGACCGTTTAAATATTTGATAATTCTCGAAAACGATTAAAATTTGGATGTAAATGAGTAGCAACTGAAACAAGTACTTCGTATGTTTAGGTGTTACAATTTCATACCACAATGTTTTCATATACCTGGTAAAAACTGTGAAAATTTCTCTCTCCAGGCTGCTGCATGATTACTCTAGATTTTTCTAATAGATAGTTGTTTATGTGACCGCCTATCGGATCTCCTTTGAAATCAAAATTAATGTCCATGTATTTCCCAAACCTGAAACAAAGTTTTCAAACAAAACAAAGGAAAACATAATAAAAAACCACAAAATACGAATAGTGCCCAATAGTAAGAGCATAAATTTAGCCAAAATAAGTAGGTAGGACCCTTAGGAAGGCGTATCCTGCAGTCCTATTGGCACGTCTATCAATTTGACTGAACGCCTTGTAGTCTGATAGGTACTTTGCTTTCTAGAAAAAAAGGTTTGCTTGGGTCTAATAAATCTCGCAATCCTTTGACGAACGAATTTCTCTTTTTCGATTTTCGGATACCAATAGGTACCTTGAAAAGTTAAGGCTAAAGGGGACGACAGTTGTGCGAGTGAGAAGGAGAATACCAAACTTCAATCTCAATTTTCTCTACAACCGATGATTTTCAATTTGGATTTGTCTCAACGTAACTAAACACGCTATCATGCAAACATTTCAACAAAAAAAAACGTCTGCCAAGTGGGTGCGGCACATAGCTTCCTCGTATCCATAACCCGATTACATAGATGATCCGATGCATAGTAGTTAATCTCAAAACACCAATCTCAAAGTACCTTTCACTACCCTCATAGGGGACCATCTACACGCTAATCTGGTCAATCCTAGAAAATTTCATCAAATTCGGATGAAAAATGTAAATGTTATGGCTGTTACAAGGATTTTACGTATGCGCATGCGCAGAGGCTGCTGTAAATTTTGAGGACTTGATTTTCATTGGGGACCATCTACCACCTAATCCGCGTAATCCCTAAAAATGTCATCGAAATCGGGTAGAAAATGTGGAAGTTATGGCTGTTACGAGGAATTCACGTTTGCGCATGCGCAGTGGGTACTGTCAATCCGAAGGTGGTGATTTTCATAGAGGACCATCTAAATACTAATCTGTAACATCCCTGAAAATTTCATTGAAATCGGACGGAAAATGTAGAAGTTATGGCCGTAACAAGGAATTCACGTTTGCGCATGCGCAGTCGCTTCTATCAGTCCGAGGATGATGATTTTCATAGGGGACCGTCTAAACACCAACCCGCACAATCCCTACAAATTTCATCGAAATCAGGTAGGAAATGTGGAAGTTATGGCCGTTACAAGGAAATTCACGTTTGCGCATGCGCAGTGGCTACCATCATGCGGAAGGTGGTGATTTTCATAGAGGACCATCTAAATACTAATCTGTAACATCCCTGAAAATTTCATTGAAATCGGATGGTAAATGTAGAAGTTATGGCCGTAACAAGGAATTCACGTTTGCGCATGCGCAGTCGCTTCTATCAGTCTGAGGATGATGATTTTCATTGGGGACCGTCTGCACAGCAACCCGCAAAATCCCTGAAGATTTCATAGAAATCGGACAATAACTTCGTATAGTTATGCGCGTTACAAGGAATTCATGACAGACGGACAGACAGACAGACACACAGACACGGAACCAAAATTGTTCAGAAAGGTTTAAAACGCAAAACGCGAGTGAAAATTTTGATTTTGGAGAACTTTTTTTCGTTCTTGAAAAGTGAAAACAAAGCTTCCGCTACCTTGGTAGACTCGGAAGCAAAAAGTTGTCCTTTGATAGTATTCTAATTTTGTCTATAAATATACTTTTGAGCGATTTTTTCTTCAAAAACTCTTACATCCCCAATTCTCAAAGATGTCTAGTGGCTCTCAGAATATCCCTCATAAATAAATGAGGTAATAATTCGCCCGAAACAGACAAATTTTGAGGGGGTTAACAATCTGTCACAATAGAACAGTATTGAATGTACGAACCTCGACGAATTGTCGTTCCTATTTGTTTTGGCATTTCCGAATGTTTCTAGAATCGTGTTCGATTGAAGGAGAATGTTTTTAACTCTTTCGATTTCCTGGCGTTGAAGTATGTTGGTGATGGCGGCAATGTATTTCATTATGATCTTAGATGCTTCGGTTTTACCGCTTCCGGATTCCCCGCTGATCACAACGCAGGTGTCCCTTCCTGTAATAAGGGAATTCAAGAGGATTCAACACAATGAGAATTATAGAGAAAAAATATTCCAAGTTTTTTTCCTGGTTTCTGAAGAGCGAGACATAATATGTCTACTAAGAATATGTAGAAATAATATGTCTTCTAAGTATATGTATAGTATATGTAGACATAATATGCCTACTAAGTATATTATGCTTAGTAAGAAACCTGCCAACCTATCTGTTAGTTTGTGATTCTTGAGATAAGCACAACTATAGCTGTAGACACAATGAGAATTATAGAGAAAAAATCTATTAAGTTTTTCCTGTTTTCTGAAGAGCGAGACATAATATGTCTACTAAGTATATGTATAGTATATGTAGACATAATATGTCTACTAAGCATATGTTTACTAAGTATATTATACTTAGTAAGAAACCTGCCAACCTATCTGTTAGTTTGTGATTCTTGAGATAAGCACAACTATAGCTGTAGACACAATGAGATTATAGAGAAAAAATCTATTAAGTTTTTCCTGTTTTCTGAAGAGCGAGACTACTAAGTATATGTATAGTATATGTAGACATAATATGTCTACTAAGCATATGTTTACTAAGTATATTATACTTAGTAAGAAACCTGCCAACCTATCTGTTAGTTTGTGATTCTTGAGATAAGCACAACTATAGCTGTAGACCCGATGTGACCTGTCTTTTTAGCTTGGTTAGAAGGAACTCCACCAGTTAGCTCTGAAGAAAGCAACTACCCTATCTATCCCCATTTTGCCAATTTGGCCCTCCATTTTGGATTATCCTAAAACATGGAAGATGGAACTAGGAGAAAAGGTTCATTAAACTTTGAAATTTTGAGGTGGGTAATTTCAGTTGAAAATTTCGATGTGCGAGCGCCGCTTGGCTACATGTTTCTCCTGACTCCGAAACACTCAGCTCGAAGTATTTTGTAGCAGTTGACAATATTTAAAGGCCCAGTATGCAAACTTTGAGTACCTAAAGAAGGATTTTTAGTCGAACCTCGTTCATAGTACCTAAGTTTTATTTTAGAGCAGTTTGTTTTCCTTATAATAAGGAGTTTTAATTACTAAATGTAACACCCCAGACACCGAAAAAACGTGGTTAGGACGTTGAGTAACCGAGGAAGATCATAGTCAGCTTCCGAAGACTTTTGATTCAATTGGGCAAGCGACTGAGATATTAGTCCAAATGAACAGCGCACACCTGAGGTGGCTAAGTAGGTAATGATACAAGTGTAGTAACAATGTTTCAAAGATAGAACATCCAGCTATAGGATCGAGTTCTAAGTTAGATGCTAAACTTCAAAAATATTCCATTTGTAAGAAGAAGGCGAGCGAAGACATAGAAAAAACTCAGTTTAAGTCTGATTTTGTAAATATACCTTTTTTTTGTGACAATCAAAATTTTCAGCTCTGGATTATGGATCCGGATTGAAGTAAAAGTTTGCAGTATGAGCTTATTGGATATCAAAACTTCACTATTTTCAAAGTGAGGGCAGAAGAAGGGGTAAAAAGAACTCTAAAGTGATATTAAAATGAATGATTTTGCGATGAGAGTAATCAATTCCCACAACTGTAGATCTAAATTGAAAGAAATTAAGCATACTTTTATTAAATCAGGCTTATGGGGGTCAAAAATCAACCCATTCGTTTCAGTGATTAATCACTTGGAAACTAGAGGACTCATATACAGCACAAACTTCAAGAGAGGGGTACAAAACTTCATGCCAAGACACGTACCTTTTTGCCTCATGGCCCTGTGTGATCGGTCAGCTATGGCGTAGATGTGTGGCACATTTTCGAACATTTCCCTCCCTGGAACAAAGAATTAATAATTCAAGTAATCTTATTTATTATTTATTTATTTATTTATTGGCATATGAAAAAAATATAAGAAAAGAAATACAAATACTTGTTGTTAATAAACATATGCCTGCCAGTTAAAAAGTTCAAAGGAACTTGTGTAAACTGGCAGAGCTTGAAATCATCCAGCCGGTAGAGCACAGTACAATGCCATCAATTCAAAAAGAAGAAAATTAAAATTTATAGAATAAGCTATTGAGAGAAAAAAATACATTTTGATAATAAAAACTTCTTAAAATGTTTCACACTGGTGAAATCCATATGATTAATATTATTATAGTAAAAGAATTTAATGGCCTGCACAAAAGAGCTCCGATTATAAAATTCAGTCCTATTCAAAGGTAACCTTACGTTGCTGTGAAAGCACTGCTTAATATTCAATACATTAAAGTTTTTATAGAGTAGCACAGTAGGATAATGCATGGGTTTACATAATATCACTTTAATTAAAGCATTCTGGACAGTTTGTAGAGGTTTCAAGTGAGTTGTACAAGTCCCACCCCACACCACGATACCATACAAGTATTATTATTATTATTATTAAGTTTAATAATGGAACCAGCCAAAGCCATGTAAACCGATCGCAGCAAATACTTCGGTAAAAAATCACGAGCAACTTTAAATACATAAAGCAACTTTCTCAAATGAGTAATCAGGGAACCAATATGGTGTTTAAACTCTAATTATTATCAAACCCTACTCCCAGATACTTACAGGCGTCAGAAAATGGTAAAATGTCGCAGTTTTTGATATCTTGCATGGAACATGAGTAATCGTGAAGCCTCACTCTTTCAGTACTGGGGGTGGGAACATTAGAAATTGAAAATTTAAGAATCGAAGTCTTTGACACATTAAAGCAAAGCATATTTCTGTCCAAACACTGCTTAACCATACTCAGGTCAAAACTGGCCCTACGCAGTAAATCACCGTAATCCTTGCCCAAAAAATCATCGCTGTATCATCGGCGAACCCGAAAATATTACCCTCTGTTTTTATTTCCATTAGTTCATTAGTGTAGAGAAGAAACAAAAGGGGCGCAAGTACAGTACCCAGCGGTACCCCACAAACAACCTCCCTCTGCTCACTCAACACATAACCAACTCTAGTACGTTGTTTACGTCCAAACAGGTACGATTTTATTAACTCAAGAGCAACACCACGCACACCGACTTTATACAGTTTATCGAACAACAAAGAATGATTTAACGAATCAAAAGCTTTACTTATATCCAAAAATATTCCTAGTACATAATTGTTTTGATCAAGTTTCTCAGACACTAAGTGATTCAAATTGAACAACGCATGTTCCGTACTAATGCACTCTTGAAAACCATACTGATTTTTAGAAATAATTTCATGTTTATGAATAAAATCCAATAATCTGGATTTTATACATTTTTCCAGGATTTTGGACAAGCCCAAAGTCAAGGATATTGGCCTGTAATTGCCCATGTTAGTTTCATCACCGTTTTTAAACAAGGGGACAACTATGAAATTTTAAATATTTCGGGATATTTGCCCGTCAAAAAACATAAATTAAAAATATGACACAGTGGATCAGCAAAATATTTCTCCATTTTAACAATTATTCTATTTGTAACAATCCCCATTTGAAAGGAATATTGTTCCTTAACCTGTTTTAAATATTTAAACAGTTCATCGGTTGTAACTGGTTTCATAAAAATCGAACCGGTGACATAATCATTCTTAGGCAACCAATTATTCAAAAGTTCATGTTCATAACCATCAGGAACAGAAATATTATTCCCGGTCAATTAAATCGAATTAAATATGTATCATAGATGTATTTAGGTTATGGTTAAAGCGAAAAATCGAATAGATATCGTGGGAGACCTTCGAAACCACAATATTGTTAGGTAGGGCGTATTATTCTACGCACCTTGGGATACCAACCAAACCTACCTTATTCTGTGATCACCTATTCCTACAACTCATCCAATAGTAGGGAGTAGGCTTGTTGCGGTAAGTGACCCCCGCTGTGAGTTGTGTGTGGTGGTCAACTAGGCGTGAAGACTTGACAGCTTCACTGTACAAGTGAACTGCCCTCCCACTGGCAGCCTTGAATGAACATTGCCCTTATTTACAACTTGGATGGTTTGAAGTAAGTTGCCCACCCAAGTAACCTTCTTTTTAACAGAATTTACTGGGTTTACTACCCAACACCCATCCCAAAACAAAGGAGGCAGGATGGATATGCCAAATCTATACCAATGTTGTCGAAAAATATAACATGAAAACATCTGAAAAATTTGTACTTTCGTACCATATTTCCAAGACAAAAATGCATGTTTATTACAATATTCATAGCATATACTTTCAGTAATTACAAGAAAAAAGTAATAAATTCATTATTTTTTACTTAATTTTCATTCTTCAGTCTCCCTCACCTGCAAAGAAAAAGAACATCATATTAGTCAACACGTATCTGAAAAATATTGATACAAATCTCGTATTGTTCTATTATCAAATAAATAAATACAAGTGAAAGGAGGTGCTATGTCCCAAAAATAAATTACGAGAAAATTGATTTCGAGTTTCGACATATAGACCAGTCAATTTATACAAAAAATGCCAAACATCGGGGGGTATCTACGATTTTTCTGTATGTTGTTAGGACCCCATAATGCACTAAAAACTGTGAAATTTTTTCTTCAGTTTTTTTTAACTTCAACTTCTAATCTATGATAATATTAATAATTTATGCGCAGTAACTTTCCAAAGTACATTGGTGACAGTTTAGATCAACCTGAGCTCCATAGGTTGGATAATAACGGAGATTCAGCAATTTAAAAATGGGTAATTTTATCCAAACAGTGAAATTTTTGTTTAAAGGCAGTGTATTGAGCCTCTCATTTGCAAAACTACTGATTTTAGATAGAAGTAAAGAGAGAAATTTCAATAGATTGTAATCAGCTTCATTTAACACCTGAATCATACCTGTAGCTATCATACATTAAATGTAATAATAATAAATTTTATTATTAAAAACTGATAAAATCAGTAGAAAAATAGTATTTCAAAAATAGAAGGTACTTACCATCAGAAGTTTCAGACGTTTTTCGCGAACAAAAATGAGAAAACTCGGATTTTAAACAAAATAGACCGCAGGGATTGTCTAACCTATTTTACTGAAAACCCTACAAAAAGGGATGAAAAAACCACTGTTGAAATGCTGAAATGTGGGGGAATCAGCGTTGTTGTGTTGGTACCACTTTTTCCCTCAGACCAAGTTATCTGGGGAATACCTACCCGAGGAAGAGCTACCTGAGGGATAAATGTTGATTGATAAACGACCCCACAAAGTTGACCGTTGGCATAGATAAAGTCGAGGTAACTATCTGAGGCTTACCTAGAGTATACCTTTCCAATTGATAAACGGGCCCTAAATTGTTGAGGATGAAGAATCCCTACCCAGGTACTCATAAAGTAGGTAGGTATAGACGAAATAATGAATGTTGTGTAGTAATGAGCACCTACGTTATCATTCGTAATCACGACAGCAATCATCTCCGCGTTGTCTCCGTGTCTAAAACCGTGTTTCTCCTATCGAGGTTGGTCGGAGGTGTGTGAAATGCATACGGAATAATAGAAAGTTCGTCTCAAACGCCGACAATAGTAAGTAAGAACAATCCTATATTCATTGTACCCAAAATTGTAACTTAGCCTCCATGAATTCCTGGAGACGAGTACAACATGATTATACAGGGTGTAAGCCTAACTGGTCTGCCATACGGTACCAGTCGATTCTACAACTAATTTGCAACAAAGAATGTCCCTTAGCGATTTTTGTTTAAACCCTTCGTTTTCGAGTTATTTTAACTTTTAACTTTTTTTTCGTGATATACCTTATGGCATTAAATCGGTCATAACTCCTTTAATTTGCTGTGTAAATTACAATTTGTGGATACCGTTGGAAAGAGCATTAAATTTCCTATCGGATAGATGCCTTAACTTATTTTTTCTTTTCTTTGTCAAGGTTTGAGACATGAAAACGTCCTCTAAAAAGAGAATTTTACGTAATTTTGGAAACCTCGCATTTTTTTAATCTCAAATTGAACTACGAGAACCCATACTTTTTCAAGATGCAAGAACAGTAAAAAGTGTGCCAGAATCTCAGCTTTCCAATGGTATAATCAAAACATATTCTACAACCGTATTTAGGTGAGAAATTCGTGTTTGAACGGGGGAAAACGTGCATTTGTTCAACGAAATCGGCGCTCCGCCTAGTCGATTTGAGGGGTCGGACGATAGAAGTGGGTGGGTCGGCGCCGCAGTAGACAGCGAGGCCTCCGGAAAGGGGAGGCCAGAACGCTGATTTCGTTGAAAAAATGCACGTTTTTCCGCGTTCAAACACGAATTTCACCCCTAAACTCGGTTGTAGAATATGTTTTCATTATACCATTGGAAAGCTGATATTCTGGCGCACTTTTCATGTTCTTGCATCTTGAAAAAAGTATGGGTTCTCGTAGTTCAATTTGAGATTGAAAAAATGCGAGGTTTCCAAAATTACGTAAAATTCTCTTTTTAGAGGACGTTTTCATGTCTCAAACCTTGACTCAAAAGAAGTTAAGGCATCTATCCGATAGGAAATTTAATGTTCTTTCCAACGGTATCCTCAAATTGTAATTTACACAGCAAATCAAATGAGTTATGACAGATTTAATGATATAAGGTCAAAATTACGAAAAAAAAGTTTAAAGTTAAAATAACTAGAAAACGAAGGGTTTTAAAAAAATCGCTAAGGGATATTTTTTGTTGCAAATTAGTTGTAGAATCGACTGGTGCCGTATGGCAGACCAGTTAGGCTTACACCCTGTATACCTACTATCAACGTCTTCAAAACATCCCCAGTGCATGTAGTATGTTGGTCAAAACACATGTGGGTACTCAAAGTTCGGGGTGACTGAAGAGTATTTTATTTGTTGACTTTTTATCAATTTTTTTATGCAAGAGGTTGTATGTATAATTTTAACAAATCGTGTGTGCCACTTCCACAAGGCTGGCTACTCTCCCATAAATATCTAATTTTTCAATTCTCTTTACCGTTGCTTTAAAGATTTCTTTGAAAATTCGCACATCACCTCATATTCACGAATGAACTTTTTTGAACACACTCCGACACAGGTTCTAACAACACCAAGGGTGATTGGTAAGGCAGATTTTTCAAGGATTTTAAGAGAATGGTCACTTGTGAACTTCCAGGATTTCTATCAAGTTAGGCAGAATTGCATTAGTACCTACATAGTTCCCCGTAAAAAGGGAATGAGAACTAATGAAAATTTCGGTTGTAGAGTAGAATATTGAAGGTAAAATTTGCAGCGTTTGAGGCCCAGAACTTTATTTGATCGAACATCGGGAAATTGGAGACGCGCCTTTGACACGCTATTTATTTTCAAATGAACGGAGAAGCATGCTCCTACTCTCGACATTTTACTTAACAACATGTTTTAACTTTAAATAAAAAACTTGGAGTAGGAAAATTAGGGTTTTAATGAACCGCCAGATATGTGAGGTCAATCAATGATAATATCATTGATTATAATCAATATCAATTGATAATTATCAATCTTTGGACCAACTCGCTTGTCAAACCCCTCGTCATATATTCTCGCCTCACATATCTGGCTGTTCATTAAAACCCTAATTTTCCTACTCCAAGTTTTTTATTTAAAGTTAAAACATGTTGTAATATCATTGATATTATCATTGATAAGTGGCGGCGCATGCTCAATGCATGCTGATGAAATCTTCTATTGAATCAGTAATTCGAAGATTAATTCAAGTTAAAAATACCCAAAAAAAGAAGGAGGAGATCTCTCAGTTTCATGTGACGACTACTTCGGATTGCATTTTGATATTTTGGTACTTAACTATCTGCCTGATTCCTTTTGCAATGTCCATCCATAGCGGTCCCGTTTCGACCGGATTTCATTTTTCAGAGTTAAAAGTTGATAAACCAAAGAAAATAATTGAAAAACTATCCGTACTCGACAATCAGCTGACCAGAATGGGCGGGAACTTCTTTCGAAGGTTTTAAAGAGAGATTTGGACGAGATTGAGCGGAATTATTTGAGCGAGAAATGACAAGTACGATATTCGATGGAAACACAACTTTTTAATGAGTACACAAAATAACTCAACACATGCAGGTGCACATTCTTAATGAAAATATGATTATAGCCAAAACTGTTGAGGTTAATTTTGAATTTAGTAAATCATGAAGTGAGGCTTCATATTTTTCTGCAATACTTCCTCCCAAAATTTAGGTACATGAATCTTGGAAACGAAGAATGTTTACAACTCCCATAGCTTGTCGTAAACAGCAGAACCTCACTCTTCTCAACGGTTTTGTAAATACGTCGGCGATCTGATGTTCTCCGTCGACGTGTTGTACATCTAGTGCACCTTCTTGATACTTTTCGCGAACAAAATAGTATCTTATTTCTATGTGCTTTGATCTCTTGTGAAACTCCGGGTTCTTCACAAGTTTGATCGCACTGGCGTTGTCGATTCTTAGAGTTGGCTTCTCTCTCACGTCTGCAATCTCCTGTAGTAGCCGGTTCATCCAAATGACCTCTTTTGCGCCTTCACTTGCCGCAACGAACTCAGCCTCTGTTGTGGACAACACTACAGATCTTTGCTTTTGGCTGACCCAAGAAATTGCTCCTCCTGCGTACATACACAGCACTCCGGATGTGGACCTTCGAGTTTTAGTGTCCCCTCCGTAGTCTGCATCACTGTACGCTTCCAACAGTCCAGGCTTGAATGATTTCCTATACAGTAGTCCATAGGACAGTGTTCCTCTCAGGTACTTGAAAATCCTTTTCACTGCGACCCAGTCTGTCGTGGTTGGTCCTGTGATCTTCTGGGATACTAAGCTGACAGCATAAGCAATATCAGGGCGTGTGACTGTAGCAAGGTACATCAAACTCCCAACAGCTTGACGATAAGGCACACTCTCCCCGAGCTTCTTGTCTTCACCATTTTCCAGGTTTGCGGATTCAATGGGAGTAGCCACAGGATTTGCTTCTGCCATATTGAACTCCTCACAAAGCCTTCTCGCATAACTCTCTTGACTGAGAAAAATTGAACCTTCTTTGTTCCGTGTGATCTGCATTCCTAGATAGCCTCCCAAGGAATCTTCAGTTATCTGAAATTCTCTTTTCAGACTTGATATGAATTCCTCCATCTCTTCTAGATCTGATCCACATAAAATTCCATCATCAACATATATCGCCAAAAACATCTTATTCTTCCTCTTTTGACGATAAAACAAACACGAATCAGCTTGACTCGTGATCAAGCCTTGGGATTTAATAAAATTTGTGAACCTGATGTTCCAACATCTCGGTGCTTGTTTCAAGCCATACAAACTCCTCTTGAGTTTGCACACTCGATTTGTTCCATCATGATACCCCTCCGGTTGTTTCATGAAAATGTCCTCCTCTAATTCTCCATAGAGGAATGCTGTTCTCACATCAAACTGAATTAAGTCGAGACCTTCACAAGCTGCTACACTCAACAGCGTTCGCACAGTACCAAATCGTACAACAGGACTAAATGTCTCTACATAATCAATTCCAGCAGTTTGTGAATATCCCTTTGCAACTACTCTAGCCTTGAATTTATGAAAGTCACCATTTGCTTTCATTTTCACCTTGAAAACCCAGCGGCAGTCAATCAGCTTCTTCCCAGGTGGTAACTCTGCCAGTTCCCAGGTTTGGTTTTCAGCAAGCGAGTGCATCTCACTATCCATTGCTGCTTTCCATTTGGCTGCTTCCTCCGTTTTCATGGCTTCCTTGAAATTCAATGGCTCTTGGCATTGTGCAACCATCATCACAAATTGGCCGTACCTCTCGGGTGGATTAATCTGGTTCCGATCTCGAAGTTGCATCCCATGCTCCACTTCAATCGATTCAGGCGGTGTTGGGCTCCCAGGCTGAGGCTCCGGCTCCTCGTTCGGTTGTGGTACATCATCTCCTCCAGACTCTGGTTGTTCAACTTCGTTTCTCACCAAACGAATCACGTTTTCCTGATCGTTATTCGTCCTGCATTCACGATCCTCTCTCGATCTGATCTCAATTTTTCTTTGGACATCATCTTCACTTTCCGAGTCAAATTCGAACGATTTAGTTGGGTATAGTGCTTCCTTTTGAAAAACCACATCTCTACTGAGTACTACGTCTTGTTTTTCAGGTACCCATACCCGATATCCATCTTTGACATCGCAATACCCAACTAAACGTCCTTTCATCGACTTTTTGTCCCATTTCTTTCTGTTCACTTTAGGGATTTGTACGAAGCACTCAGTACCGAAGACCCTCAGATGGTCAATTGGTGCTCTCTCTTTATTGAACCACAGTTCATACGGAGTCTTCTCTTTCTCGGAAGATGGTCCAGTCAAGTTTAACACATACACCGCCGCATTCACGGCTTCTGCCCACAGACATTTATTGACCTTAGCTGCTAGCATCATTGACAACCCACTCTCACAGAGTGTACGATGCTCTCTCTCTGCAGCGCCATTCTGTTGCGGTGTATACGCCATGCTGAAACGATGATTAATCCCTCTGGATTCAAGAATTCGTTTCACTTCTGCATTGGCAATCTCAGTCCCATTGTCACTCAGAACTTGTTTCACGCGGACACCTGCGACTTCAGCTTCTGACAGAAACTTTTCTAGTGCTGAGGGAACTTCAGATTTCTTTTTCAAAAAAAATACTCGACGATACTTGGTGTAGTCGTCCTTGAAAAGTACGTAGTAGCGAGAACCTCCAAACGAGTCTACTTCCATGGGTCCACACAAATCCACATTGATTTGACCACCAGCTTCCATTGGTCTATAACTTGACCTGTCTCCGAAGCTTTTCCTCGATTGCTTGCCCAGCACACATGCTTCACACAGCGCGTTCTCGAACTCCACTCTTATCCCTCGAGTTTTCAGAAAACTCTGGACATGTTTCTTCCCTTGATGTCCCATGCGTTCATGCCAAAGTTGCAACTTCTCAGAAGACGAAGTCACAAAGACTTCAACGGGTTTGCTTGGTATTACAGTTCTCATACACATCTTGTATAGAGAATTGGAAGTTTTCTTCCCCACAGCTATTGTCTGTCCGCTTTTGCAAAAGGTGCAGCTATTTTCATCAGCAGAAAAGATTAGACCTTTGCTCACTGCAGATCCCACTGACAACAAATTTCTTCCAATCTTCGGGACATACCATACTGATTGTAGATGGTTTTGAACCCATCTTCCATCAATCTTCATCTCAACACTCACAGTGCCTTGCCCATAACCGAAAATGATCTCATCATTTCCCACGAAAATCTGTTTTGGATGAGCAAACTCTTCATAAGTCTGGAAATAGTCTCTGAAACACGTCATGTGAACGGAGCATCCGCTGTCAGCTATCCAAACTCTTGATTCTGACCCGTTCTCTTCACATACATTCGCTTCAGTTTCAGTTTCACAAACCAAGACAGTTCCACTGACGGGCTCCTTAGACTTCCCTGACTTGTGGTCTTTCCTCTTCCTGAACTTCTGATCACAGTCACGCGCAAAGTGATCAGTCGAACCACATACAAAGCAGGTTCGCTCTTCCTTCTCATCAGAATTTTCTCTTTGGTTACGTAGTATTTTCTTGAACGGTTTATTGAACTTCTTCTTAACTCCCGATTTCGCTAGAAGCGCGGATTTCTCATTCTCCTTGTTCGGCAGTCTATTTTCAATCAAACGTAGACGTTCAGTCAGTTTCTCAACGGTACGGTTCTCCATTGGAACGGATTCCCATACACTCTTGAACTCGAAGTATTCATTCGGAAGAGTAGACATCACACGGCTCATTAACACTAAATCTGGCATAGGATTTTCGGTTAATCTCACGAGCTCTTCGTTGACTTCCGTGAATATCCTCTGTAGTCGAGAAACATGAGTGGCTATATTCTCAGCTGGTTCCTTGGAGTAATTGAAGAACTGCTCCAACAATCTATCGAGCCTCTGACCTGAACTTTGTTCGTAGATAGATGTCAGCTTCAACCAAACTTGTCTCGCTGTTGTGCACGTATTGGTCAGCTCTGCATTGGTCTTGTTCAAACTCTTAATCAAGATCAGATGTGCCAATATGTCACTCTCATTGTACTTTGTCAAGTCGGTCTCGTACTTCAGTTGCTCGCCAGCAGCAGCAGTTACGTCTGGTTTTATAGGTTCAACAACCTTGCCCTCAACGACATCCATGACTTTGCTGTGCTTCAGCAGAAGTGTCACCTCCTTTTTCCATCTTACCCAATCTTCAGCTCCTTCTAATTTATCAATCTGAAGTTTGACGTCCATTTTTCTTTCGAGTAGATACTCTCACGATTTCTCTACTACCAGTGGAATGATCTGGGCGCGATAACCTTTTAAAGAGAGATTTGGACGAGATTGAGCGGAATTATTTGAGCGAGAAATGACAAGTACGATATTCGATGGAAACACAACTTTTTAATGAGTACACAAAATAACTCAACACATGCAGGTGCACATTCTTAATGAAAATATGATTATAGCCAAAACTGTTGAGGTTAATTTTGAATTTAGTAAATCATGAAGTGAGGCTTCATATTTTTCTGCAATAGAAGGCATATCAGTACTGATATCGGTATCGGGCATCCTGGTATTGAATCTAGGGATGGGACATCGAACAGAAAACATCGATGTCGATGTCGATATCGATATTTCATAGAAACATCGATATCGATGAAACATCGTATGAAAAACATCGATGTCGATAACATCGTTAGGTGAAAAATCGATGTTCTTAACAAACGGGAAATTTAATTAATTTTGCAAACAATTAGAATCAAGGGAAAAAACCTGATGAGGCTGCTCTTCCTCCATTCATACGATGTGGATATTAAATATCATATTTCGAAATGAAATGCATAAAAATCGAATAATTTATCACGAACGAAAAAAATTACAATGGAGTAGGTTATCCAGTAAAATAAAAGCACGTCAAAAGAAATTTTTTTTTTCTTTTGACGTGCTTTTATTTTACTGGATAACTTACTCCATTGTAATTTTTTTCGTTCGTGATAAATTATTCGATTTTTATGCATTTCATTTCGATATCCCATACCTTCCTCATTTCCATTATTGGTTCAAGCATAAAGAGACTTTTTGACATTTTATGTCTTTATTATGGCACATAAATGAAAAATCGTCACGCGGGGAGCGTTACGCGGAAATTTCTGATGATTTTCACGTACAACCAATCGTTCCTAGGGAAAACTAACTTCCTCATTTTCCACCCCACAAAAATCGTTCACCACTCATTAGAAAGCTCTCAATTTATTAAACATAAGACATAAAATGTCTCTCGTGGTTGCGTACTTGTACGAAAGCTGTATCCACCGTTTGTGTTTTCAATTGTTTTCCAGTAATTGTTATATAAAGTGATGATTGTGTTGAATCATCAAAAGTTAACGTCCCTCTACCGGGAATCGACCTCCTATCGTTTCCGACCAAACTATATTTACATTTAATTTATTTATATCTACATTTACACTTCTTAGTCGTAGCTCGCTACCACTGAGCTAAGGAGGTGAATGGACAGAAATGCGAAGAGGTAGCTGATCACAACAATTGAAAGGTAGGAGATTTTCTTCAAACTCCAAGTAAATTCAATGAAGTTATCTGGTCTGAAATTGGATTTTGTCTGGTTCCCTTGCAGTACCCAGTAGGTCAAATTTATCAAACGATGTTAGTAAACCAACTCCTCGACATATCTATATCATCGGACCGAAACATTGATGTTTGAAAAACATTGAGTGTAAAACATCGATATTACGAGCGAAACATCGATGTTTCGATGTTATCGATATCGATGTCCCATCCCTAATCGATATCAGTAAAATATCAGACCTGTTATACAATATTCCAGGTATCGGTACCAGTTGAAAGAACTGCCGAGAAATACAAAAATTTTCGAATAAGAATATTTTTTATTAGTTTAAATCAGTATAATATAAGGAATCAAATATAAAATGGAAGGTAGAACATAGAAAATTAATCAATTATAATGAATCAAAAAAAGTAACCGTCGTCCAATGACTTCGCTTCTTCGCAGTCAACCCGCACAAAAAAGGCCCTTGCTTTTGGGGGGCATCGTTTAAAAAACAATCACTTCAGAATAACGGAAAGGAAACATATTGTTTAGTAATGCATGCATTCCAGGGGACGTCCCATTGGATAAGTATTGGATCAGTTTAACCAGTTGGTAAGCAATAAAACTGTTTCACTCGATGTAATTTATTTATTACTTTAGGCAAGAAATACTGACCCCCCCCCCCCCCACCATTATCCACCTTAACATTTCTAGCGGCATGGGAGCCTCGAGTCTGAAGAGCATTTTAAAATCCATGATCTACGATACCCAACATGCGAATTCGAGATCGCAGGTTATGGCAGCAGGTCATGCCTACCGATATTGATTGATCAATAATATCCGATATGATGGTATCGATACTATGATATCGAGTATCGACAGCCCAATATCGATATTTTGATATAGGATATCCCACCCCTAGTTTACCTCACGATAGAATTCTACCTACCAACCAATCTGTGTCGAAACTCAGTTCCCAGTAAGTGATTTTATTTATTTGAATAGTTAAGTGATTACTATCTGGAATAGGAATATTTGTGGCAAGAATAGCTGGGGAAAGTGACACACATAATAAACATAGTGTGCACAGGTAGTATGTTGAAACACGCCACCCAAAAATGATAAAGGTAGAAGAAAAAAGAAGAAAGGTAGAAGATTTCCCTTCACGATAAATATAGTATCTTTTTTCAAGCACGATCTGTTTCTTCGCGTGTGTGGTTTAGATGTTCGGCATGATCTACTTTCCCATCTCCCTCGGTCTCAGTGCCCGTTCTCCGATACTCGCGACTCTTAGTTTTTTCCCAACATACAATTTGAGAGAATAATTTGAGTTTAAATGCCTAAGAGGTGTCTTTTGAAGGAGTGTTTTTGGTCACAATGCCTTCACCAAGGTTTGAAGAGCTTCCTACGTCACGTTTCCCATGCAATTGTAGAGCTTGGAGTGAAATGGGGTATTTCGGTGGGTCGGAAATTCAGGTTTTTGACCTCAAATTTGGATTCAGCACCCTTGAAAACCTCTATACTACAACTTTAAGCCCAATTATAATATAACATGTGGTAGAAAAATTATTTAAAGAGATCACACGTTTGAAAAGGGCGGGCCGCTATAAATGCACACACACTAGGCAAGGATTACGCTGCAGACTACGCCGCGCGCGTGTGTGAGTACTATTTTGTAGTATCCAAGAGGTCTTTCAAGGGTTTCCGTGCATGGATACTTTTTTCAACGACAGTTGGCTAGCTACGTCACGATTGGCTAGCTACGTCACACCGTTCAAATCTTCAACTTTCCTTAGCTTCTGTGATTTTTTAAAAACATTTTCTCGACGAACAGACCCGATTACCGTTATTCCTGAGCCATACTCTTTTGAAAACAAAAATAAAAAAAATTGACCGAAATACCCCATTAGTCAAGTCTCTCTTAATTCCTCACTTTTTATATTGCGATCTGATTTTTTCAAGCTCTCTCGATAGTGTTTCTAGTAGGAGGCTCCAAGTACTTATGAATGCATGTACTGTTCGCAGATAGAAAGAATGCGGCTGGCCAATTTCCCGAAGGGTATACCTGCTAACATAGACGACTACCTGTTCCAAAATCTTAGGTAGTCTGTTGAGTCAGGCCACAGAGTAATGGAGACAAGTGAGTCAGGCTGGGGAAAGGGAAGAGCCCCAGTAATCGTAATCCAGGTATCGAGCTACTCGAGTCATAATAAGGTAGAGAGCCCCTCCACTCTGCTAATTGTTAGGAAGGATATTTATCTCGAATTTTTCCTAGCTTGAGTGGCAGGCAGGAGAAAGATTATGTTTTGGGATAGTAATACACATGGACACCTCACCAAACCATCCGCATTCTTTCAATCTGCAAACATTACTAGGTTTTGCTACAATTTGAAGCCCCGAGGACACATTTCTGCATTTGTCAACAACATCTTAGGTTGTAGTCTGACCAATTTTTACAAATTAAGAATGGCCGTTTTTATTTTCAAGTTAATTAATTTCCGAGATTTTGTTTAACCATCTTACCTTGCGAATTTCTTTAATATGGGTAAGTGCTCTAGATTGAATACCATCATCCAGGTGCACGGCTCATCAAAACATTTTATTGAGTCGCTAAAAGTGTCAGGTGCGAGGCTCTGGAATTCGCTTCCTCTGGGGATTCGTTCCCTTCCGACGTTGACACGATTGCGGCGTGCTTTGGTGGCGCATTATGAAAGCTGACTTTTCTTTCTTTCTCTTCCTTTCTTTGATTTCCTTCCCTCTCTTTCTCTATTTCCTTCCCCCTCTACCTATCTCTATTTCATTCCTCTCACTCTCTCTCTTTCTATTCCTTTACTCAATTACATCCCCCTTCGCTTATTTTAATAATTTTCTCACATAGGTACCACAAAAGTATTCTTATTTTATATGTTTTTAATTTTTATAATTCTAATCTCGGCAGTGGCTTTATTTCATTAATTTTGTATGTTGCATTCAATGGGACCAATGTCCTTTGCTTCATGTAATTTGTTATAAATAAATAAATTAAATAAATAGATAACCTATAAATAACATATGACATATAATAAATATAAATAAATAACATAAATAAATAATAAATAATAAATAAAAAATAAATAAATAATAAATAAATTGTTCACGCTGAATCGAAAGGTGAGATTCCTAACAATGTCGATTAATACAAATTTCAATACTTAGGAAAATAAGTTTATTTTCGACCCGAAAGAGAACCCCTAAACCAGGGGTTCCCAAACTTTTTTGTACCACGCCCCCCTCTGGTTATTCGGAGACCCCCCACGCCCCCCTACACATATCAGCTTTCCATTTTGCAATACCCTATTTCCACGGTGCCGTACATACCAACTCCTACTTGTACAAGTATGTGCCTACTTGATACGGTGAGTAGGTAGATTTTTCGATCACTGTTGAATGCGGTAACGCAGAATGGAAAGATTGAATAATCGTACGTATGGTGAAAATTAAAACAAGTATTACATGAAAAACGAATATAATTGCTGATACAAAATTCAACATTGTAACACAGATACATTTTCAATTTAAGGAAGGTGAAACAATAAGCCTACCTACTTACAAAAACAAAACATAAAATGTAATTTAGTGAGATGAGTGCGCTTGCATGTTCTGGATAAGTTGACAGATCCTGAGAGGGGGACGGTTTTGAGAATATTGATCTCTTGAGTGTTTTGATCTGTTTTATTTTAAACAATGGCTTTAATTTTTTACAAACACTTGACCATTATGTCAAGTGAATATTCTTTATGTGGAAGAGTGGAAATTGGTAAAAAAAAAAGTGGAAATTGAAACATTACAAAAACAATTTTGAAAACTTAGAAAGACTTTATTTCAAAAATCTGAGGAAATTATTTTTGTAATTTTTTTTATTTATTTCATTTGGGTGTCACGCCCCCCCTGGACTTTCTCCACGCCCCCCCAGGGGGGCGCGCCCCCCAGTTTGGGAACCACTGCCCATAACCGTTATTTCGCAAAACTAAGGAACATCAAAAATTCCACTTCAAAAAATATTAAACTAAGGATCATT
>CM019180.2:381060-418929 GCA_009739505.2 Apolygus lucorum
TTGTTGGGATCACAGGTTGTCGAGTGATACATCCTAGCTACTTCTGTTGTGTTTACATCAAAATTACGTTGCTAAATAAATCGTCATTCTTAATTCGTATTCCAACCAAGTGAGTTGTTCTTCCGTAAAATAGAGATCTACACCTGAGTCGTAACACTGGTGGCAGCTGGTGGTTTTTCGTAATGTCCACACGCTCCGGTGTTCACTTTCGGAGAGATGGGGAGGAAGTCGACGAAGATGTTTTGCTACCATGTGAAGAGACATTGGGAGATGGAAGTGAATTAAGGCCAGATGAACGTGACCAAGAGCCATGTTTAGAACAACAGGTACCACAACCTCGAGGTGAGGTATTGAACAATATTGAAATTCGAAATATGATTGGTAATGAAGTAGGTGAACAGGTAAACGAATGTATGAGGGAGCTTCGTGACGCCTTACGTGAGGATTTGAAAAAGGAGCTAGTTGCTGCGATGAGACTCATTTCGCCAAGCATTCAACATGGTACTAGTCATCCAGTTACAAGTCGACAGACTGAACTACAGCCGGCATCGAGGGTTTGGAAACCACGAGTGTTCGATGGAAGTGCTGACTGGCGTGCCTACATCAGGCAATTCGAGGCCATTTCCCTATCAAATGGATGGTCAGACCAGCAAAAAGCCATGGGGCTGGCCGCAGCTCTCTCTGGCCCAGCACTAGCTACACTGAATGAGATGCCGTCACCGTACGTATATGACGACCTAGTTGCAGCCTTGGAAGATCGTTATGGCATACACAATCAACCTGAACTCTGTTTGGCGTTGCTCCAAAACAGATCACAGTTACCCTCTGAAGACATAGTAACTTACCATCAGGAAGTCAAGGAGCTGGCACGAAAGGCTGGGCTGGATTCCAAAAGGGATGTTGAAGTTGCCAGTTATTTCTTCAAAGGTCTACGAGATCCCAAACTTCGGGAATGGGTCACAAATGTATGGCCTGCTAGCAGCAAAACTGGCTTGACAGATGCACTAGTTCTCACATTGCGTATGCAGATTGCCGGTAAGGCAACCTCTGTCAGATGTGCTACAGTTGATGAGGAATTAGATGAAAAAACAGGTCAGCTCTACCAGGTCACTCAACCATCTGGGCCGAGATTGTGCTGGCATTGTGATTCTCCAGACCATGTATTTAGAAATTGTCCAACGCGTAGGAGACAACAAAGAGCCAATTCCAATCAACAAGCGTCGGGAAATGCCAACCGGTCGGCCTGAAGGGTGCTAATCCGACTGGAGCATCAGGTGCACCCATGTGGAACCCAATGGTGAGTACAGCACGTCCATGCATACCTAGTGACCTATCTGAGCTTTATTATAATGTGCCCCCTTCTCTCGTTCATGAAAATATAAGAAATAATGATGTTGCTTATAGGGTTTCTTCCTTTATGTCTTTGACATTAGCGGGGAGGGTAAATGGGGAGCCTTGTAATTTAGTAATTGATACTGGTGCATCGAGAACGATTGTGAATGCTGGCGTAATGCGACGTTGTGGTGCTCACTTGAGGTCTGCAGGTTCCATTTGCTTACGTGCTGTGTCAGGAGACAAGGTACCTGTATTGGGGGAAGCTGAACTGAGATTTGACCTGGGGGATGGACAATTAAGGAGGCATACAGGTCTTATAGCTAATATTCAAGAGGATTGCATCTTGGGACTAGACTTTCTGGCACTTAATAAATGTATTGTAGACCCTGCCAACTCGGTAATATTAGCAGGAGGGAAACGGCTAATAGCCACAGGGGGAGTTGATGTAGGATGCTACATAGTACAGGGGCAAGAAGCCCATGATGGGTTTCAATCACTGCAGACAGAATCAGAAAGTTCTTGCAGTACAATGATGCCAGAGAGTGAAGAAGGACTTCCTAGCCACATGAAAAAGCTGATGTTGGGGGAAGAATTGTTGCCTCAGCAGCTGGATGAGGTGAAGAGATTCATTGTAGAATTTGCTGATATTTTTGCCAAGGATCAGTCAGATATGGGTCGATTAGAAGGGTGCTCACATGCCATAGATGTTGGGACTAACCACCCAATTCGCCAAGCTCCTAGAAGGATCCCTCCTGCACGGCTTGGGGAGGTTGACCAACTAGTGGCAGAGATGGAACAAAATGGAATAATTGAGCCCTCGAAGAGTCCATGGGCTAGCCCAATTGTGTTAGTCAAAAGAAAGACGGCAGCACCCGGTTTTGTATTGATTATTGCCAACTTAATGAAATCACAAAAAAAGATTCCCATCCTCTGCCAAAAGTTGATGAACTAATATGTGGTCTGTCAGGAAGTAGCTGGTTCTCGACCTTAGATCTCCAGAGTGGGTACTGGCAGATTCCCATGGTCAGTAGCGATAAGGAAAAAACAGCCTTTTGTACCCCCTGGGGGCTCTGGCAATTCAAAGTTATGCCTTTTGGACTGACAAATGCTCCAGCTACTTTCCAGAGAGCAATGGGATGGGTGCTACATGACTCTATTCGTCAGGGAAGGGTGAAAGTATACTTGGATGATGTGCTAGTGGATACAAAAACCTTTCGGGAGCACATGATGTGGCTGAGGAAAGTTTTTGAGACTTTACGCAAGGCTGGAATAAAACTTGAATGCAAAAAAGTGCCAACTTTTTGGTCGAGAAGCATCCTATCTTGGTTATGTTATCTCCAAAGAAGGCGTTTCCACTGATCCAGCAAAAGTAGAAAAAGTAGTGAATTGGCCTGTTCCGGAAACTCAGAAACAGCTCCGATCATTCCTTGGGTTCTGCTCATATTATAGGACATTTGTGCCAAATTTTGCAAAAATAGCCAGCGTTTTGTACGCACTGCAAGACCATCCAAAGTTCGAGTGGGATGAAGTAGCTCAAAAAGCGTTTGAAGAAGTGAAGGCAGCCCTTGCCCAGCCACCTGTACTGGGACACTTGGATACAACGGCCCCTTTCATCCTAGATACGGATGCTAGTGACCTAGCTATTGGAGCAGTCCTCTCCCAGGTTCAGGACGGACATGAAAAAGTTTTGAGCTATTTCAGTCGTTGCCTGAAGAAAGAAGAGAAAAGATACTGCACGACCCGCAAGGAACTATTCAGTTTGGTGGAAGCCCTAAAGCATTTCAAGTCCTACGGCCTGCAATGTGGAGCCCCATTTGTGGTCCGAACAGACCATGCATCGCTACAATGGCTCAGAAACTTTAAGGAGCTGGATGGCCAGCTAGCTAGATGGTTGGAAGGAGTCGCAGCTTTCAACTTTCATGTTGAACATCGGCCAGGTCATAAGCATCTGAATGCAGATGGCCTCTCTCGGAGGCCCTGTGCCCCGGATGAATGCAAATACTGTCTGAGACAGGAACATAGATTCCCTCAGAAGGAGGAAATAACAAACCTCACTCGTGTGGAATCACCTCAGGAGGATTGGGTGCGTGGACAAAAAGAAGATGTGATACTCGGGCAAGTGTATCGTTGGGTGTCTGACAAGAAGCGACCGGAATGGCAAGAAGTAGTTGGGCATGGAGAGGAAACAAAAGCTCTGTGGGCCATGTTTGACACCTTGACCATTGAGAATGGGCTTCTGATTCGGCGCTGGGAAGATGCTACTGGAAAGCGATTCACCAATCAAGTACTTGTGCCAAAATGTTCGAAAATGAGTGTGCTAGAACAAGCCCACAAGCTTGGGCATTTTGGAAGGAGACGAACGTTGAACCTCATTCGCAATAGGTACTATTGGCCAGGCATGTCCAGGAGATGTAAAGTTAGCTTGTGCTTCATGTGATACATGTGGAAGGCGAGGAAAATTTGTGACTAAGAAGAAATCGCCTCTACAGTCATACAGCACCGGTGTTCCCTTTGAGCGTCTCTTCATCGACATTCTGGGACGGTTACATAGAACTAAAGAAGGGAACCAGTATATAGTAGTAGTCACAGATGCATTCACTAAGTGGCCGGAGGCTTATGCAGTTCCAGATATGAGAGCAGAAACTATAGCCAGGGGCTTGGTGGAAAATGTAGTTGCTCGATTTGGTGTTCCTCGGGAGTTACACTCGGATCAAGGAAGGATGTTTGAATCGGAAGTGTTCCAGGAAATGTGTAAACTCCTCAACATCCACAAGACCAGAACAACCCCAATGCACCCCCAAAGTAATGGTCAAGTAGAGAGATTAAACCGGACTCTAGTAGGGATGTTGGCCAAGATGGTGGACGACCAACAGGAGGACTGGGATGAACGTTTGCCTTGGGTGTTGTTGGCCTACCGAGCCTCTGAACATTCAGCAACAGGATTCTCGCCTGCTAGTCTAGCTTTGGGACGAGAAGTGACACTCCCTTTACACTTGCAGACAGGGTCGGTCCCTGAACCTGTGACTACAACTCAATACGGACAGCGCCTCAGGGAACACATGGAGGAGGCTCATGAAATTGCCCGTCAGCACATTCAACAAGCATTTCGTGGGACAAAACGACGCTACGATGTGCGCTCAGAACTACCCCGATTCCGAGAAGGCGATAGTGTATGGTACCACTGGCCTCGACGAAGGGTTGGAGTAACCACGAAGCTGCAGTCCCCCTGGGTAGGACCCTGCACAGTCATCAAGAAAATTTCAGATGTCATTTTTCGTATCGTGACTCCAAACCATCGTAAAAGAGTGGTCCACGCTGATAAGCTGGCACCCTATCATCAAGCTATCCAACAGCCTTCATAGAGGTAGGGGAGTGGTGTTGGGATCACAGGTTGTCGAGTGATACATCCTAGCTACTTCTGTTGTGTTTACATCAAAATTACGTTGCTAAATAAATCGTCATTCTTAATTCGTATTCCAACCAAGTGAGTTGTTCTTCCGTAAAATAGAGATCTACACCTGAGTCGTAACAATATTTTTTATTTTTCACTTTTTAGTGGTCCTCAATAGGACGAAGAAGGAGTGGTTCGACTCGGAGTGTGCGCAGGGACTGAATGAGAGAAGGAAAGCCAAGTTGAAAGTTTTAAATCGGAAGACCAGGAGTACAGAGCAAGAGCACCGAGAGAAGAGGGCATAAACTAAGAAAATGTTTAGGAAGAAAAAAAGGGCAGACGATCAGGCACAGCTGGAAGCGTTGCAGGAGGCCTATGACTCTAGAAATTCAAGGAAGTTTTTTGGGGATCTATAGGGGCAGGTTTTCAGCCGCGAGTATCCTTCTGCAAAGACTCGGATGGTACATTAATTACTGATCCACAACTTATTTCAGAGAGATGGACTACATACTTCCGAGATCTGCTTAATAGTGAAATCCCATCTTTATTAGATCAGAGTTCTGACGCTATTATTACAGAAGAACAGGTAGAAAACGAAGTTAGCCCACCCCAACGCGAGGAGATTATTAAAATAATTAAAGAACTGAAGAATAACAAATCTCCTGGTCTGATGACTTGCCTGCAGAGCTTTTCAAGTATGGTGGAGAGGAGGTCTCGAATCGAATCTATGATCTTATAAAGGAGATTTGGAAAGCTGAAGAAATGCCGAGAGATTGGAATGTTGCTGTCATTTGCCCCATCTTCAAGAAGGGAGATAAGATGAGCTGTGAATGCCATCGAGGAATATCCCTACTGTGTGTAGCATACAAAATATTTTCTTGTTGGCTCAACACAAAACTCATACCATTTATGGAACGGGAAGTAGGTGAGTACCAGAGCGGATTCCGGCGGAACAGATCAACATTGGACCATATCTTCTCACTAAGGCAGATCCTGGAGAAGACATACGAACACAATGTGGACCTTCACCATTTATTCATCGACTTTCGACAGGCGTATGACAGCATTATTAGGACTCGGCTGTACGAGGATATGGTTAAGCTTGGCATACCAAAAAAAGCTAGTCCGTACAGTCAGTATGACTATGAAAAATGCTATTTGTCGAGTGAAGGTCCACGGACGCCTTGCAGAGGAGTTCTCTGTTAACACAGGCCTCCGACAGGGTGATCCACTCTCGACAACTTTGTTCAATTTCTCCATGGAAAGTATAGTAAGGAACATACGAACCAATCCAGGAGGTTCCATATTCAATAGGCTGACCCAACACCTTGCTTATGTGGACGATGTAGACATTATAGGAAGAACAATACCTGCGCTCTCTGGAGCTTTCCAAGAATTTGAGAAAGCGGCAGAAGAGCGAGGCCTAAGCATCAATGAACAAAAGACTGTCTATATGAAAACAACAAGAGGTTCAGCTCCGCCACAAAGAAATTTCATCATCCTACAGCATAGCTTTCCATCCAGCGATCAGTTCAAATACTTAGGCGCCATTGTGACTAGGGATAACGACGTCACCACTGAAATTAAAGCGAGAATAGCCGCGGGAAATAGATGCTTCTGGTCTGTCCAGAAGTCTCTCAATTTCCGCCGGCTCTCTCGAAGCAAAGCTAACTGTCTACAAAACCATTGTTAGACCAGTGGTGACTTACGCAAGTGAGTCATGGGTCCTCACAAAAGCCAATGAGCTGGTATTGAACTGCTGGGTAAGGAAAATACTGCTGGGTAAGGAGAATGGCGAATCCGACATAATGCTGAA
Source organism: Apolygus lucorum (assembly GCA_009739505.2). Taxonomy (NCBI): domain Eukaryota; kingdom Metazoa; phylum Arthropoda; class Insecta; order Hemiptera; family Miridae; genus Apolygus; species Apolygus lucorum. Next base: position 387,603 of record CM019180.2, read on the forward strand.
TTAAGAGCGCTGTACGATCAGCCCGATATTGTGGCTTTCATCAAACGGGGTCGACTCAGGTGGCTCGGACATGTAGAGCGGATGCCAGCAGGGAGACACCCCAAAACCCTCTTGAATGGCGCGCCTGGAGGACGAAGGCTAAAGGGTAGACCTCGACTACGATGGATTGACGATGTAGAGGAGGACCTCAAAGCCATGGGTGTGAGAAGATGGAGGAGTAAGGCGATTGATCGCAAGGAATGGTCATCAATAGCTGAGAAGGCCCTGGTTCTTCAAGGACCGTAGAGCCGTATAATAATAATTGTAGTGGTCCTCAATTTAAATCTGAAATTAATTTACTCTCAGTTTTTCGATCAGTTTCGTAATGTAGATCTACTTCCATACTGTGAATCATTTCAGTAAGGTGAACCAGAAGCCATGGGGTGGACCACATTTTTTAATCCGGATCAGTTTCCGTATGTGTAGATGAGTTTCCGTTTTTGGATCAGTTTCAGGAGGTATTTGGGTCACTTTCCTACTTAGCATTCTACTCTCATATCCCCTAACTGTTCGACTTCCCTCATATTTCGTAGGTACTTGGTGGGTGTTACGAAGAAATACACGTTGGGCGCTTTCCTGCATTTTGGAAACAGCCTAAATTTGCTTAGGAGAACACATCCAATCTATTATGGCTAGTTCCAAGCGATAAATAAATAACCTAACCATGTCAAAATTTCAAGTGGGAGTATTTTTCTGTACTAAAACTTTTCTCCCTCAGACTGCTGGAGCTTCTCACAGATGCCAGGGCTTTTTTCAGAGATTTGGGGAAAAAATTCAACTCTCCGAGTTTTCCAGTAGAGTAAAATTCCCGGTTTTCCAGGTAGCTGGACACCCTGTCTTTTTTCTTAGGACAAATACATCAATACATTCATAGAAAACCTCCAAAATTTCGAATAGGTAATGGTAATGATGTTCCATGGAATCCAACATTTCAACATTAATAAATATTTTTCTATCTACCATGACTACGACATAACAGCTGAATAACAACTGTGCTACCTATAGGTTGTTGTTTGACGGAAGAGGAGCATGTTAGAAACTGTCCAGCGTTGTTACATTCAGTCTACATCAGGCAAACGTGATATAAAGCTCATAAAAACTATCCTAATGTCTTAGTTGATTGTCATACCTAACGATGCTGTTTGTCTTCTGCTTAGAGCTAGTAAAATCGTGAGAATATAGTAAGTTAAGTAATAAAATAAAAAACGAGAAACGTGAAAAACCAAGCTAATAGTATGTGAATACACAGTAAAACCCAAATGAGGCACCAATGGACAGTACAGGGAGGATGTATGTTTTAGCACACAACTATTAATACGTTGACCTTGAACTTGACCGCTTATCTCCTCTTATCAGTGATCCCATCAGTCACCTAGGTAGCTTTCAAGAATCAAAGTGAACTTTTACTTAACTACTTGTAAACATGTCTCCTAAACTAGAGAGTGATGATACGTGTGGGGTAGGTGTGGGATGAGTGAGGCCAGTGGGGGGATGTGTGTGTGGTTGTTGTGGAGAGAGTTATGATATGTGTGGGGTAGGTAAAATTGGAGTATGGTGTAGGTGTTGGGGAGTGTGTGGGTAGGTATGGTGGTGTGTTGAGAATGAGGGTAGGTGTTGAGGGAGTGTGGGGTAGGTGTTGAGGGGGTGTGGGGTAGGTGTTGGGGAGTGTAGGGTAGGTAAAGTTGGAGTGTGGGGCAGGTGATGGGGAGTGTGTGTGGGTAGGTATGGGGGTGAGTGTTGAGAATGAGAGTAAGTGCAGAGGGAGTATGGAGTAGGCGTTGGAGAGTGTGTGGGGAGAGAGGTTAGGTGTGGGATGAGTGAGGCCAGTGGGGGGATGTGTGTGTGGTTGTTGTGGAGAGAGTTATGATATGTGTGGGGTAGGTAAAATTGGAGTATGGTGTAGGTGTTGGGGAGTGTGTGGGTAGGTAAAGTTGGAGTGTGGGGCAGGTGATGGGGAGTGTGTGTGGGTAGGTATGGGGGTGAGTGTTGAGAATGAGAGTAGGAGGGAGTATGGAGTAGGTGTTGGAGAGTGTGTGGGGAGAGAGGGTAGGTGTGGGAGGAGTGAGGCCAGTGGAGGATGTGTCTGGCGTGGGAGAAGGAGGGTTCAGGAGTAGCCGTGGTGTGCTTGGATGAGGGGTGTTGGCGAGGTGCAGGGGTATAAGACTCAGATTAGAGGTCAAGTTCAAGGTCAAAAGGTCAGGTATTTTATTCTAAAAACTCTTTTTTCGGAGAAATTGTTGAGTACTAAACAATACCAAATTCCTTACCTTCCTCATATAATTATAATCAACCTTTCCTGGGAGGTAGGCTAATTTATGAATTAACCTCAGAAAGGCTGGGAGGAAAACGAGTAAATAATTTGAAGTTACGAATTCGTGCTAACGAAATTAAGTCGTAAGAAGGTTATACGATGAAAGTTAACATAAACCCTGCTGGAGCACTAGATCTAGTTCAAATAGATTCCATTATTTCTCAAAGACTTTGTTAGACAAAATATATGTAAATTATGAAATAATTGTTTACCTGTTAGGTATTGTCGAAGTATATGAAAACCGCCGGGGCTGACTAGATTTGATGCTTGCCACTGGGCTTGGTGTATCAATTTTCCTACGATCTCTGTGGTGATCTGTGACAGACCTAGAGCGCTCTACTTTTATTTCTGCGTGAGGGCTGTCTATGACTTCCTTCACACTGTTTACCTGAAAGAACAAGTAGGTAGGTAGTGGACGTGAACATAGTAAAGGGTCAGAGATCGATTTTCTAGTCAGTTATTGTGGTTCTGTACCATTATATTTGTCTCTGACACGCAAATAGCAATCAGAGTAGTTTGTGGCTGCGTTTTAGTTGGTAAGATCAGCAGTTTGGCCCTATGTATCACGTAGATGGATGCAGTTTGGCCCTAATAACTTTTCGTTTAAATTCCAGTTTGGCCCTTCGGACTTCTGACATTGAAACCGATTTCAGTTTGGCCCTTTGAACAAGAAAAAGCAGTTTGGCCCTTTGGGCGCTCAGGTGTCGATATGGACTCCTAACATCTTCATTTATTTTGTGGGATGAAACCTAATAGAATTCTCCAAAATCCTATAGTATCTTTCGACTAAGACAGTCGGGCTTTAACTGGATGAAAATGTCAAAGAACAGATAATGAATACTAACTTTGAATGGCACAGCAGGTTTGTTGGAATGATCACTCCACGTTCCAGCTGAGTCGTATATGTTGACGTCATTTGAGTTATACGGAGGGGTGTGGAACACTAGTTGAGCCTCGTGCAATATGCTTTGACCGAATCCCGGGTCTTTGCCATTCTCATTGATCCTGGAAACATTCATTCTTTGAAGGCTGGAAAAGATCTCCTGTCAACTAGGACAGAACGCTTATTTGCGATATTGCTACCGACCACTTTCGGTTAGAACATTGTTGGAACTAACCTAAACTGAGCGATGTTCAAACCATCGACGGCATCTTGCCGGCTGGGACGAAAGAATTTGGGACCACTGATATTATTTCCAAAGAACGTGCAACCTCCAATACAACCGCATCTTCCTGTCTTTTCTCCAGGCCACAGCAACCAAAGCCTCCTGGTCCGCTCGTCGTGAGTTTTCAGGAACCTGGATGAAATTAACGACGTACAAAAAATACACATTTTCCGTCAAAAGAAGAACATACGGATGATAAGTCAAACCTACATTACCAAAATGAACGCAATCTTTCAGGATTTACCTGTGTTGAACGAGGTGTAGGTTATGGTCGGTGTTTGATAAAGAGACAGCTGCTTCGAATATGAGTGGTCCCAATGAAACTGAACCAACTTCAAGCCAAATGTCAGGCTCATTGCTTGACCTGTAAAATAATGTTCCATACAACAGAGAAATAATACATAGCAAAAAGTGTTTCAACCGCATTATTTTTCAAAAGAGCTTACGTCAATTGAAGGTATTAGGCTCAGGTTACTTACTTATGTTGTGATCTACCACTTCCTGTCGTATTGGTTGCCGACAAATGATTGGTAACTATCATTTGTCTCACTTTCACAGATGGTATAACCCCTGTAAGTCCAGATTTCACCTGGTTTCCATGTAGGTTGCATGTTGAGAACCTTATTGGAGCAGCCTAAACAATACAAAAAGTATCGAGGAAAATTTAGCCAGTCAAGCACTTTCTTGAGCTTCAAAAGTTTTTGTTTTTAAACCTCATGTTTGAACCTACCGCCCGCAGTCGGTTCAAATAAGTGGCGCCCTCGACGTTCAGCCATTAGAGAGTTTTCGCCACGTCTTTTGTGACGACCGTCCGCGTGTAATATCCATGCAACCGTCCGAAAATGGTGACTGCGCATGCGTGACGACTCAGACAGCGAGCTCGGTCGTCTTGGACGCCACCAAATGCCGGCTTTTGGCAGTGTAGGGAACGACGGCTTTCTTGACGACTGTGCCCTTCATAACCTCACACTTTTATAACCAGTTTCAATTTAGATCGGATGGAGCAGGATTTTGTGTTGTGTTTGACTCCCGTGTTTTTTGTTCTCGATTTTAGCTTTCATTTGTGGAACAGTTTTCTTTTTCCCGGGAATTATCAAGTTTTTCATCTCTCGAAACAAACTAGATAGGTCACCAGAATTCTGTTATCTTCGCATCAAGATCAAGTGAATCCATTGTATACTATTGTTGACTCTGTGCGAATTTTACATTGTTTGAATGTCAATGAAATTTCTGAATAAAAGAGCCCTTGTTTTTCATTTAATGTTGTATATTAATTATAATTAATATGAATAATTATGAATGAATAATTATGAATGAATAATTATGAATGAATAATTATTCATCTACCAACACAACTAACTACAGATCTACAATAAACAGGCAGCGAGAGTCAGTTCACGTAAGTAGATATCATTTTAGATTTCAATCGATAGTTCCGCTTGCTGTGATCATCGTATTTGTAAGTTGCAAGACAAATTGGAAAAAATGCTCTTACTACAGTTATCAAGTTTATTACCTTTGAAAAAATACCTTCTTTTCACACATTAGTAGGTGTTTGGTTAATTATGGATGTCTGCATTTAGGTGTTACGTCTATAAGTTCGTACATCTATCCTAGTTTGATAGATCTGTACTTTCGTTTTTGTAATAGTCCGTACGTCCTGGTAGGTAGAAACGAAGTACCTAGCTACTCTAAATTATCTATAGATATGTTACGGACGTCTTGTTAGACAAACAAGAAACAAGTAGAAAGGTAGCTACTGCAAAATCGATAGTAAAATAAGTACTACAGATCCAAAAAAATGCAGTAAGAGGTCTGGAAAAGCTAGTGTTGTTCACTACTTTCTTAACACCTTCAGACCGGGGCTCAAAACCCAGATTGTCCCCAGGACCTAGGAAAATTTTGGAACTTCACAGCAAAACAGTCGCACTGATGAGAAGCCAGCATTTTTGCGTGATAACACGCACTGATATCCAAAACCGAAAGGTTGGGCAGTAAGGTGGGTTCATTTCGAAGCGATTGAGACCAAAAAGAGCCCTGTTGGGGGAAAAATGAACTATCCAGAGCGTTTCGAAAAATGTTCATGGATCCACTGTGGAAGCAGCCGTACCAGGCGAAGGTTTCGCGTGGATCCAGGGTGGAAGCAGCCGGTCTGAACGTGTTAAGGTGAAAACGATCAAAATCATCAGTAGGTAGGTTTTTATATCGCAATGTAGGGTCCGAAAGGGATGTAAATAGGTACCTACCTACCTATTCAAGTAGTAATAAATTTATTGCTTTTTCAATACGGCGAATATTCTAATTTTCGATCTAAAAACTCATTTCGAGACCCCCCGGAGTCTGAATCAGCTGTTCGCTATCGGCCATTTTCTAGTGACTTCACAGGTCGGTAGCTGTTTAGCGTCACTTCCAGAGTCCGCACCTTATTTTGTGATGACTCGAAATACACCAAAAAAAGTTAGCATCTGCGTCTGCTGGCCCCATCTGTCTCGAGTCGTCACAATTTCAAGTTTCGCGCTGACGTGGCGAAAACTCTCTATTATTTCGTTCAGCCAGCCCTCAGGCAGATTGGCGCCCGAATAAGAAAATGCTAGTGGTACAAACAAAAAAAATCGTCCCATGACAATCCGCCGATTGAAGTCGGTCAAAAGGTTTTTATTTTACTATTTTTGTATTTTTCATTTTACAGTGATTTTTAATTTATTTTAAAAAATTAATTTATTAAATCATTCGTTTCAACTTTTTTCTTTTTCTTACTTGTTTTCTTTTTAACGTTTTTAACTTATTATTTTTTCGACTTTTATTATTTTAATTTTGTATAACTTACCTACTACCAAGTACTTTTGTTTAAATTTTTAAATCATTCGTTTTAATTTTTAACTTTTTAATTTTTTAGCCTTAAACTGGGGACAAGTCCACCTTTGGCTACGCCTGACCTGGAATGACGCAGTTATGCCTGACAATCGAGTATTTCGTTCTTTCTTTGAAACATATTTTTTTAACTTAGTTGAGTTTCGCATCGACAGAGCTGTCTTCTTCTTCTCTGGGCCCTTCAGGCCATTTTGCTTTTCAGCCTAGAAACTCCTCACGAGTCGAGTTTGCCACTATCAGAAACGACCAGGTAAATAGAAAGTTCCTAGTAGATTTGGTTCAGCTTAGTTAGGGCATGACGTATTCGCAATCCGGTTTCCCTATTGTGATAAGAACGCGCCTATCCGATCCGGCGCCGTAATATTACGGTAGAATCTAGTGCCAATACGGTGCCAGATTGAGAATACGTCATGCTGTATCTAAGCCGAACCAAACCTAACTAGGAAACCTCTAACATCAATGCGCTACTTGTAATGGGGTATTTCAGTCAATTTTTTTTTTTTTTTTTTTTTCAAAAGAGTATGGCTCAGGAATAACGGTAATCGGGTCTGTTCGTCGAGAAAATGTTTTTAAAAAATCAGAGAAGCTAAGGAAAGTTGAAGATTTTAACGGTGTGACGTAGCTAGCCAATCGTGACGTAGCTAGCCAACTGTCTTTGAAAAAAGTATCCATGCACAGAAACCCTTGGAGGATCTCTTGGATACTACAAAATACTACTCACACACGCGCGCGGCGTAGTCCTTGCCTAGTGTGTGTGCATTTATAGTGGCCCGCCTTATTCAAAGGTGTGATCTCTTCAATTAATTTTTCTACCACATGTTATAGTATCATTGGGCTTAAAGTTGTAGTATATAGGTTTTCAAGGGTGCTGAATCCAAATTTGAGGTCAAAAACCAGAATTTCCAACCCACTGAAATACCCCATTCTAAGACAATTTTTCATCCCCTAACCCCACTAGTTGAACAGAACGGAAAATTGTGCTCCATAAAAGTCACTTACTAGTAAATGAATTGCAGTTCCAGATTCTAGTACATAAAGGTCGAGGGCGTCTATTGCAACTCGAACCATTCGATATTTTATGGAGTCAGGAGGTGGGCATCTGTAAGTACCGGAAGGATCGCTTTCGGGGCACTGCACCGGCACCAAGCCGTGGTGACAGGGCGGTGGAGCTCTCGGCGGCACCAATCTGTTTTCTGAATCCATTGTTAACAGGAACAGAGCTTCCAGAGAGGACATCAGATTGTATATCTATAAATTAAAATGTGTGAAAAAGTTAGTAGGTACGAGAGAAATCACTATGGGACTATAACATGGACACAATAATCTTACAGTTAAACAAGTAGAGATTTACTGGTACAAGTAATTTTCATGACAAAAACATACCTAATTGTTCTATACTACCAGTAAGCAGAAGCTGTAGGTGAATATTAACAAAAAACAAAACTTGATTAAATTTAACAAGATAAGGTACACCAGGGTAAGTGTCAATTTGGGGCAAGTGGAGCCTAGGACGAAATTAGCGCTCCAGACGGAGGGTAGCTGAACTACCTTAGCAGGAAAACTACATCAATAACCTAAACTTCGTTGCAGGTATGATGACAGCCCTGCCAGTTCACGTGGTTAGATGTCAGAAAGGTTATTGTCATTCAGTGTTCATTTAGCTTGCTCATAGACCTTGGTTGTTTTTCACTTGTTGACCTGTGCCAGTCTCATTTCGCGAGGAAGTGCTCAACATTTTGTGGTAAATCCTTCCATAATAGTTGCTTGAACTGATGTAGAAGTTTGGTTGCGATATTTACACGTGGGGATTGATAATTTTTGGCTTTCCACTTACCCCGGATTTGTAGAATCCACTTACCCCACGGGTAGGGAAAACTGGGGAAAGTGGAAAGCCACAAATTATCATCTCCACGAGTAAATATCGCAACCAAACTTCTACATCAGTTCAAGCAACTATTATGGAAGGACTTACCACAAAATGTTGAGCACTTCCTCGCGAAATGAGACTGGCACAGGTCAACAAGTGAAAAACAACCAAGGTCTATGAGGTCTAAATTTTTTTTTTTTTTTTTTTTTTTTTTTTTTTACGTAAAACCTTTAAATGAAATGAAATGAAATGAAATTTATTACCTTCATCATCATACAATGAATAATATATAATAAATGTGGTTAACCAGTTACAGAATAATCTGGTTTCTTTTACCAGCTACATCTTGAAGGGTAAATGTATGCCTAAAAGCCTTGCTTGTGGCGGCATACATGAGCCTGTTTCCCATTCCCGTTTTCCTGTATGTAGACTAGACATATCGAGATCCCACAAATTACTTATACAATAAAAAATATGTAACGGAGTTCCAACTCACAAGATTATTATTATTAAAATTAATTATTCGGGCAAGTACCTACTTCGATTGCAATACCAGATTCTATTATTTAGTTTACTAGATTGCATACATTGGGTATCTTGACTTATTACTAGAAACAATCATGTTATCCATTTTTAGTACTTGTTCTTTAAAAATATTAACTAGTAAATGAACACTGAATGACAATAACCTTTCTCACATCTAACCACGTGAACTGGCAGGGCTACCATCATACCTGTTAAGATTAATCTCGTTATTTTGTAAGTTCTATTTTGCCCAAGCAACATGATATTTTAAATAAAGAAAACAATTTTCTGGTCTATTTTTCTTGCGCTATTTCAATGCCACTTGCCCCGTTCATTTTCTCATCAGTTCAGCACGGAATTGAGCCGGGGTTCCACTTACCCCGCACAGACTGGGGCAAGTGGAAACCCGACGGGAAATTTTAAAACTGATCTTGTGGAAGACTGATTGAAGTTATTGGATTTCTAATTTGGGCCGTCGATTTAGGATAGTTTGGAGAACAAATGATGAAGATTGGAGCGAAATTGGTGGAAAATTGATGATTTGGTGAAAGTTCAAAGTTAGTTTCAAAGAGTTAATGAAATCCTAGGCTCCACCTACCCCGGTGTACCTTAATAAAAATCCCGTCCAAAAATAAAAATTGTTCAGGTGACGAAAAAAAAGAACTAGTTTTTTTAAATTATTAATAATAATAACAATCCCCAGTCCAAAATAGACATTTTTCAAGGGACGAAAAAAATAACTTGGTTTTAGGGGCTGTCCCTTTCTGTATCTCTTATGGATGGAGATTAACGTGAATCCTATTTTCAAGACTACTGTGCACAAATTTCGGTATTGATTCAAACCTAACTCGGCCTACAAGCTTTTACACTTTTACTATCGATGTGTAAATGACCAAATGTTCACTAGATGGAGAATAATGAACCAACTACATGCTAGTACTCACTTGTGGAGTAGTCATTTTTCCGCTGAGTTTGCCAAGTTGCAATTCCAGCAACCATGCATATTCCAGAGTTTCTTGATCCAAGTTCCGCCCTTCATCACTGAACATGGCGTGACCACGAAGCTACAAATTTAAAGAAAATTCAAATTATAAACATTAGTAATGAACAACTCGTAATTACAATAATAAAGTAATGGGATAATAGAGAAATTGGACTCTACGAACTATCAATGAACGTACTTGAAGACCAGATAACATAAGATGGCCTTGATTGAGATGCTTTTCTTTGGACGGTCTACTGCTCAGTTTATCACTGCTGAGAAGAATAGCTGGAGACAATAGGAGTTGAAGCGTGCTCTCTTTGTAAGTTTTCTTCATTTCAAAACCAAATCTCTCTAACAGTATTATAGGGCACGGAGGATCTTTCTCAGTACAGTTCTGAAACATAATAGTAAAGTAAACAACCATCTCTGGTTGAATTTTCGTCCAACTTCCATTCCTGGAGTAACGGATGTCATCAGCTGACACATCCTAGTTACGGTCACAGACTAGCCAATGGCTGAATGCGTGGAAAAAGATGAAATATTGAACCAACTAAATCCTAATAAAGAGTACCATGAAATTAGATCACTACAAGTTTTGCGATAGCAATGCGTTTATACCATTGTAAATTGCCTAAGAAATAGTAATTAAAAGAAAGCGAAGTACACATATATAGCTTTTCCAAGTCGAATTGAGAATTTTCCAAACCAAATTGAGAATTTTCCAAACCAAATTGAGAAATTCCCAAACCAATTTGAGAATTTTCCAAACCAATTTGAGAATTTTTCAAACCAAGAATATTATAAATAAGAAAGAAGAAGGGAATCATCCAAACCAAAGTCCCAATTTTTCAAAGCAAATCAAAACTTATAATTTTTAATAAAATTGCACGATACATCGTTAAAAGAAAGAAATTCGCATTTTTTCATGAGAGAGAAAAAAAAGAAATCACATTTTTCATGTTTTTGAGAAAAATTAGGTAATGTGAAACATCAATAGAGGGTTTCCAGCTGCTGCGTTCGTTAATTGCACGAACATGTCCATCATCCAATTTGTGCAATCAGCTAATGAAACGATGGGGATGCTTCGAGCTATCACTTCACTCAAAACGAGAACCTGCGCTGACTCACTGAGAACGTTTCTCACGTAAAGCTTGATTTTTGAGAAAGCTTTCTCGACAGGATTCAATGGGGTATTTCGGTGGGTCGGAAATTAAGGTTTTTGACCTCAAATTTGGATTCAGCACCCTTGAAAACCTATATACTACAACTTTAAGCCCAATGATACTATAACATGTGGTAGAAAAATTAATTAAAGAGATCACACGTTTGAAAAAGGCGGGCCGCCATAAATGCACACACACTAGGCAAGGACTACGCCGCGCGCGTGTGTGAGTACTATTTTGTAGTATCCAAGAGGTCTTTCAAGGGTTTCCGTGCATGGATACTTTTTTCAGAGACAGTTGGCTAGCTACGTCACACCATTCAAATCTTCAACTTTCCTTAGCTTCTCTGATTTTTTAAAAACATATTCTCGACGAACAGACCCGATTACCGTTATTCCTGAGCCATACTCTTTTGAAAATAAAAAAAAATAAAAATTGACCGAAATACCCCATTGGGGTGAATAAGGAGGAAGGTATTGTACAGTAAGACCGAGTTCCTGTATCTTGGCTTCAACTTCCCTCGAATGGTGAATGCGGGAATTTCTCAATTTGGTTTGGAAAATTCTCAAATTGGTTTGGAAAATTCTCAAATTGGTTTGGAAAATTCTCAAATTGGTTTGGAAAATTCTCAATTTGGTTTGGAAAATTCTCAATTCGACTTGGAAAAGCTATATCAATAATTGTCATCTTCGTTTGAGGAATTTCGTTAATCGTGAGCCCTTCCATCGTTTTAATCATCCAGAGAAATATTCTGGAAATAACGCATTATTCCATGCTTCGTAACTAGTAACCGAATGAACTGTTCGAAAGTCACGATACCAAATTAATACGACATTTATACGACCGCATTGGAACGATCTTACTCGAATTATCCGGTCGGATCAACCCATAAAAATGTATTATAGCCCAGGCGAATTAGAGAAAATAGGAGAAATAATTCATAGTAAAGAAATTTCTTCACCAGCGTCTTCCTTTACACTTGGTTAATCATACCTCCAAAGTCCCCTATGGTGGTGGGTGAGCTCGAGGAGGGGGGGTAAATTTTCTCCTATTTTTTCGACTTTTTTTCGGTTTTTGCCTATAACTCCATAAGTAAGCGTTCTAGCGGATTTTTTACTATTACCAGAATTAAAGTAGATAAAATTTCCTACAATTTGCTCCTCTGACTTAAGTCTCTACGATTGCGCCTTCCGCCGCTAGAGCGTATCCCAGCTTTTTTTTAGTAACTATAGAAATAAGGAACGATTCATCCGAATGCTGAGTACAAAGTTCCCTGGGAAAGGGAATGAGGAAGGCAGAAGATACGCCACAACAGAGCTAGAACACCTCCCATTTGCTGATAGCATTTTATTCTTAAGTCATTGTCCGAGCATTACTGATGTTCGGAAAACAAGTCATGTGTTACAAGATGTCATCAGGCTTAATAAGAATGATTCCTGAGTAAAAAGACCATCAAAAGATCTTTTTGCTGATTTTGCTTCCGAGTCTACCAAGGTAGCGGAAGCTTTGTTTTCACTTTTCAAGGACGAAAAAAAAAAGTTTTCCAAAATCAAAATTTCCACTCGCGTTTTAGACCTTTCTGAACAATTTTGGTTCCGTGTCTGTGTGTCTGTCTGTCATGAATTCCTTGTAACGCGCATAACTATACGAAGTTATTGTCCGATTTCTATGAAATTTTCAAGGATTGTGCGGGTTGGTGTGTAGACGGTCCCCTATGAAAATCATCATCCTCGGGCTGATAGAAGTGACTGCGCATGCGCAACCGTGAATTCCTTGTGACGGCCATAACTTCTACATTTTCCATCCGATTTCAATGAAATTATCAGGGATTTTACAGATTAGTATTTAGATAGGCACCTATGAAAGTCACCACCTTCGGACTGGTAGTAGCCACTGCGCATGCGCAAACGTGAATTTCCTTGTAACGGCCATAACTTCTACATTTTCCATCCAATTTCAATGAAATTTTCAGTGATGTTACAGATTAGTATTTAGATGGTCCCCTATGAAAATCATCACCTTCGGACTGATAGTAGCCACTGCGCATGCGCAAACGTGAATTCCTTGTAACGGCCATAACTTCTACATTTTCCATCCGATTTCAATGAAATTTTCAGTGATGTTACAGATTAGTATTTAGATGGTCCCCTATGAAAATCACCACCTTCGGACTGGTAGTAGCCACTGCGCATGCGCAAACGTGAATTTCCTTGTAACGGCCATAACTTCTACATTTTCCATCCAATTTCAATGAAATTTTCAGTGATGTTACAGATTAGTATTTAGATGGTCCCCTATGAAAATCATCACCTTCGGACTGATAGTAGCCACTGCGCATGCGCAAACGTGAATTTCCTTGTAACGACCATTACTTCTACATTTTCCATCCGATTTCAATGAAATTTTCAGGGATGTTACAGATTAACTTGTTTTGATGTTTAGAGATTAACTACTGTGTATCGGATCATCTATACAATCAGGTTATGGATACGAGGAAGCTATGTGCCACACCCACTTGGCAGACGTTTTTTAAAATGACACCTACTTTTCAACGCGCTCTAGCGGTGTAATGCGTAATCGTAGAGAGTTAAGACAGTATGTGTTTTCAATTAGGAGGCCATGATTTTCATAGGGGACCATCTCCGCCCCGAATTGCATAATTCCCGAAAATTTCATCGAAATCAGATGGGAAATGTAGAAGTTATGGCAGTGAAAAGGAAATACAAGTTTGCGCATGCGCAGTGGCTACGATCGACTGGGGACAATGATTTTCATAGGGGACCATCTCCACCCCAACTAGCATAATTCCTAAAAATTCCATCGAAATCAAATGGGAAATGTAGATGTTATGGCAGTAAGAAGGAAATACAAGTTTGCGCATGCGCAGTGGCTACGATCAGGCTGGGGGCAATGATTTTCCTAGGGGACCATCTAAACGCCAACCCGCACAATTCCTGAAAATATCCGTGTAAAAAGAGCATAAAAAGACCTTTTTGCTGATTTTTTAAAATGATACCTACTTTTCAACGCGCTCTAGCGGCGGAAGGCGTTATCGTAGAGACTTAAGTCAGAGGAGCAAATTGTAGGAAATTTTATCTACTTTAATTCTGGTAATAGTAAAAAATCCGCTAGAACGCTTACTTTTGGAGTTATAGGCAAAAAACCGAAAAAATAGGAGAAAATTTACCCCCCTCCTCGAGCTCACCCACCACCATAGGGGACTTTTGAGGTATGATTAACCAAGTGTAAAGGAAGACGCTGGTGAAGAAATTTCTTTACTATGAATTATTTCTCCTATTTGCCCATTTTTGGTCTAATTCGCCTGGGCTATTATATTGTTGAAATTTTCCACGTAAAGTTCTAATCATAACGGCAGTAAAGTAGTACACAAGAAACAGCTCAACATTTCAATGTTTTTATTACATAGGGTTTGTTCGGTGAGGCAGTCCCGCCTACTTTTGGCCTTTCAGAGAGGACCAGTGTAGTCCCGAACGAGAGATTTGCCGATCGGAGAGGCAGTCCAGGGTCGTCCAAACCTACTCCAGATTTCTGAGTGAGTAAAGAGTCCGGCGCATTGCAATTTTTTCTCCCGCTCCTCACCCCTCGAGTTTGAATGACAACAATCTTTCGAGAATTCAGAATTTTTTTGAAAATCCAATTATGATGTCGGATGATTCTACTTATAACGAAAGTGGCGTGATGAGAGAGGTTTATTTTTCGAACTACGATGTCGAAAATATTTTCGTTTATCATTTTCAATGAAGAAAAAGTGGAGAAAATGGAGAAAAAAAATTTTTAACACCCCCTCAAAATTTGTTGGTTTACGTTTCAAGGTACTTAGAATCCAAAAATCGACTTTTGCCACTAAGCATTGACGGATTTTGATGAAATTTGGTATGTAGGCTCCATTTGCGGTCTAGTTGTGCCCCGAAGATTTTGGTTAATGTAGGTCATTTCTAAGGGTTGAACAATTAATTTTGAAATTTTGAAAACGCCCTAACTCAAAAAATTTTGATATAAAGGTATTGTTTTTCCATCAGTTTAAGATAGTATAGAATTTTTAGAGACCACGCGGAGCCCTATAGGACAAACCGTTCGCTCCCTACGAGAATTTAAGGATTGGACGTACGATAAATCAGAAACTCGAGTGTGAATCGCAAAAGAGGCCTAATCTCCGATCAAATTATAGCTGACCGAAATGCGATCGATGTTTTTCTTCATATTGGATGGTTGGTGGTTTTGTAGACGAGTGATCTATATAGAAAAATAATAAACCATTGTGTAATAATTTGCAGCGTTTTTCGATAAATCTTGTGTCATCATTTGATTTGACTCAGTGAGACTAAGTACGAAAAGATGGCTGTTTAACTCATTTTAGGGCAAAAATGTCTTTCGCGAAAAACGTCGATTTTCACTGGAAGGTCCACGGTTTTTGGCACGGGAACGAGGATTTTATACCATTAGTCCACTGTAAACAATTTTATGACCATACCGTTGGAAAGCTGAGATTTTGGGGTCAAATTTTGGGGTTACAGTGAGAACCTAACTGGCAGTTTCAGTTAGGTTCTCACTGTAACCCCTCACTGTAATTTTTCGTTTTTTCAAACGTTTGTAACACTAACTGGCAGTTTCAGTTAGTGTTACAAACGTTTGAAAAAACGAAAAATGTCCGAGATTTTCGAGATTTTACTATTCGGGCTCATTTTTCAACATCTTAGTCTTCTTTAAAAAGTTATTTAACACTAGGGAGATAGAGAATTTAACGCTCTTTCCAACGGTATAATTACATTTGAATTTTGACTGAAAAACTGGGAGTTATGGCTGTTTTAAAGGCGTAAGGTCGAAAATACAAAAAAAAATCTTAAAAGTGGAAAAAGTCCGATTTTAAGGGGGTTAAGAAAAAAAAGTCAAGAGACAAAAAAGTCATAAATTAGTTGTAGAATCGAATCCTGGCCGGTTGTACGACCTTAACCGTTACACCCTGTATATGTCGGCTAGCCAATTGAGCCTCGTACGTTATTCAAACTGAAGCGGGAAATTGACATTGATGTGGAACATGTTGCCGCGTTGACAGCTAGAGTCGCATGCAAGGAACAACTCCAATGACAGCACAGAATACCCGTCTGGGCTGTCAGCACTTGAGGACGAAGAAGACGAAGGCTTCCCGCGCACTCCTCACTCTACTCGGATGGGCCGTTTGGTGTGGATCGGATGTTACCTCCTTGGTTGATGGCATGGACTCAAAGTAGTAGCTTTCCTCGCGTCAATTTGTCGAATTAACATTAGTTTGGTTAATACCGTCAATGTCATACGTCGTTGTGTAGCTGTCAAGTGTCATTATAAAGTGAAGTCCCATCTGTCTTCGATCTTGTTCTTTATCCACGGTTCTACCACGCTCACAGAACATCTAGGGTGTCCTCCCTTTTTTATTTGACATATACATAAAACGCCAACCGTATGTACGTACGTACGAGGGACGTCCGGAAAAAAAGGGGACAATTGTCGAGATGGGTGATGGGAATTTTTTTTTTCAAAGTTGTCATACCTGCGTGTAGGGGAACTCCTAACGGTCAAAATGAGTGCTCGCCCGTCTCAGTTCGTTCAAAAATGTCGTCGCAGGAGCCCGTCGCGTCAACCTCTGCAGGTGTCGTTCGCTCCACTTACCGCAGGTGCGAGATTCGGGCAGTGATCAAGTTCCTCACTTTCGAAATCCATCGTCAGCTAATGGAAACCTATGGACCTGATGTGATGACACGTTCGAAGGTTTTCAAGTGGGTTAAGGAGTTTAAAGAAGGTCGCACAGACACGCACGACGAAGAAAGAAGTGGGAGGCCGTCTGTCGTTTCAGAAGAACTTGTGCAGCAAGTCAATGAAAAAATTCGCAGCGATCGTCGTGTGACCCTCGACTCGCTTCATGAAATGTTCCCACACATCTCACGGACCGTTATGGGTGAAATCGTTTCTGAAAAACTTGACTACAGGAAGTTGTGTGCCAGATGGGTGCCGAAAATGTTGACTCCAGAACATCGCCAACGACGTGTTGTGGCTGCAAACGAATTTCTGCACCAGTATGCATCGGAGGGAGAAGCGTTCCTGGACTCTATAGTGACTGGGGATGAGACTTGGGTATGCCACTATACCCCTGAGTCCAAACGACAGTCCCTACAGTGGCGCCATACCCACTCCCCCAGTGCCAAAAAATTCAAGGTGCAATTTTCGGAACAGGAAGGGAGTGTTATTGGTTGATTTCATGGTCAGAGGGACCACCATCAACGCCAATGCCTATTGTGAAACCTTAACAAAATTGAAAAAAAAAAATTAAGGACATAAGGAGGGGAATGCTGACTTGAGGCGTGAGCCTCCTTCATGACAACGCCAGGCCCCACACCGCGCGTGTGACCCAGGACCTCCTTGTGAGATTTGGATGGGATGTCATTAACCACCCACCATATTCCCCTGACCTGGCGCCCTCGGATTTTCATCTGTTCACAAAACTGAAGGAGTTCCTGGGTGGAAAACGGTTTTCCAGCGACGAGGAGGTCAAGGAGACTGTGGAGAAGTGGCTGTTGGAGGTGGAGCGGAGCGTCTATGACGAAGGCATAAAAAAGCTCGTGCCTAGGATGCAGAAGTGTGTGGAAATTGCCGGGGACTATGTTGAAAAATAAAGGATTAAATTTTGAACATATCCTGAAAATTTCATTAAAATATATGCATTTTTCTAATTTTAACAGCATTTGTCCCCTTTTTTTCCGGACGTCCCTCGTACGTACGCACGTTGCCGATCGGGAGGAGTTAGAGGGGTCATGGGAGTGGGGAGAGTCGGAGGAATCGGAGCCGGGAGGAGTTGGGGGCGGGAGGAGTCGGAGGGAAGAATCGTTTTTGCCTGCTTTTAGTAGGCTTTTCAGCTAGTTAAGTATAATTTAATATAAAGCAATCATACCTTAACGAGATGGGCTTGTATGTCATGCATAGTAATGGAGACAGTTACTTCCAGAGGCCGGTATACCCTTGGATCAAAATCTTCTTTCGAAGAATCTTCCATGGCTGAATTTGGCGTTTCTGGAACGACGCTAGCCGCTTTGGGAGTAAGATGGAATTCCGGAGCCTCGTTCATATCCGTGAACACCTGGTCGTCCCCGAATATATTTTCCTACCATTCACAGAGAACTCGAAATTAGCAACAAATTATTAACTAGACTGATGCAAGAACAACGTTATAGTAAGAAACAATATTATTTTTCCTGATAGAACTAAGATACATGAATGACATTTCAAAATTACCTTGAGATTAACGAAGCCTTTGATCCAAGAACCGTATATGAGAAGAACTGAAGGCCCTATTTCCAGATCGAGACTGACCTTGTCAGCAGGTAGAGTCGTAGGATCAAATCTCGGTCCGTCCTGTAGTTTTGAAAAATAATTTATAAATCAACCTACTTCCTGGGTCAGGTTAATTATAGTTGTAGTGGGGATTTTTGGTAATTTATTTAAGGGAGTTTTACATGATCTGATCCTGTGCACAGGATAGGAGGATCCTTCCTTCCAATCCTAGCAAAAGGAGAAAAATGAACACTTGTGTCCTACGAGTATCTGACGTGGGTAGGGCTTCGAGTAGGATGCAGAGGACAGTTTGTTGGGAATTCTACCAGACAGCCGACATCTCAACTACTCCTGTGTCCACGCAACCCTGTGTAAGGACAGGGGGTATTGGACTAGTTTTGTCCTGCAGGGGGTAGTTTTCCTGCTCCCACCAATTCTTAAGATAAGGATGATCGATTTATCCTATTGAATCTTGTGAAATACGTGTTATTTGTGAGTGTAGGTAGAACTACATTGAGTGTACGTTGTCGAGCGCCTTGAGACATAATCATGATTTGAACTTCACAAATTTCGTTAAATCATTCAATTATTGATCACAGGAAATGTGTGAATAATTACACGAGATAAATGATTGATCACAGAAATCGGTGATTAGTCACAGAAATGTATGATTAATCACAGAAATCCGTGAGTAATCATGGAAAAATTATTATAAATCACAAGAACCAAAGTTTACCATAGATTAATCATACATTTTCTGTGATCAAGAATTTAATATCATTTATACATTTATTATTATTTTAATCATACTTTTTTGAGTGAATAAAAATGTAATCATATTTTAGCCATAGTAAAAACATTTTATTTTTGTCATGAGTAGGATTTTGCCTATCTCTGCCACCCCCTCCCATCGTCCAATCTCTTATCACGTCTTAGCCGGAGCGCTAATTCGTTGAAAAAATGCACGTTTATCTGCTATCAAACATGAATTTTTGTGATAAACCCCACTTTCAAAATAGAAATGACTATACCGTTGGAAAGCTGTGATTTTTGCGCATCTTTTAGGTCTACATGTAAAAATTCACGTGCTATATAACAGAACCTATGAGATTTTAAAGAAAAATTGATATTTCCAAGATTTTACCAATTTTGGTTTATTATTTTCAATAATGAACCTTTGGAATCGACCAAGAAGAAAAACTTTTTAACACCCCCTCAAAATTTGATGGTTTACGTTTCAAGGTGCGTAGAATCCAAAAATCGAATACAAATTTGGCCGTCCGTCCGCCGTACGCGACACTTTTGCCACTTAGCATTGACCGATTTTGATGATATTTGGTATGTAGGCTCCATTTGCGGTCTATTTGTGCCCCGAAGATTTTGGTTGATGTAGGTCAGTTCTAAGGGTTCCAAAATGAATTTTGAAATTTTGAAAACGCTCTAACTCAAAAAATTTCGATATAAAGGTATTGTTTTTCCTTCAATTTAAGATTCTATAGAATTTTAAGAATTTTTTGAGACCACGCGGAGCTCTGTAGGACAAACCGTTCGCTCGCTACGAGAATTTAAGGGTTTTACGTACGATAAATCAGAAACACGAGTGTGAATCGCAAAAGAGGCCTAATCTCCGTTCAAATTTTAGCTGACGGAAATACGATCGATGTTTTTCTTCAGGTTGGATGGTTGGTGGCTTTGCAGACGAGTGATCTATATAGAAAAATAATAAACTATTGTGTAATAATTTGCAGCGTTTTTGTTTCAGGACCAATTTTTACTCGTCTAACCAATTTAAAAAAATGTTTTTTTCCATCACGGAGATAGGAGATTTTATGCTCTTTCCAAGGGTGTAATCAGATTGAAATTTCCATGAAAATTCGGTCAGTTATAACCGTTTTACAGAGATAAGGTCGAAGACATTTTTTGATGCAAATTAGTAGTAGAATCGAACTCTGCCCGGTGGTCATTAAGTATGAATTATGAGTAGTGAATTGAGATTGGAATGAAGTTGAATCATAGTTGGTTTTCGTGGAAAGTTGTGTCAATAGAAGTAATCGAATAGTAGTGTCGTCTATAATTAGTCACATCCTGATTTCATTTCCCACACTATGAACATATCGATACCTTAAAGCACAAAGGTGCTATGTCTAAAAATGGAGTTTTGAGAAAAACGCAAAAGAAATTATCACCAATGCACAATTCCTAAAATAATGGCTTATTACACTAAACTCTTCAATTTCCTCAATTAATTTTCAAGCTATTATCGTCAAAAAAAACTCAATAATAGTTTTGTTGAATTTGAGTTTTTCTGAAATTAAAAAAAATAAATGAAATAAAAAATGTGGAAGGTGGGTGGACATAGCGTCTTTGTGCTTTACGGTATCGATATGGAATGATAACCTAACTAACTAGAAAAACTGTACCTGTTTCCAATTTCTTATCATAGGTCGTTTTCGAGAATGTGGCATTCTCATGGGTGACAGCAGGATTTCTTCCTTCTCTGGAGTGGTAATATCAGCTTGCGGAGGTGGCCCAAACATGGGCATGAAATGGTAAATGTAATTGATCGAAAGCGCCACGATGGGTACAGACCAACAATCAAGCCAACCATCCCTGTGGAAAATAGTATGTCAACTCTATTTGAGATAGGATTTTAATGTTGAATTTTTGAAGATAGTTGGAGAGTAGCTCTTCACACTGAATTCACTCCTTGGTTTCAAAGAAAACTGAATAAGATGTTATTTATAGAGAACTGGATTTTAGAATATTGTTAAAACGTGCAAAAATTAACCCATTTCCGGCCAATGATGCGTTTTCGCATCGTCATATTTATGAATTTTTTAGGAATTGAAAATATTGGAAAATCATTGTAGATTAATTTTTTCTCGTTTATACTGTTCCTAAACAGCTCAAAAAATTGTTGCTTCAACGTTCAGGAACTCATTGCGAATTTGGAGAATTTTTTGAAAAGTAGGCATTTTTGATGGTCTGGAGGAGCCTTGTGGAATTTTTCGTTACGTTGGAGAAGGAACAATACTTCTCCTCTCTTGATCCTGTAGAATGGTGTAGAAGCCAAATACATTCAAAACAAAAAATAAATAAATAATGGTATTGGTTGTACAACGACGAAAATCGACGAATGCGAAAACGCACCTTTGGCCGAAAGCATGATCATGGAAGCTCAGATTCGATCCTGGGAAATGGGCGATACAGAGTGCCTACACGTTCATTTTCCGGCATGCTCGGCTCAGCTTATCTCATTTTTATTTTCCTCAGTGATGTAATCGAGGTTTATTATTATTATTATTATTTTCCATTTTTTCAAAGGATCAAAAAGTGGCAAAGTTTGGTCTATTGACGAGATCCTCGCCATTCTGGCTGACCTAGGCAATTGGGACTTTCTGATGGCGATTACGATGCCCAAATCATTTATGTAGTATACTGCCGTCCAAAGGAAGAACGTCCTAAGTCCATTTTTTCACTTTTTGAGATAGGGACATGATCTTGTAGAGCTCGATCAGACGCATCTTTTGAGCTAGGTTGGAACGTCGTAAGTCGATGGGAAAGTAGAGAAAAATCACTTTGTCCTAAGTCCATTTCCCGAGTTTTGCTAGTCATCCCAGGCTAAAATGTCCAAAGTAAGGCGTACTAGGCTAAAATGTCCTTAGAGGAAAAAAATTCATGGACATAGGACAGTCTAGTTTAGTAGAAGTGGACCATAGGACGCTAAAGCTTTGTACGAATCATTTAGTTCTGTGACCTGGACTTGCTTAAACAGTCCTAGTTTTGAAGAAAAACAGTACCTACCTACGTTGTTCACTCGATGATGTCAGTTTAGCGACAGTTAGTAGCACTGCTTCAGTCACTCTCAGCGGTAACAACACAGCAAGGTTTTCTGATCTCTGTGTAGCATTCGATTGAGACTGAACAGATAGACTTTAAATAAAACGAAGAACTGTGATTTTCTAGTTGTCTACAGTCAAAACAAGAGTTTATTCCTAATATCCAATGAATATATTATATTGCATTTCAATTGTGTAATTAATGAAACTTTTTGAAAATAAAAATTTGGTTTTGGAGCTAATACTGAATTTGCTTCCGAGTCTACCAAGGTAGCGGAAGCTTTGTTTTCACTTTTCAAGGATGAAAAAAAAAGTTCTCCAAAATCAAAATTTTCACTCGCGTTTTGCGTTTTAGAACTTTCTGAACAATTTTGGTTCCGTGTCTGTGTGTCTGTCTGTCTGTCTGTCATGAATTCCTTGTAACGCGCATAACTATACGAAGTTATTGTCCGATTTCGATGAAATTTTCAGGGATTGTGCGGGTTGGTGTGTAGACGGTCCCCTATGAAAATCATTATCCCCGGACTGATAGAAGCGACTGCGCATGCGCAAACGTGAATTCCTTGTAGCGGCCACAACTTCTACATTTTTCATCCGATTTCAATGAAATTTTCAGGGATGTTACAGATTAGTATTTAAATGGTCT
Source organism: Apolygus lucorum (assembly GCA_009739505.2). Taxonomy (NCBI): domain Eukaryota; kingdom Metazoa; phylum Arthropoda; class Insecta; order Hemiptera; family Miridae; genus Apolygus; species Apolygus lucorum. The sequence continues at coordinate 410,335 of CM019180.2, forward strand.
CCTATGAAAATCACCACCTCCGGAATGATAGTAGCCATTGCGCATGCGCAAACGTGAATTCCTTGTAGCGGCCATAACGTCCACATTTTCAACCCGATTTCAATGAAATTTTCAGGGATGTTACAGATTAGTATTTAGATGGTCCCCTATGAAAATCACCACCTCCGGACGGATAGTAGCCATTCCGCATGCGCAAACGTGAATTCCTTGTAGCGGCCATAACTTCTACATTTTCCATCCGATTTCAATGAAATTTTCAGTGATGTTACAGATTAGTATTTAGATGGTCCCCTATGAAAATCATCATCCCCGGACTGATAAAAGCGACTGCGCATTTTTTTGATCTAATCACATACACCTACTCACTTAATTTTTCATCCGAAGTTGATGAAATTCTCTAGGATTGTCCAGATTAGCGTGTAGATGGTCCCCTATGAGGGTAGTGGAAGGTACTTAGAGATTTGTGTTTTGAGATTAACTACTACCTTTGCATCGGATCATCTATACAATCGGGTTATGGATACGAGGAAGCTATGTGCCACACCCACTTGTTTTAGGTTTATTTCAATAACCCATTATCATTATATTAAAAATTATCACTCAAAATGTTTATCTCAGAAACCCAAAACTCAAAAATGTTTATTTCAGAAACCCATTATCATTATAAAAAAATTATCACTCAAAATACCACGGACTTAGGACATTTTAGCCTTGCATCAAGCAGAGTCAAGCTGTCTTAAGTCCTGGGTTGCTAGGCTAAAGAGTCCTATGTCCTTCCATTGGGCATAAATGACCCAATAATTACCCTAATCATATTATTTCTGTGCTTGTCAATGGAGTACAAAATAAAGGAACAAATTTGTGAGTGCTTCGTGAAAAAAAATTTTTTTTATCTGCAACGAGACGAATGGCGCAGGCAACTTCACAAAACCTCGTTTTTCTCGAAATGCAAAAAATGGACTTAGGACGTTCTTCCTTTGGACGGCAGTATAATATACCCCCACATATGGATACAGTAAGAGACGAGGATGAACATTGACAAAAATTTCAACGGAATAGCCCTGGCACACGACAACAAAGACATCCCAGGTACGTTTGAACTTCAAAAAGCGCAAAGATAAGACAGAAACCAGAAAGCCAGTGGTGCATTTGATCAGCCTAAGATGATTTTGGACTACAATAAATTCATGGGAGGGGTGGACCTCCATATCAACGGCGTTGAAAATTACCGCATCAAGGCGGGGGGAAAAATTGGTGGTTGCTACTCTCTTCACAAACGGGATCGGGAACGCCTTAGTCAGCGCCTGAAAACTTTACCGATACTTGAATAATGACAAGTGTGGCTGGTGGATTTCTGATCAAGAGTTTGTCTGAGCTTGCTGTGGAACGAAGATCCCATTGAGAGACTGACACTCCTGAAGCTCCAAAAATGCCTGCTAACGGAGTGATATGAGATTTGACTCATAATAATCATAGTTTGATTCATAATACGGCATTCCACAGCTTCAAGGAAACGCTGCAGATGCTATGGTGGACAGAAATTGTATGTCTGCGAGAAATAGGACGTTCATCTGCACCCAGAGTGTTTCAAAGGGTTCCGTGTCAAGTGATCCTGCTTTCGGCCAACGATGCGTTTTCGCATCGTTCGTTATCTTTTGTTTTGAAATTGATTGAAAAATTTTGAGCTTCATTTCATGTTTATACATTCTTAAATATAATGTTTTTACATAAAAATTTCAACTTTTAAATTTATTTCTACCCTTGGCCGGAAATGGGTTAAGGCTATGGGCAATTATTGAGGGCTAGAATTAGTTGTTTCTGACTTCAGAATCTGATTCAGTACCCTCAAAACCCCAAGTTTACCCATTTTCAGCTCCGAAATCCAAATAGCTGAAAAAAATGAGAAACAGATTAAATGACTTCACAGCTGAATCTCCCTCTCACTCGTTCCCCACGTGCAGAAGCAAGATGGAGACCCTTTACGTGCTCTTTCTTTGCTCCGCCTCCGGTAATTTCCGAACCGTCCTCATAAGGAGTACTCATACTTCAGTAATCATACTTCAAAAGGAGAGCTTTCCAAAAAGATGCACTATGATGAGTCAGAAATGATCAGAAGTAGGTGAACAAGGGAAGGTTTGTTTCCATATCTGAAAGTTCATTTGGCGGGGAAAAGCTTCCGAACCGACGACGAGCTCAAGACTGGCATCTTGAAAGACACGCAGTTTTTCAAAGAGGGCATAAGTTAATAAGTTAATAAATAAGTATAAATTATAAATATAAATAAGTTAATCTACAAGTTCTGTAGTTGTATTTCACTCTTATAACTGAATAAAAACGTAATATTTTTTAATCAGTGAGTTACGCCCTACCACGCACTTACCCCACTAGTTTTTCAAAAAGGGGTATTTAAAAGGGGCAATTACGTGGTATCCCACCCTTGCCACAGGGTTTCTATTGGTACCTATTTACTCAAGTTTGAAGGTTTCGCCTAATAGGTATATTTTTCTAGCATTAATTGGTTCAACATTTCTGCCTTATTTTCATCAGAAAATGACAGGTTTTTCAAGCTTCAATATTTGTTGAACCAGTTTCAGTTTCAGTTTTCTTTTCAGTTTCTTTCGTTATTCAGACTTATTTTCTCGGTTAGCTTATTCCTATTTCTTGATATTTCTTCCTATTGATCCTGGCTTACCTTTGTTTCACTAGTCTTGATTAGGTTAATTTTATTTACATTCCTAATTTTTTAAACTGTTTTCATTCATATTGTGATTTAGCATGTAAAAAAGCTATATTTTGATTCCTAGCATGTATTTTTATACCTAAAATCTTTAAAATGTATTCAAGTTATGTTCAAGTTCCTGTGGACTTATTAAAAAGAGTTTATCGATGTTGTTTGGTATTTTCGTTTTTCACCCTTCTTGTCCTGGTGTTGACTTGATGAATTTCAAAAGTTAATAACTCAGTGAATTTTTGTCCGATTTTGAAATTTCAATTTGCAAAATCCTTGTTGGAAGATGCTCCTCTCGGCACTTGCCCCAGCGAAAGTAGCAGGCAAGTTCCAAGCTTTTCACAGGCCAGTTATGCACTTACCCCGTGTTGACGGGGCAAGTGCGTAAGTCGGACTTGAAAAACCTTTTTGATGATAATGCTAATAATTTTCAAGGTTATGGAAAAAACAATTATATATTTGAAAACAGGGGATTCATAGGTACCAAGAGCAAAAAGAAATATTAACTTAACATCAACGGCAGATTATTGAGGTCTTGTTGAAGGTGAACTTTGCAAAACATACCACGCACTTGCCCCACCTTACCTTACATAAATGAGGAATTTCACCAAGTCGGAATTTCCTATTTTTGACCCCAAAATCGGATTCAGCACCTTGAAAAACCCCCTACGACGAACTTTTAGCCCGTACTTCCTAATTTACGAATAAACAAAACAGTGTAGAAAATACGAATGTTTAAAAAAACCGGGAAAATGACGTCATCCTGGAATAGTTCATTTATGGCCGCTTGAAGCACTGAGATCGAGAAATCTATAGTCCCCAGATGCAAAATTTCACGAAACAGTAAAGTTCGAAATCGAAAAAGTGAAGGAAAAAAATAGAAAAAGCAAGATGGGGAAAATTAGGTTTCCCCTGTTTTTGTTTGATAACTTTTCTCTCAGAAAACACGATTTCGTCGTCCCAATGGGCAACACTGGGAGGAGACGGCGATCCGAACAGCCCAATCAGCGAGCGTTCCCGCTTCACGTCCGTTTTCCCGGTTAGTTTTGAAATCAAAAATTTTGATTGTCTCCCAAAAATAACAGGAGACTTATTTTCCGAAATCAGCCCGATTTTCATCTATCCCACACCATTAACTATTCAGGAAAAATTAAAACAGAATTCGGTGAAATTCCTCATTGCTCCCCTGGTTCCAAAAATGCATCGATCGAGCTGGAAATCATGTTGCAAAGTGATAAGATGTTACTAAACACAATATTGAAATTGATTGTTGATCTGTTCTTACTTCCTTTTGCAAACATTTCTCCATTTCCTGTTAGTATCCGTCGTTCTTGGTCCCATCAAGTTTCCATCTCTTCCCAACAGCTTGGCATTCTGGTCAAGAGACAGCAGGGTATTTCGAGAAGTAAATACTTCAGGCAGGTACAAGGCCAAATCCATGCTTTCACCCTGAATAAATTTCGCCATTGTATTAGTGGAATGCTATCAAGTTTTCTATACCACACTCTACAAGGTAGGTAGGTAGCAAGGTGAGTAGAGAGAAGGTGTGCTCACGCTCCCCGGTGGGGGAAACGTGACGTCACCTGAGTCCTGACTGCCTCGCTGCCAGCTGTCTCTGATACTTTGCTAGGGCATACATTCTTTATAATACACGGTACATTACATAGTTTGTTCTGTTTAAATTTTCGGTTTCTCAGGTTGAATGCAACTTTCTTCAATGCAGAAAAATGTGTAAATATTAGACGATATTGAAGTATTATACAAGTAGTGAGATTGACCACAAACAGTCTAGGGATGAATAAATAACGTCTGAAACGCAAAATCCGAGTGTGATTATGAATTTCCATCAAAACCAGTCCATAATTTCCTAGTTTTGCCCGGGACAACAAAATAATTTAAAAACTCTAAAACGGACAATTTTATAGAAAATAAATAAAATGTCAACAGCTAAAATTCTAACAATTTGTAAAACAAGATAACTTTAAAGGTTTGCCTATTAAAAAATTGGCCACAAACAGGCTTGAATTATATAACATTAAATTGTGAAAATTTGAATTTGAAGGATTCTCATCTTTTCGATGTGATTCAACTACCTAAAGTTGAAATTTCACAAAACCTGAAAAATTGGAAATGAAAATTTCAAAAAAAAAGTTGAACTCAATTTTTTTCAAATTGAATAGTTTGAAAAATTTAGATGAATGATTCTGTAGCATTGTAGTAAACAAGAAATTCACCATAAAATTGATAAAATAGCTCTTAAATGCTAAATTTGAGTTTGAAAAAACCGGTTCACAATTCCCTGGTTTGCCCAATACAGGGATTTGCAGACCTGTGAGGCAGACAGATACAAAACCAAAATGTTCAGGAAGGTCCAAAACGTAAAACCCGGAAAGAAATTTTATTTTGGAAGAAATTTTCATTTTTAACCTTGAAAAGTAAAAACATTAGGTACTTCCGCTACCTTGGTAGATTCGGAAGCAAAATTATTCAAAATACCTACTCCAAAACCAAAAATTCCAGTAAAAACTATGTTTCAACCAGCTAAAATGTCATCACAATCAGATCACTATTTCTTTATCATCCCATTACAAGGAATCAACCACAGACAGACACATAATCTTACCCGGGACTAATGACAACAATTCGAGTGAATTTTTCGTGAATTTTCCCAAAATTTCTGCACAACTTGCTGGCTGAAGCACCTACAAAATTTCTATAGCGAGAGAAGCAGTGAGGCGAATGGAGACTGGCGCGCCGGAGGGCTCTGGTGACGTCATGCCCCTTCCCAGCCATGGAGCGTGATCACACCTTCTCTCCTATACTCACCTTGGGTAGGTACTGTCCACCGATGAAAAGAATGAACGCGAGGACCCTACCGAATCCTAAACTGAAAACATCCGTTCAACCTCCTCCAAGCTTGTCACTCGTCCAGGGAAATCCCATTTTCGGTCCCTTCCGCTCAAATCCTTTATCTGACTTTTCGCTAGGTAGGCTTGGGTGAGAATTCATAAAGGGAAGGAATACATGTGGTGATTTATCACTTGAACGCCTTCAGGAATTTACAAGGAAGCTGTGAAATATGACTGGAAATCCTAAGTGGGCCACATCAAGAAGATTGAGAATGATTATTGGTGGTGCCACGAACGGCATAAGGACGGCAAAATCAGTGGCAAGAAGTCTAAAAAATCACCAAAAATCGAAATATATGTTTGAAGAACTTTGTCTGCCAAACCTACATGTGAGCTTTACTCGTTTTTGTTAACAAAAATGAATCGATGAGAAAAAATATTGTAATTAAAATTCAAAGTCGTGCAGCACGACAGCTTGAGCGAATTTTTTTGAAACGTTATTAAAATACAACTTTTACATTTTTAGCCATTTTCCGACGTTTAGAGCCCTTTTATGCTACGTGAGAACACATTTGCGCATGAAAAATGTGAAACAATCCTGTTTACAGCCCACGAACTTATCCACTCATTATGAATTTTGAGATTTTTGGTATTATGTAAGACATTTTTAAGCAATTTCTAATCACATTTTTAAATGTTTTGAGAACTTTTTTTGCGTACTTTAATTTACAATTATTCAATTTATGGCCTAGAAACTTTCTCTGCAGAGAAATTTGCTTCCATTTAAAAGATTTAATCTTTATGGTTATTTTAGCGGTTTCGTAAAGCAAATTTTGAAATTTAATCAATTTTTGGTTTTAAAAATGGTAAAATCTAGGAATCGTTTGAAATACCCCTAACGGAATTCTATGAGTTATTTTATTACTTAATTACGACGGGTCACTATTCTTTCCCGATCACGAATTCGTAATGAATTTTTCTTGCCCAGGTATCATTGGACAGAAGTGACTGTAGATATTCGAGAAATGACCTGAAAATGAGAAGGGGGTAACGAGGGGAAAGGAAGAAAGTATGACACGGCAGGTTCAGGGGTGTTGGATAAGGTCAGTTAAAGGGTGTAGTTCTACGTTGAGGATACCCAACTCCCTGTCGGGCCTTGCGTTCATTCTTTTCATCGGTGGACAGTAGTAACCTGCTTTTTTCATTTTTAAAACTACCAATTTGAAAGAAAATCCCTAGTTACCTGGATCCAAAATTTGAGTGGAATGTTTGGTGGAAGGAAATGTGTGAATGGCAGATCGAAGGAGAAGTCGAACAGTTCACCACAAAATGCGATATACACTACAAAAAGAAAAAAACATGGTAGATAACCTCAAAACTTAAAATTCCAAGATCACATGAAGATGACATTTAAAGGGAATCATGCTGAGTCTCAACTACACAACCCTCGAAAATCCCATCCAAATCAAATGGAAACTGTAAAGTTATGATTATTAAGGAGTTCATGTTAGCGTAAGCGCAACCACGTTAAGCTGGATGCCTTGAAAATATGGGGTGATCTCCCACCAGTTGGGCCGTGAGAGTCAGTAGAGCATTTTCATATTTGCCGTTTCTTTCTCCATGTATCTACTCCCGAACGCAGAGGGTTTTTTTTAAACATCAAAAGGGTGCTGATGATGGGGAAAAGCGAGCTTTTAGCGTTTCCAAGAATCAGTTGTTTTGCTTCCTCACTACCGAAGGTAGGGAAGCTTTGTATTCGTGAAAGAAGTGAAAAAAAAAATGTCCTCCAAAATCAAATTTCCACTTGCTTTTTGCGTTTTAGAGCTTCCCGAACAATATTCAACCAATTTCGATGAAATTTTCAGGGATTGTGTGGTTTAGGTCCTAGACGGTGGACCGCTAAATAAAATTCTACGTTGAAAATACAAAATACTATAAACTATAATACCTTATAAAAATTATAAAAATATTATAAACATTAATACCTGCAACCCTATCCCGCATATTATCGCCAATATTTTGGTATTCAATAACTCTTTGAATCATAATTTTTTCGCCAACTGATTCTATACGTCCATGTTACAATGAGTGAGGAAGCTATACTGCCCACCCAACTTGGCAGACGTTTTTTTAACGTGAAGAAAATATCACCTAACTAGTGACGATTCGATACTTTCGATATTTATTAATATCGATATTTTGTTTCGATATTTCCGATATTTGTATCGATATTTTTCTTGCGATATTATCGAATATCGAAAGGAAAATATTGATATCGAAAGAAAAAAATTATCGGTTGTGATGGTTATATTCCTCCCCACTGTAATATATCAATTTCTTCTAATCGATAAATTTATGCAAAAAAAATATTCGATATCAGTGAAATCGATATTCTTCTTTCGATAATTTATGGTAATCACTGATATTGATTAAAATTTTTGAATTTGTAACCTCGGGGTACATACATCGCACTTGTTCGAAATGTATTCAAAATTAATCTTATTACCTTTCGCGAGTTCGAAATTCTTGGCCTTCAACACTTCAAACAACTCTCCGCCCTTGACTCGAAGAAAGCACTGAAATAACTGGCTCTGAACGGATTCGTATTATGTGTTTGTTTACATCTCGCTCAGGGGTCACTTGCCCCCCTGTTTTTGACATTTTATGTCTTTACTATGGCACATAAATGAAAAATCGTCACGCGGGGAGCGTTACACGGAATTTCTGATGATTTTCGCTTACATAAAATGTCTCTCGTGGTTGCGTACTTGTACGAAAGCTGTAGCCACCGATCGGGAGGAGCAAGGGGTGGGAGGTTTCCTTTGGTTCTGCTATCAGGAACATGTTACAATTAGTTTATGATACATTTGATAGGGATTTAAAGGGTCACCTTTTTCATTTTTGATCAGCTAGATTCGTAATTCGGACCACTGTGCTGCGCCTTCTGCGGGAAATTTCCCGCTGTTTTAGGAACAAGAGACCATGGTGAGGCGACGCCTTCTGCAGGAAATTTCCCCC